>PVLA01004012.1:0-188891 GCA_004027455.1 Hydrochoerus hydrochaeris | reverse complement strand
AAGATTGAGATGTTAATTGATACCTATAGCCCTGAGCCTGGGGCGCTTCCTGCTTGGAGTTGAGGTCAATTAAAACCTATTGTTTAGGATTGTCCCTGCCTGGCCCTAAGCCTGGGGCGCTTCCTGCTTGGGGCTGGGGGTTGCTGCCAAGGTTGGCAAATATATATTCCAGCTTCTAAAAAATAAAAGCAGATTCAGATTCACTCACAGACTGGTGTGCAGTGTCTTCTGTCTCTCACTCGCCGACTCCCTGCCCACCTTTGGGAAACCCTAGCCCTGCTGCAGCTGGACTCCGGCAATAAAGTCATACAGACTTGAGTTTTATGGCCTGGCAAGAAACCTCCAGGAAAGGTCATTTTATTTTGCAGAGAAGGCTATTTGAAAGAGGCTCTTAAAATATATTAGTACAATTCTTAATAAGGTCCAAAGATCCCATCCTTAGCTGCTTAGAGATTCCAGAGCAGTTATTTACCTTGGCAGACTCACCATAGCTCACCTCTGGCACCTGCCTTTGAAGTCTTACAACCTGGTTTTGTGAGCACAGCCATCACGGATGCAATAATGTGACTCACATTAATCCAGGGTAAGAGAGAGTGATTTAAAAGCCATAGACCAAGAAATCTGTTAACCTGATGAGAAATAAAAATATCACACGAACCAGAACTCTTAAACAAATATGACTAAAGCATTCTTTGTCTATGGACAAATCTAAATAAAATGACACACAAAAAGACTGGAAGTACACCTTGTATTAAGTGAAACAGGAAGATAAGTGCTCAAGCATGCTCAATTTTTGTGGCGAGTGTCCACTTTCCTTGAATTCCAGTCTTCTAGGGGGGAAGGATTAGCTCAATAGCAACCCAAGTTACTTTCTAGCACCCAACCCCTTCCCATAAAATCAGGGAGTGGGGTAGTGTAGATGTAGTCCTCTTGGGTTCCTGGAATACCTCCACCAGTTAGAGTTCTTCAGATGCATCTGGCTTTGACAAGCTGTTATTAAAGTGACCACCCCACTCAACCAAACAAAAGCAACTATATTTAAAGGAATTTTTAAGGGCATTAACTCATCTTGGCTCTTGAGAATGAAGCCTGAACCTGACACTGCAAAGCAAGCCAATCATATTTCCATATTTAACTATTCCAGCAGCTATTCTTATTATTTTAAATTTTAAATCCTTCCTGCTGTTGCACTCTACTAGAAGACAACCTGTCCTTCGTGGTTTTAGCATCTTATTAAAAAGAACATCCTTTTGTAATTGATTAGACTTGTTATCGTGCATAATCAATTTCTGCCAAGTCACAATTGATATTATAATCATTCTAGAGTGCCTGCAGACACCAGATCTATAAGAATCACTGAGAACACTGACACTTTTTTTGGATGTCTTATTCTAAGGTTATCTCTCTTCTGTTCACAGTCTTTTTCCCACCGTGTACGATATGATTAGGTTTCTACATGATGAATTACATGTCTGTCATATCTCTTTGAGAATATATTCAGAATACTTTATATGGAGTTTTGTGTGTCCTCAGACTTTCTAGTTTGTGATATAATCTTAGTTAACTCTTGTATCTGGACAATCATGGACCAGTTTAGCTTTTAGAGAGCAATGTGCACTTGGGTTGGGTCTTGTTGTTAGCCCTGGGTGATACTCAGAGTATTGACCCTCTTAATGCGATGTTGGCCAACTGGCCAGCAGTTCTACCTCAGCTCTCTGCTCTACTTGTGGTGGGGGCTGCACTCTGCAAAATACATCATCCTTGGTTGTCAGGCTTTTTTTATGTTTTACCAATATGGGGCTCTGGAGGGAGGCTGGAATTTCAGAGGTGCCTTATTCCAGTTTCTTTCCTTTGACTTTTTAAGAAATCTATTCTTAAATTTTATTTTTATTAGCACATGTTTGCAATACACGATGATTACATTCATTAAAGGGAGCTGGTAAATGTACATAACATGTCTTAAATTCTTTTTACTTCCCCTTTCTTCTCCCCCTCCCCCTCCTCCCATCTCTTGTTCCCCTTCTCAATTGCAAGAGATCTATCTCCCCATTCCTGTTATCTATCTTTTGTTTTGCTTTTTAATTTATTATTATTACAAAATATCTGAGGCAGACTAGTTTAAAAACAAAAAAGGCTTACTTTAGCTCTCAGTGGTAGAAATATAAGGCCCTGATTTGGTGATGGCCTTCTTATTTGCTGAGTGTCCAGCTGGTTCAGGTTATCCCACAGCCATGGACAGGCAGTGTGTGTATGCATCATCGGGTTGCTTTCTCTTTTTATAAAGCCAACAGGTTTCACTCATGGGAACCTCACCCTGGTGACTCTGTCTAATCTGAATCATTTCCCCAAACCCCTGTCTCTTGACACCATGGTGGGATTAAATTTGCACCTTCTTAACAATAGCTCACAGCGGGGATGATATTTCAATGCACGAATCCATGGGGACACACTCAGACCATAGCAGGAGGGAAGAAGCAAGGGGCAGCTCTCTCCTTATCTGCATTAAGATAACTGTATTAATAATTAAAGGAGAAACATAATTATTTTTCTTAGTTACCTTAGGTTTTCTAACTGTAGAAAGCAACTGAAATTTGGAATGTGCAGCAGACTCAGGCCAGGAGTTTTATAGGATCCAGGACAGGACTTGAAAACTCAGTCTGAAGGCCAAATATACCTGCCATCTGATTTTGTAAAATTGTTAAACTTGTTCACTCGATTCTATGTTACCTATGGCTGCTTCCACATGAGGGCACAGCGTAGAATCTGGGGCAGAGGTTATATGATTCATGAAACCTAAAATGTTTACTATCTGGCCTCTTTCAGAAAGGGTCCTAGCAGCCACTGACAGACAGAGTAATAACCCTCACTGCCAGCTTCACAGAGATGTTTACCTCCTGCCTAATCCCATTCCAGTCCACAAAAGCTCTCAGGGAAGACCTGTAATTACATCATCTCAACACCAAATGGAGAGCTCCACGGTAAGAAAGAGGATAAGGGTAAAAGCCCTTCATCTTACCCAAGAAAAAGTCAGTCGTGCTTATTACCAACAGTCATGGTACCTCAAGAAAGTAGACAGAATGACTCTTTGATCTTTCAAAGGCCATAGTCATCTCAATTAGAGTAGACTTTTACAGTCAAGGACAAGCACTTTCATCTATCTGCCTAATGCATAGCCTAACTCCAAATTATCCAGCAGCCTTTTTCTTGTGCATAAAAGTGAGAGCTCCCCTAGATGGTACCCCCCATTTCCCAGAAGCAAATGAGAATCAGTGTATCATTGTTTTTCAGAATTCTGACAATATATATATAATTTGGAGCCAGGCAATTTGTTGAGAAAGACTCAGAGAAGCAGAAGTATAGTGCCCACCTGGAAGGCGCAAAAGCCCAGAGAGCAGAAAAGGGTTTATATGTGTGAAGCAGTTACCAAGTCCAAGGAAGGAAGATGCATTCATTTATTTGGCCAACATTCACTGGCTTTGAGAAAAAAGATGAAATGTATGTGTATACATACACACATGCCATCTTTTTTAAAAATTTTATTTAAAGGGGAAAAAAGCAAAACAGAAAAAGGGATAGCAACAATACAGAATCCCAAAGGTGGGGGGGAACACTAAGAAATCACTATTACCTACTGTCATCTTGGAAATAGTTGTTCAAGTTACAAAATTAAGGCATACAAACTAGACATTCAAACAGTGAGACTGCAAACAGTTCTGCTCAATAATTTAACAAAAACTTAGAAATATGGTTATCTATCTTGCACACTTAAACATACTTGCAGTTATATCCTTTAGAGCACTTTCTTTTCCTTTCTTTTTTACAATAGCAATTACACATTTTGGGTTTTATTACTCCTACATTCCTTATTACTTTTTATACTAGAGACAAAATGTGATATTTATAAATATGATTTTTATTTCACTAATGAGGATAATCTCAAGTTGTCTCCATTTACCTATGAAGGCCTCAAGATCATCTTTTTTATAGCTGAGTACTATTCCATTGCACAAAAATACCACATCTTTTTAATCCACTTTGTGGTTGATGGGCATCTTGGTTATTACCAAGAATTAGCTATTAAAAATTGTGCTGCTATGAATATAGGTGCACATATATCAGTGTGATATGACCTTTTCAGTTTTTCTGGGAAAATACCCAGGAGGGGAATAGCTGGATTGAATGAAACTTCCAATCCTAGTCTTCTGAGAATTCTCCATATGGATTTCCATAGTGGTTGCACCAGTCTACATTCCCACCAACAGTGGAGCAGTGTTCCTTTTTCCCTGCAGCCTCGCCAACATTTGTTATCAGTTGATTTCTTGATGGCAGCTATTCTTTCCGGAGTGAGGTGGAATCTCAATGTTGTTTTAATTTGCATTTCTCAAATGATTAGTGATGGTGAACATTTCTTCATGTGTTTATTTGCCATTTGTATATCTTCATCTGAGAACTGTGTTCATCTCATATGCCCATTTTTGGAGAGGGTCTTTGAATTTGGGGGGCTTGATGTTTTTCAATTCTTTACCTGTTATTAATATAAGTCCTTTGTCTGAGGGGTTGCTGGATAAAGTTCTTTCCCATTCTTTGGGTTTTCTTTTCACTTTGTTGATGATTTCTTTTAAAGTATGGAAACTTTTCAATAATATGAGATCCCAGTGGTTGATTCTTTGAAGTGTTTCCTGTGCAGTTTGCATTTTGTTCATGAATTCTCTGCCTACCCCTATGTCTCCAAAACTTCTGCCTATGTTGTCTTCTAGTAGATTTAGTGTTTCCGTTTTAATATTTAGGTCTTTGATCCATTTAGACTTTAGTTTTGTGTATGGTGATAGGCATGGATCTAGTTTCAGTATTTGGCATGTGGAGAGCCAATTTTTCCAATACAATTTATTAAAGAGGCTATCCTTCTTCCAGTGGACATATTTAGCCCTTTGTCAAATATCAGGTGGCTGAGTGTCTTTGTAGTTGTGCTTCCATCTTCTAATCTGTTCCTTTGATCCTCAGGTCTATTTCTTTGCCAGTACCATGCTGATTTTATCACTGTGGCTTTGTAGTATAGTTTCAAGTCAGGAAATGAGATGCCTCCTGCCTTGCCTTTGTTGCCCAGAATTGCCTTTGCTATTCTAGGTTTCTTCTGTTTCCAAATGAATTTTAGGAATGTTTTCTCTAGATCTGTAAGGCATGTTAATGATATTTTGATTGAGATTACATTAACTCTATAATAGTTTTGGGAGTATGGCCATTTTCACAATGTTGTCTCTTCCTATCCTAGAGCAAGGAATATCCTTCCATTTTCTAATATCCTCTTCAATCACATTTTTTAGGGCAGTATAATTTTCAGCATGTAGGTCTTTTACATTCTTGGTTAGGTTGATTCCTAGGTATTTCATTTTTTTAGATGCTATTGTGAAAGGTGATATTTCCATAATTTCTCTCTCAGTGAGTTTTTTGTTTGTGTACAGGAATGCTACTGATTTTTGAGCATTGACTTTGTATCCAGTCACAATGCTGAATTTGTTTATTACCTCTAGTAGTCTTTTAATGGAGTTTTTTGGGCCTTCTATATAGAGTACCATGTCATATGCAAATAGTGATAATTTAACTTCTTCCTTTCCTATCTTTATTCCTTTTACTTCTCTCTCTCTTGTCTTATTTCCCTTGCTAGTGTTTCCAGAACTATATCGAATAGGAGTGGTGATAATGAACATCCTTGTCTTGTTCATGATTTTAAAGTGAAAGCTTTCAGTTTTTGTTCATTTAGTAAATGTTGCTTTTGGTTTGTCATAGATGCCTTTATAAGGTTGAGGTAGATGTCGTGTATTCTGAGTTTCTGAAGGGTTTTTATCATAAACATGTGTTGGACTTCATTGAAAGCTTTTTCTGCATCTATTGAGATGACCATGTGGTTTTTGTTTTTGGCTCTGTTGATGTGGTATATTACATTTATTGATTTGTGTATATTAAGCCATCTCTGCATTCCTGTAATGAATCCCACTTGGTCATGATGTATAATCTTCTTGATGATTTGCTGCATTCTATTTGCCAGTATTTTATTGAGAATCTTTGTATCAATTTTCATTAATGAGATTGGTCTATAGTTCTCCTTTTTGGTTGGATCTTTCTCTGGTTTTGGTATGAGAATAGTACTTGCCTCCAGGAATGCTTTAGGGAAGATTGCTTTCTTTTCAATTTCATTTAAGAGTTTAAGGAGTATTGGCATCAAATCACCTCTAAATTTCTTGTAGAATTCAGCTGTGAATCCATCAGGACCTGGGCTTTTCTTTGTTGGTAAGTTTTCAATTACATTTTCAATTTCAATAGCTGATATTGGGTTATTCAAAATTGCCATATCTTCTTGGTTGAGCTTTGGTAGTTCATATGTTTCTAGAAATATGTCCATTTCTTGTATGCTTTCTACTCTATGTAAGTAGAGACTTTCAAAGAAGGTATTTGTGATCTTTTGAATTTCCATTGAATCTGTAGTAATTTCCCCCTTTTCAGTCCTTATTGCATGATTTTGGGTTTTTTCTGCCTGGTGGTTTCTTTCTGTTTTTGTTCTGGGGATTATGGTCATTTTTAGCTCTGTCTAGTATGTCTTTCAATACTCTCTAGGGTTGGTTTGGTAGACATGAATTTCTTCAGTTTTTTGTTTTTTGGGGTTTTTTTGTCATGGAAGTATCTTTTTTCTCTATGAATTTTGAGTGCAAGTTTTGATGGGTACATTAGTCTGGGCTTAAATTTGTTTTCTTTCAGGGCTTGAAATACCTCACTCCAATCTTGTCTTGACTTGAGAGTTTGTGCTGTAAAGTCTGCTGTGATGCTAATGGGCTTTCCTTGATAGGTGAGTTGTGTCTTTTCTCTAACAGCTTTTAGTATTCTGTTTTTATGTTGTATGTCTGAGACCTTAATTATTATGTGTCTGGGTGTAGATTTATGTTGGTTGTGACTGTTTGGCATTTTATATGCCTCATTTATCTGCATATCAGATTTTTTCCCCATGTTTGGGAAATTTTCTGCTATTACTTCTGTGAATATTTTAGTTATGTCATTTCCATTGATTCCTGCATCTTCATTGATGCCTATTAATCTTATATTGTTGTTATTGGCATCATCTTGAAGCTTCTCGATTGTCACTTCATGCTGCTTTGTTATTTTTAAAAGTTCTATCCTTTCATGATCACTAATTGTGATCCTGTCCTCAAGGTCCAAAATCCTATCCTCAGCTTCATTTAAACGGTTTTGCCAGCTTTGAATAGAATTTTTTGTTTCTTGGGTGTCTCTCTGAGTTTGTTTCATGAATTCTGCTTGTCTTCTATATTGTTTATTCAAGGTTTCAATCAGTTTCCCATGCTCCTGTACTTTTTTCTCTATTTCTTCTTTAGCTCCATTCAATAACTCCTTTACTAAGGTTGTTGTTTCTACGTTTACATGGGAGAGTACTTCTAATTTCCTCTGTAGCCTCATGGAGTTGTTTTTTTTATTTCACTTGCTATCTTTTCGGAGATTTCTAGTATGTTACTTTTGAAGTCCTCTATTTCATTGTCTCCTGTACTTGCTCCTGGTGGACTAGATGTTTGAGATTGCATTTTGCTTTTTTGTTTTGCCATTTTCCCCTTTCAAGTTAATGTTTGGTCCTTCAATCCCACTAGTGTCAACTGTTGGTAGTGTGTATCTTGGGGTCCTAATGTAAGGTTGACATTTGTCCAATTGCTGGGTCCCACAATGAATAGGTGGGCCAGTCACCTGACTTCCTGCTGCAGGGCCTTTTGGGTGAGTCCCAAATTCTTCCTAGGCTGATGAGCCTAGTAGTATTGATGTAGGTCAACTTTTAGTTCCTGCTATTACTTTATCTTCAGGTTATTCCAAGTCATCAAATCTCCCTGTCTATAGTGTTTGTGTCGGCTGAGGCTGTATTGTGTTCCTACTGTGCACCTGTGAGTCTCATAAGCCCTTTTGATTTTCTCCAAGTTGGGGGTGTCCTTCTCAGAATACTCCTCACTCTGTCTGATGTTTTCTGTGTGCAGGAAGGAGTCACCCACACTCTTGTCAGAGTCACCAAGGTCTTACAGTTAGTTGAGGGAGCTTTACTACTGGCCTATTTACCCACTGTACACCTCTATTTTAGGGGCATACTCACCACACTGACTGGAGCCTGCTGAGATCTTCTGTTTTGTGAGGCAATCACTGAATCTCCCTTCAGGCTAGCATGGTTAATCCGCTGCAGTCCAAGGTTCTGGGAGAAAGGGTGGGAGCTGAAGATCCAAAGCAGTATTAGGTCCAGGAGGTAGGGGGTATCTCCGAGGGGCCAGCAGATGTCCTGGGTCCAGGCATCCACTGGGTGCAGGCCACAGTCCCGGGTCAGCATGGCGTTCCTCAGTGCTGACTGGAGTTGTGCCTATTTCCAGGATTTGAGCAATGTTTCAAAACTTCCTTGGTGCACTGGGAATCACCTGGCCCACTTTTGGCCCCTGGGGCAGACTGCTGGCAACTGCTTGCCACTTAGAAATCGCTGAGTGTGGGCCAGTTGGGTCGGAGGGGACTCCGTGTGTCTTCTGGTGATTTCAGCCACAGGGTGTGGTCTTACCACCTGGGAGCAAAGTTCCAAGTTTCCCCCATGCACTGGGATTCTACCAGAGCACAGGGTCAGGGCCCAGGGCTGGATTCCGGGCCCTGCTCCCTGGTGGAGTTTGCTGGGCATGGCCTGGTTAGACCCACTGGTACCTACAGTGCATCTCAGGCGTGGTCTCACCACCTGGGAGCAAAGTTCCAAGTTTCCCCCATGCGCTAGGATTCCACCAGAGTGCACAGTCCCACACATGCTATCTTTCAAGGATTTACTAATCTAATATAGTGGTGACAAATCACTAGACAAAATCATTACCATATCCTCTGATTAGTGCTCTAGATGGCACAGGTCTTTTCTGACACATAGGAGCAAATGACAATCCTAGATGGATTGCAGAGGAGTTGCAGAAAAGATGCTGAACCTGTCCTGAAGGGATCTTGGAGTTTGATGAGGCAAACACAGTCTAGGCAGAAGGAAAATCCTTACCACATCAGGGTGCTCCCCAGCTTGCCCCACATAGCCACATCCTTACTGGGGAGCCCAGGATCTCAGAATGATATAGAGCTATGGAATCACTCATCCTTAGAGGACATTTACAGGTCTCAAGATTCTTACTGGCAAAGGAACAAAGAAAGTGACACCTGAATTTAGATGCGAAGTGTGAAAGCTATACCGTGGTCACACATAAACAGGCACAAGTCCTTTTCCATGAATACATCAGCACTAGCCTCTCTTCTATCTCTGTAGCAATCAACTACCACGAACAGGACAAATAGCCCCAAAATGTCGGTTTCCCCCTAGCTTTATCCCAGAAAGAATTTGTCTTCTCAGAGTTCATCTTTCACCTTCAGTTCTAGTTATACAAGTGAAAGATGCGGTGTTTCAATTTGTAGTTCATAGTTTAGCTTCAGCGGCACCACTCAGAACCTTGCTAGACATACAGATTCTCCAGCCATAACCCAAATGTCCCAAATGACAAGTTCTGAGAATGAGGACCAAAAATCCCCATTTCTACTCTCTCCAGGGGACTCTATTGCACTCTGAGGATCACAAGGCTAAACAGATCTTGATGTCATGTAATATTGCTCAGAATCCTAAAAGTTCTCCTCTGGTAAAAATGGGAAGAAAGAAAATAATCCTTGCTCTATTATCACTACAAGAACAAAAGGAGATACAAGCATCACTGGATAGTCTATCTATAGACTGAGCAAGGCAAAATGTTAGAATAGTTGCAAGAAAGAGAATAAATTAACTGTATATCTCAGCCTAGCAAACTAACAAGAATATCAGTTCACATTTTCCAATGAGTGTCCCCCTTTTTAATCTGCCAAAGATTGTTACAGACTGTTGCAGCCAGTCCTACAGTGACAGCAAGAAAGCATAGGAAAAAAAAATTGGCTATAAATGCTGATTTCAGCAACATCATAAGAGATGGAGTCCTTGTTATGCACTGAGGCTTTCATATCCTAGATAACAGGAATCCTGTTAAACTCTTTTTGTTGTCTGAGCTGTGCAGTGATAGAAAGAGGCCTGGGTTTCAGAATAACATTTTTGTGGCAAAGGTAGCATAGACCTGGCAGTACCAGAGAGAAAGATGCAGATTTATCACAAGAAGTTACCATCCCAGGACATGGGTATCCAAACAAGGCCCCCATAAAAGGGATATAAAAAGAAAAATCAAACTATGGGAAACTTTCAGAATGAACTTTCATGGTTCTAGTTTGGGTGTGGAAAGAGTGGGGAGGGTTTAGTGAAGGTGACATAGATATGCATTTTGACTGTAGATGAAAAACCAAGCCGCTCTAAAGGAGCACCTTAGAAGGAAGGGGTTTTAGGGAGAACATGTTTTATTCTGAACAGATAATGCTAATGGAGCCTGTGGAAATTCACAGAAATCCATAATGCCATTTAGTCTCTTTACCTGTAAGGATGGACCACACATAGCAAACTCACATTATGTTTTTTTTTTTTTTTTTTTGTACCAGGGATCAAACTCACAAACTTGTGCTTGCCAGTCAGGCACTTGTGCCACCAAGCTAAATCCCCAGCCTATGGTCTGATCTTCACCTTTCGTATCGACCAAGGCGGCACAGGTGTGCTCTGGTCTGCAGCCTGAAAACAGGGAAATGTAGTGCACACAGGCACTGTCAAAATCTAACCCTGTCTATGCAATCCGGGTTTGCAGTATGACTTAAAATTGAGCCACACTGGAAAAGTTTACATTTTTAGGATTTGAGATATTATTTCCTAAGCGACATCCCTAACCAATTTTTCAGATATTGGTTGGTTTGAGCTGTAAATTAAGACAATATATAACAGATTCATTATACTCACTGGCATCCCAGGTTTTAAAAGGTAAAATTAGAAGCCAGTTGTCTGACAGCATGTGATGTGACTATCATGCACGTTAACAGAGAAGCCCTTTGAAGAATTTTAACCAGGTAGTGAGTAGAAAAAATTTATTAGCCCTGATGATAAAGCTGTTTCCTCAGGCTCCCCATACACAATTGACTCCTCTCATCTCCTCAAACTTGTTAAGAAGAAAGTACATTTTCCTGCATTCTTAGTTCCTTCTTCCTGTTCCTGGTTGTAGATGACGAAGGGAAGTTCCCAGTGGCATGATCCAATTTTGGGAAATGTGTTGGAATCCATTCCAGTGTGACCCATTTCCAGAAGTCTAAGAGAGTCATCGCTGCTCATTCTGTTTCTCCTTTATGGAAGTTGTAAAGTGAGATAGTAAAAAATGAGGCTGATACTAGCAGTGGGTCTCTCAAGGTAGTTATTTGCCATATTTTATATCTGTGCACTGAGTTAGAATATCTTCCCTGGTCACCGAGGGATGACTGAAAAATATTGCTAATGTTTATATTTTTTTAAATGTTGTTAAAGCAGAAGACACATGGCCAAAAACAAGGAGATAAGCATGCTTCAAGTGAGAACAAACATTTTAAGTTTTTGAGGGGGATTAAAGGCAATGTGCCTTTTACTAGCACAAATTTGTGAATGTACATGTTTCCATCTTAGTTTTTGATTGCACCATACTGATAAAACATTTATACCAATTTCTGTCTAGAATGCTATAGCATGTCCTCATCCATCCTGTCCACTGGATCTGAGATCATGTGACTGCTGGGTCTTTCCCAAAATTAAATGACCACGAAAGGTAAATGTTTTGAATCAATTCGGGACACCAAGGCACCCATGGCAGTGCAATTAAAGACATGAAAGAGAAACTCCAGGGCTACTGTATTAAGAAAGTGGCAAGAACAGGGAGATAAGTGTGTTCCGAGTGAGGGGCAGGATTTTGGTAGAGGCAGTTAATGGCAATGTGTCTTGTACTATAAGAAATTTTTAAGATAAAAAATATTTTTGAGAATTCACTGTATTTTTTGATCATGCCTCATATCTGGTTTTAAATATTTGTGGGGTAAGTAGTGAAAAAAATATAAGCCAGCATGGTATCACCTGCTAATAAGTCATTTTCATTTAAACAGCCTCAGAGCCATTGGTCTCATCATGCTGGAACAAAGTGTTTGGTTCTCTCAATGCCAGAGGAAAGGAATAGTGTGTTCTATTTTCTGGGAAAATTATAAATATATACCACCCTCTGACTAATTTTATTAAAATTAAAGAATTCTTTGCCCCTAGCAAAGAATCACTTGGGCAAGAATGCCAGATCAAAAAAGGCCACCCTCGTAAGATGACCAATTGCCTCTAAATATTGCATCAGAATGATAGAGGAATTATTTTTTCAAGATGTTAAGAAAAAAAAAAAATACAGCTAAGTGTCCTGAGCACAGGATGAGTGGTCCTGAAGGTGAGAGGCCGAAAGTCTAAAGAGCTGTTCCTCCCACAATCTAGCCCTTTCCTCTAAGCCCCTGTCTAGGGACATAAAGGATCAGGCTTGAGAAGGCAGGAGGAAAAGTTTTTGTGTTTGCTCAAAATGACTGAAACATCCACTTTCCTAGATGTTTGCATAAGTTTTTATTTTTACACAACAAGAAAGAAATGTGAGCTGAAAAGTTGATGCCAGATAAAACATTTTACCTTAATGACTGGTGTAATGATGGCATCAACAAAGCAAGCCTTTCCAGCGATCTACGAGGGGCTGTTAAGAAAGGGTTCAGTCCCTAGAAGGTAGGCCATGATTTCACACGCACACATTCCTTAGGCATCACTCGGTGCTGAGCAATAATAATAATCATGGTACCGTGCATGACCGGTAGATGGACTGACAGACTGTCTTCACTTCACCAGCAACACCGTCCCTGCCTTTGTCATTCAGTCATCACCCTCTGGGCAGAAACAGCAGGTAGATAACCCAGGGTCCAGAGAGAATCTGACAGGCCATTCTACTTATAACCACCAAGTATCCTTTAAGTCAAAGCCAAGCTACAGTGGTGGGGTTTCCGCTGCTCACGCGCTCACGCTGTCAAGTGGGAAATCCATTGCCAGTGATCAGATTACCAGTTTCCCAAGAAAAGTGAGAACGTCAACTAATTTGGGGTCAATCTAGTGAAGTGTAGTATGTTATAGATATTTTGCATGTCAAAACACTAATAAGAAGCTCTTCATTTTCATCATAGGATCAGAAACATAGACCTCGAAGTCAAAGTCAGGGAATTGGACATTTCCTTTCTGCAGAACAGAGAAATGAGAATGAAGGATATGTGTTGTATGTTCCCAAAGGCCATACTGTGAGATAGAAGATCAGTACAGGGGCCAGGAATATTTTATTTTTGTAGGTATTATTTTAGGGTAACCAGTAACAACCAAAGCGACTCGTCATCAAAGGAGTGTGTGTGTGTGTGTGTGTGTGTGTGTGTACCAATGGGGTAGGAATGGGTAGGCTAGGAAAGCCCAGTTCTATGAGAACCTGAGGGGGTGCTGCATAAATGATTCTTCTAGATCGAGTCCTTTTTTCCTTTCACATGCCTTCCAGCCATTCAAAACACGTCCACTGCCAATCTGAGCTGAAGGCAAGAATTAAGCTCATTAATAGCATAGTAGCTGAATTTTTATTATTTAAATGGTGCTCAAAGCATCTCATTCATGTGACTTGAACAGAAAGGAAATAATGAGGAATAAATTTGGTGAATGGGCTAAAGCCATGTAGTGAGCGGCTCTGGTGGCCAGCTCTGTGTCCCTCTTCCTACCAGGCAGCTGTCCCCAGGTCACTGGCTATCAAGGGACCATTACTGAAATCCCACTCCAAGCCTGGAGTCTTTCACTACAAAGGGTCTGTTTACTTTTTCAGATTAAAAAAAAAAAAAAGAAAAAAGGCTTCAAAGGACATTTTTTACTTTGGTTTCCCTTTACACAGCATAAAAGGGGAGAACAAAGGGAATTCGGAACGTCTTTTTATTTTTTTTTTAAACCACAGGCCACTCCCATAGACAACCTAAATTCAGAAGCACCAGAGAAGCCCTGGTCTGCTGCTCCACATGGCCAGCACCTCTCTGGACATTGCACGCAGAGTCCTAAGGCTACTACTTCAATCGGCAGCAGGAGGAAGAAGGTTCCTTCTTAAAACCAAGAAGGAATTTAACTGAGAGCAAAGATTAAAAATATGTCCCAGGTTCCAAGGCCTATTCATGATGCCTGCGACCCCTACACATTAGAGGTAGGGACAGGAGCTCTACTGTTGTCTTGGCTCTGCTCTGTCATTTAGCTTTGTGACTTTGGTCAAATTATTTTGTCTGTAATTCCATTTGCTCACTTAGAAAGGTAATAAAAGCTACCCTATAAATGCTTTCTCCGGGTGCACAGAAAACACTCAGTAAATGTTAGCTCTTTATCATAGACAACAGGCTTAACTATATGCTTCCCTGATTTGTTCTATAACAAATGGAAATTTTCTTGCTTTAGGCAAATGGAAACCGCATATAAAGAGCACTGAGGAAAAGGCCAGAAGAGGTGTGAGCCAGCATTGCAGCCAGAGAGCTGACCAGCCAGGTGACCCTGCTCAAGGGACATCTTGAGTCTCAGTTCTGTCATCTGTAAAATGGAAATATTTGCCCTTTACCCTTTAGAAGGCTGTTAAGTTCCATGTCAGAATTATTTCTCCTAAACCATAATGCATTCCATCAACCTCTGACTTCTGTGCTCCTTCCAAGGGGAACTCCTTGCTTTTTCACTTCTGAATCCTAACGCAAAACGAAAGCATGGTTAACCCTTCGGAGGAAGAAGAAAGAGAAGGTTGGGGGGAGGTGTGGAGAAGGAGAGGGAAAGAAAAACAGTGAATAGTTGTTTACTTGTTCAAAAAGTACTATGGTAATTCTTCGTCATTTGAGAAAATTCCACTCAATCTAGTTTCCTGTGATTTTGGGGAATTGATATTAATTGACTCCCCTGAATCTAAGTATTTGCTATATTAAGGACATGAATGTTAAATTGTTACAAGTCTTTGAGAGAGCTGTATCTAGATGCTTCAGGCACGATTAAGTAGCTTATTCCCTGTGACTCCCTAATCCTACTCCTGGGGAATTGTTCTGAGCAGTATTTTTTTAAATTTTTTTTTTATTTAAAGAGAAAAAAAACAGAAAAAGGATAGAAATATTACAGAATTTTAAGAGAAGAAGATAAACAGTAAGAAATCACTAGTTGATAAATCACATATTCTTTTAGAAATAGTTTTTCAAGTTACAAAATTATAGCACACAAAATGGACACTCAAGCAGTGAGTGTGCAAACAGATCTGTTCAACAATCCAACAAGAACCTAGAAATATGGTCATCAATCCCACACACCTAAACATACATGCAGCTATATCTTTTAGAGTGCTTCCTATTTCCTCTTTTTTACAATGGCAATTATACATTTTTAAAATTTTATTTAAAGAGAAGAAAAAAAGTAAAACAGAAAAAAGGGTAGCAACAATACAGAATTCTAAAAGAAAGAAAGAAAAAAGGAAAATGAGAAAAAAACCCACTAAGAAATCACTAGTTTATAAATTACATATTGTCATCTTGGATGTAGTTGTTCAAGTTGCAAAGTTAAAGGGTACATAGTAAACATTCAGACAGTCAGACTACAAACAGTTCTGCTCAAAGATCCAACAAAGATTCAGCAATATGGTCATCTGTTTTACACACTCAAACATACATGCAGTTATATCCCTTAGAGCACTTTCTTTTCCTCTTTTTTACAATAGCAATTACACATTTTGGTTTTATTACACTTGTAGTTCTGAGCAGTATTTTAAAAAACCAAAATAATTATTACTAAGTGAAATTGATCATTGCAGTACTACAATTCATAATAAACACTGAAAACAGTTTGAACGCCCAATGACAGGGAGATGAGCCCGTGCACCGCAGGATATTAACTTCCTGTACTCTGTTGCAGATAGTGAAAGCGAAGGTCACGGACCTCCATAGCAGCATGGATAGCAGAATACTAAATCTCAGACAGGTCACAATTACTGCCATCTAACGTAAAGCAGTTATGGAGGGAAGTTATGGAGGGTGTTTACAGTTTTAAATATATCTTTACCATTGTTCTTGGCAATAAATAACATCAATAGATAGACATTTTACAAATATATAAACATCAGGCCTTTTGCCTCAAGACAAGAAGATTGAAGAACAACTCTCTTTAAGGTATTCTTGGGTCAGATCCAGTAAGATGACCAGAGGGTCTAGCTAACGAAAGGCAAGCACTCATTTATAATGCCTAGTAACTCCAAGAAATAGCTGTGTTCTAAAAGGAATCTCTTTTCAGAATGAGCTATTGATCAACAATAGATCACCGGGGTAAAAATTTTAGAGCTGACAGAAGACTTGCAACCTCCCTTTCCTGGGTCTCTGCTAAGCAGTCACACATTCATCTACACTTCAGCTGCTCACAGAAGCCTCCTGAGACTGGCAAAGCATTATAAACCATGTATACAGAACATCTCAGAAACTGTGTTTCAGTGTAACCATGTTTTCAGCCCAGCTCCTGGCTTCAGTGCTAGGTTAATAGGCTGAAATAAGTCAGGAAAAATCTGAAGTGTATGGTGACAGTAAAACCACACAGAAGACTTTATTTGGTACAGTGTTAACTGAAAGAAAAAAACACAAATTAGGGTCACACTGAAAATACTACAGTGCAAAGGCATTCCACTAATTTAGAAAGAAGCATGGAGAAAATCAAAACAGTTTTGCAAGAGTGATGAAATGGGGAGGGATTTTTTTCCCTTCTCAACTTCTTTTATTATTACAATCTTGCTTTTGCTAACAGGAGGCCTATGCTATTTTTACTGCACCATGTTGCACGGGGTGCCCTGGCCCCATGGAGGCCTGGGATGCCCTGGTTTAAGCCATAATTATATGAAAAATGAAACTGAATAAATGAATGATAATGACAACAAGCACTGCTGTGAGTTAACCATGATTGTCATGGTGATTAGAGCAACTATGAATTAAGAAGCCAATTGTGATTATAATGGCCACTATGATAATGAGTTAGAAAATAAATGCATCTTGCAAAGGGATCTGTTAGGAGAGGGGACAGATGTCCGAGAATCAGGATGGTGGAGACAGAAAATGACAGGAGCATTGTTCTCACCAAGAGTGGACCCCAACCAATTGATCAACCAGAAGGGACTGTCTCACTCAGTGGCTGGACTCACTCCTGAAGGACCCAGATGACCAGGGCGAATGAGTAAGGCACTAGGTAGGTGCCAGCTGGTATCCTGTTGCTTCAGGTATGAAGATAGCAGAGACAGGCTTCCCTTAATGAAGACCTTAAATCTACCGACTAAGTTGGTAGGACTGTATCCAGTACTGCCCTCATGAGCAGGATATACTGATTCTGAATTCTGGGTAAAGTCAGCTCTATTTGGAGTTCTATTTGGAGTTGTATTTACAGAGCTAATTCAGTAAATGGAAAGAGAGCTTTGCACATCTAAGGTGCAGGTGTGACTTTTCAGAATGCAAACTCTCCAACAGTCCTTTAGACAACATGTGCTACAAATAAGAGATGTGTATGTATGTGCGGATGGTGGTGGTTATTAAGTATGTAAGACTTTAGAGATGGAGACCTGGGCTCAAGGTTGCCACTTGTCACACAAGTATTTATTCTCTTTGGCCTTAGTTGTCTCACTTGTGGGACAGGAACAGATACAGAATGGAATTGTGATGCAAATTAAATGGAATGATATGTGTTGAGTGGATAACACACCATATCATATCACAAATGCCAAAGAGTATAAGTTATTATAAATACCATTTTCACAGTGAATAAGATCAAGTGATATAGTAAATCATAAACCAAAATTTTACTTTACCAGACTTCCACACCGATTAATATACTGACTTTCAACTATTTTTCCTGAGAAAAATAACGACTTAATAGACTAGAGGCAGTAACTGGAGGCCAGCATAACTTGTCTGACTGTTGACTGTAAGGCCCTGTCTGTTTCCAACTAGAGACACAGTAATGTGAGGAAAGAAAAGCAAGCAAGGGGTTTTTGGATTAGACAAGGAACTTGGCACCAAGAAAGTTCAGGGAGTTTTCTCTTTTGACATCTTTATGGGAGGGCTAACGTTCTATTTGGGGTCTGTAAGAAAACAAATGGCACATATGAGAAATGTAAATATTTAGAAAATGTTTATCAGCTATATAATAATAATTACTAGCAACTAAATGTGTATCAATACCAATATCTGCTATTAATTGGGGGTTAGGGTTAGGGTTAGGTTTAGGGTTAGGGTTAGAGTTAGGGTTAGAGTTAGAGTTAGAGTTAGGGTTAAACAAGATCACACGAGTTTGGTGAACCCTCACTCAGTAGCAAGGCAGCACTGTGACACACTGAAGAGGGAATTAAGTAACTTGCTCAGGGCTACAGCAGTGGGCAGGCAATCTGGTAGAAGTGCCTTTGTAGGAGAGTGATCAACAATTCAAATATACTATTTCTGAATTATAAGTACAGCCCTATACATCAGGTGTTTTATCTCCCTTTTGCTCAGCTTTATAGATGAGCCATTCAAGTTCAGTGGCATAGCAAAATTGTACGTGGGTTGTGAGAGTGGAGAAAGCCCTGGGGGGAAGAGTATCCTGTGACTCCTCATTCCCAGCCCTCCTCATTCCCAGGGATGCATTCTAACAATGCTGCTGAAAGGCTGTAACTGCATGCATCATGGAACCCTCCATAGATACACTGTGCTTTTCTTATTTTCACATACCTATGATAAATATTAATTGACGAGTTCAATACAGCGGTGATTAACAAAAATAATAGGTAGAACAATCAGAATAACCATGCTGTGATACAATTACCAACAACATAGTCTTCCAATTCAAGGTCACTGAGTAAAATAAGTGTGACTTGAAAACAAATATTGTGATATCTGAAGTCAATCTGATTACAGAGGTGGCTCCTCAGATACCCTGGTAACGTATGCATCATGGGTATCTGGACAAAGGGATGATGTACACTACTAACTGGACCCAGTGGGACACTGAGAAGTTACATAATGCTTCTCAGAATTGCACTCAATGTAATATTTATAAATTGTTATTTCTGGGGTTTTCCATGTATCATTTTCAGACCCTGCTTGATCAGAGATAACTGAAAGTTGAAACCACAGATGGAAGGAGTATTATAACATTGTTTTAAATCACCAGTACACAATAGAATCAAAAGGCAGATTGATTTCTATTTCCTTCGCTTACTGTTTTAAATTTTCTACAAGTAGCACATAGCCTTTTATTCACCAGCATCTAGCTTGGACCTCTCCCCCCATCTCCATCCCACTCCACCCCCCATACACATGTGGCACGTCTGTGCTCAGAGAGCTATGACCAAGGTCACATAGCTATCAGCAGTAGATCCCAAATGTGTAGCAAAGCTCATCTTGTTTCAAAGAGCATAATAGTATCAACTAGGAAGGCATCAGGTTTGAATCTTCTCCATTCATTAATTCATTAGAATCTCTTGGGAAGCTTAAAAAAAAAAAGAGTAATGCCCAAACCCATCCCACAGACTGATTTAATCAGAATGCCCGTGGGTGAAAATTTGCATACATATTTTAAAGCTCACTATATTTATTCTAAAGTGCACTCAGAATTGAGACCTTTAGCAAGCTGGTAGAATTTCAATCTGAAATTCATTTCTTTATCTTACAAAGCAATCTCTAGGTATAGCTCCTATTTAGGACAATCATGCATTGAATTACCTTCCAAGCTGAATTCTCAGCCCAAAGAAAGTACTAGGCTGACCCAAGAAGTTGGAGTGCCTGGAAATGGAATGCAATACCTTCATGTGCCAAGTAGCCCTCCTTGATGGAAAGACTTCCCAGACTCTTAAGGAAAATATAAAACATGACACACTGAGGAGACGTAGCAAAATGTAAATGGAACAGAGAATCCCTTCTTCCAAAGACAGTCCCGCTCACATATCCTGCTCAAAAATCCAACACAATTTTACGTTGTGCACTGAATCATTCAAGCCTATTCTAGTGAAGCTATTTGTAGACTTCTGTATCCAAAAGTACCTCAGGACCTTCTCCTGTATTCAGGCCAGAGGTTAAAATATATTGGATGCTAATATTACCTTTAATGATACACTTAATTTGAATAATTCATTCATGATGATCATCAAAACAGACGACCAGAAAAGATCAGCCAGGGCCAGAATTGAAAGTAATTAAGGACATTTTAAAAATGTGTACCTTGACTCCTGGGCCCCTTGTAGCTGTTCTGATTAAAGATCTCTAGGAACAAGGAGATTTAAATTTACAGAGCTCCCACAGCGAGGGTCCAGTGTGCCTAGCTTGGCTCCTGTTGTGGCAGAGATTCAGGGCTATCCTGTGAGTAGAAAGTACACCCAACTTCAGAAGAATTATCCTTAAAACAATGCCCCTTCAAGTCAGACAAGCACGGACCAGGAGTATAATCAATTGCAGCCAGGAGGTTCCTTGGGGAGCCCCGACGCCATTCAGGTAACTGTTCATGGAGCACAGATGGACACAACTGAATCCAAGTGTTTTCCCCTACTAGTTTACTGGCTAGGAACATCAGAATCATTATCTTCATCCTCCCAGCCTAATACTTGTATCAGTGAACTGGGGAAGAAAATGCCTCCCTCCTGTCCATGGCAATGATGTATTGTATCACACCTGAGCCTTCTGCTCCTCAAGTCTATCCTCAGTCTTCCACTGGTCTACTTCATACAACAGGGGCCCCATTCCTTAAACAAGCCGGTAGAATTTCAATCTAGAATCTCTTTCTTTATCTTACAAAGCAATCTCTTTGGTGAATCAAACCAGCCAGGAGTCAATTATAAATTAAACAATCCTGGAGAAAAGGACCCCACTGCAGACTGGAAGTTAGGAGTAGGAAGAAGCCACGGCATCCTCTCTTTCTGTGTGACTCGGCGGCATCTGTGCAATGGTTTCTCCATCATGGTTCCTGCTCCCACCAAATAGTCCCAGCATGAGTCCAGCTTCCATATACTCCTGCTGTCTTTCCAACCCAAGGTAGAGATGGACTTCCACCATTTCTCCTCTGTCCATTCTTGGGTTTATCTTCTGTCTCTCTCAAATACTTAAGTGGTTCCTTTTCTTTTCTTTTTGCTAGTTAGAGTCTTAAATTATCATACTCCAAGTATAGGATTTAGTACTATTTATACCCAATAAATTAGAACTACTATAATTACATATAATACAATTAGCCACTGTTTATCCCCAAGTGCCTCCTGCCATGGTCCTGTGTATAAGTACTCAGGGGCAAGATGGCTAACTGGAGACATACTTATTTGAGCAACTCTTAAAATAATAATAACCACCACCATTTATATAATACTTACTCTGCGCAAAGCATGGTTCTAATTGCTTTGTTTAAATGATCTCATTAATCTTCGTCATAGCACTGGGAGGTAGACACTATTTTCTTTGCTTTAAAAACAAGGCAAAAAGTGACCTGTCCAAGGTCATAGAACTAGTAGGTCACAGCAGGAAAATTCGGGATGGCTGGCACCAGAGACTGTTCTCCTCAACCTGTATTTTATATTAACTCTCAATAAGACTGCTTGGGAACCAGGAGAAACAATCCATTGTCATTCCCAGAGGCCACTACCACTCAACTTTGAAACCTCCTGTGTGAGGATCCCCTCTCTGTCACAGTTTCAGACTACCCATGGACAATGACATCTTGAAAGTGTGTCCCTGTCCAGCCTGGTCCAGGAAGGACCTGCACCTAGCTGTGAGGCTGCTTGGCACCTGTTCCTTCTCTCTTACTTTTAATAGACTTTTCTACTGGAGCCTGACCACAAAAGAATCCATAAGCCATTAGCTAGAGCTATATTAAGCCTCGGAAAACCAATTGCTAACATCCAATGACTTTATTATTATTAATTGGGTCTATCAGATGGTTTTACTCATTCACTAATTAACTGAAGGCAGAGAAAAACTAACATTTATTGAGTGTTTCCCCCATGGCCAATCATGTGCCAGTATCATCACATGTAACATCTCTTTTCCTTTTCATCCTCCCAGCAACTGTGAGGGTTGGTTCCTCTTTATGTCAGTGCTGCTATCATTTAAACCCTCATGTGATGACTTGATTGCACCAGTCTCCTCTGAGCTGAGATAAAAATGCTGCCGAAATGGGAATTTTCGAAGTGTGGTGAAGCATAGTCATGGTGTTTGAGGTTCTTCCCATGGAGACATTAGAATTTCTCTGGCTAAGTTACTGCTGTGCAGCTCACCATTCCCCTCTGTGTGGCTGGAATGTTGCAGGAGTTGTCCTGTGCTTACAGCTGATAACTGTCTCCTTGATTTCACAGATCTTCATATTCAGAGGACCAGTACTCAAGGAGCAGGAGTTAGTGACCAGTGTCAAAGAGCCTCACCAACACTTGAACTTGACATTCAGGGATTTTGAACTGTTGCTGTGATGGAATTCATAGTTGCTGCCTTGGGAGGGGATTGAATACATTTTGAGATAAGGGAGATGTGAATTGTTGGAGGCGGAGGGCAGAATTGGAAAGTAGCCTTTAGTTAAAATCCGCATTGATCCCCATCCGCTGGTGTCCCTGCCACTGTGTAATTACCTATTTTTGTGGGTCAGACTTATGATTGTTTCTAATGAACAGGACAACAAAAGGATTACAGAAGACACTGGCTTACATCCTGCTCATTCTCTCCTGCCCTTTCTCACTTGCTCAAGTCTGATAGAACCCACTCACCGTGAGGGCTGCTGGAACAAGGAACCAAAGGAGGTCTCAGGCCAGCTGCCAGCAAATAACTCAGCCCTTCATCCAACAGTCCACAAGAAATAAATCCCACCAAGCCCATGTCATCCACTTTGGAAGCAACTCTTTCCCCAGGTAAGCTTTTGTATGAGGTGTCAGCCCAGGATGACAGAGTGATAAAAGCTTTATGAAAGCCCCTGAAACAAGGTCACCCAGATTTATGACCCATGTCAATTATGAAGCAATGATGTGATTGTTCAAACATCACAGAGTTTAGGGGCAGTTGCTCAGGTAGCAAAAGACAATAAATATGCTTAGCATCTCATCCCAGGCACGATTTCTTCCCTTTGAGATTCAAGAGAACAATACCATTTGGGTTCAATCAGCTCTCTCCAGGAGACAAGAAAGGAAGGAAATAGTCACTTATTGTGATTTCTTTTTTTTTCAGATTTAATCCTCCCAATAAAACTTTATCTTTGTCTTTCAAGGCTTAGGCTAAATCCTTCAAGTCACAAAGCTGGTAAGTACCAGAGCTGAGGATTTGAACACAGGGCTGTCAGCCTGCAAAGCCAACACTCTTTCCAGGAATCATGTGGTTGGAAGATGCTCCATGCCTGTTTCTATAGCTGCTGTTTTTGCTGCATTATTTCATTTAGTTAAGTTTGTTAAACAAAGCAAGAGACCAAGTTGATCAGGTGAAAAATAACAGGCAGCTATTGTGCCTATGTGTGACAAAACTTTTAACAAAAGTCAAAAGATAGAGAAAAAAGTTGTGTACAAGGAAAAAAAAGACACAATTCTACATCCTCACTTCCTGCCTGGGATTGATTTCAAACCATACATGTAGACTTTCTCCCCACCTAAATTGATTTGGCTGTTTATTTGTAGATGAACAAGCAGATCAATTCCATACTGGGGAGACTTCCAGAGCCTGTGCTTGGCTGAAGAGGAAAGCAATCTCTAACCATTGTGAGAGGTCCAAGCAGAGCGGAGCAAGGGCAGACTCAAAGAGGCGATGCCTGGAAAATGCAAAATGTTTGCCAGCAAAACAGACAAAAGGGGGAAATCGGTACAAACCATGTCCTTGTTCTGGTTCCAGTTTTAATACTCCATCCCCAAGCCAAGTCTCCTCTCTGTATATCATTGGCCTTTCCCCCAGGAGAATTTCTCAACCATACTCTGTCTACCAGCTTTCTGCAACAGATCTCTGGTGGAGTCCATGTTGTACCTTCCAATTTCATTGCTAGTATAGCCCCTAACATATTTTGGGGAAATATGTACTTTTCAAAAATGGTGACTAAAACGTTTCACATCAAATTTATAGACTTTAGGAAGTATCATCTCAAGCATATCGTATAGGTTTTTTCTTTCCAGCATATCAGGTATACTTTTTAGGTTAAAAGTCTTGCATTAATTAGAGATTCTGATGCAGTTGTAAGAAATAAGAAAAGAGAGATCTTGTGTACTCTCTAAAGGTCTCTATGTGGTACCATATTGCAAAACTATAATGCCATGTCACAAGCAGGATTTTGACACTGATACAATCACTCCAAGTGCTTCAGCACCATGACGTCTTCTTCATGCTACCCTTTAAAGACATGGGCTCTTCCCCACCACTGCCTTCAGCTTCTGTGCCAGGAAGCTAGAATTGCCATAACAAAGCACCACAGACTGACTGGGTGGCATAAACATAGAAGTTTATGGTCACGTATTTCTGGATGTTGAAATCCAAGATCCACGTGTCAGTAAGGCTGGTTCCTTCTGAAAGCTGCCTTCTGGGTCCATCTTCTAGCTTCCAGTGACTTGCTGTCCTTCTTGGGTCTTCCTTGACTGGTAGATGTGTTTTCCCAGTGGTGTTCTTCCTATAAATGTGTGCCTCCAAATTTCCTCTTTTGAAAAGTGTGCCATCATATTGGATGCTTGAATTACCCCAGTCCTCATCTTGACTAATAATGTTTGCAATGTCCCCATTTCCAAATAAGGCCACATTCTCAGGTACTAGGGCTTAGGATCTCCACTTATAAATGTTGGGGAGACATAATTCAATCCACAATATCTCTCACTATTCTCAAATTCTAGCAACTGCTAATTCATTCTCCATGTTTATAATGTTGTTATTTCAAGAATGTTACATAAGTGTATATGTATATTTGTATATATTACTTTTTTGTTTAATTTTCTTTGAAGGTTCATCTAGGTAATGGGATACATTAATAGTTCATTCCTTGTGGGCTGGGGATTTAGCTCAGTGGCATAGACACCAGCCTGGCAAGTGCAAGGTCATGAGTTCAATCCCTGGTACCCAAAATAATAAAAAATAAAATATAAAAAAACCCCAGTTCATTCCTTGATTGGACTGAGCAGTAGGCTCAGTATGCTGAGAATTTTATAATACCACATTGTTTTTAATTGTTCAACTCTCGAAGGATGGCTGGGCTTACTCCAATAATTTTGGCCATTACAAATAAAGCTGCATATAAAGATTTGTATACAGGTTGTTGTATAAACAGAAACTTTCATGCCCATTCATCTGGAATAAATGCCCAGGAAGGAAATCACTGGATCATATAGTAGCAGTATGTTCAGTTTTATAAGAAATCAACAAAGAATTTTCCAGAATGATGGTAACATTTTACATTTCCAATAGCAAGGTGTGAATGATCTGACTTCTCTGCAACTTTGTAAGCATTTGTTGTATAAGTTTTTGCAAGTTTTGCTTGATCATTTTAAAATTGTAAATGTTCTGATAGCTAATTGTAGTTTCAGCGTGACCTGATGGTGAAATGTCAAACACCTGGTTCTTTGCTTCTTGTAATGAAATGCTCTTCATATTTTTTTCCCTATTTGCCAATTGGATTATTTATTTGGAAATAAACACTGGTGAGCTTTGACAGTTATTAATTTTGATGAGAGCCACCATACAGGTTTTCCCTTTTGTAGACTGTGCTTTTATTCTCAGATCAACTCTGCCCTAAATCTTAAAAATTTTCTTGTTTTTTTAAAAAGAATTTTAACATTGTATAATTTTATGTTTTATATGTATATGAATGATCTGTAATCACTATATAATTTCTGAGGTTTAGTCTGAGGATTTTTTTCTATGACTATTCAATTATTTAGTAACATTTCTTGGGGAAATGGTGACTTCTTACATCCTATACAATTTGTCTAGTGTGTCAGGAGGCACTCATCCTATTTAAATTTCTTAATTCATCAGGATGACCCACTATTTAGGCTCACTTATGTGAGTTAGTCTTCCCAGGTGTAGTTTTGATAGAGGTTTAATTTTCAGACCCTTTGTGTTTTAGTCTGGTTTACCTGATGGTTTATCTGATGTCACAGTGACTCCATTGGTTCCTACAGTTTTTGCTAGAGAATGAAAGGAGTTTCTCCAGGCTGAACCAATGGGTGAGGGGGGGGGGTAGAATAACCTTAACCAGAAGAATTATACAATCCATCTTGTATTTTAGGATTTCTGTTTTGTTCCTTAATATTACAATGTAAGCGTTATATTTTATTATGTTACTTTCACATGAACACTGAGTAACATCATCTTTAATCATTCTTGTGCTTTTTTAACCCCTAGGTTAATCCAGAAGACAACATCTGGAGATAAGAGAAGCTGGGAATACTGGTGCTCCCGTCTCATTTTTTAAGGTGCATTTGTGAGGCCATCCGACCTCGTGCTGTGCTCTGGATGTGGAGTGTTTCCCCAAACTCTCATGCACTCAGCAGCAGAGCTTTCGGAATGCAGTTGAGTTGCGGAGCACTGCACTCCCCACTGTACCATCTTTTTCGTTTGTTTGTTTGGTTGGTTGGTTTGGTTTGTACAAGGGATCGAACTCATGACCTCGCACTTGCTAGGCAGGTGTTTCTGCCACTGAGCTAAATCCCTAGCACTGTACCCAGCATTAATGAGTGTGCTGTTGGAAGGCTGAGCCTCGTCAGAGGCAGGTCACTGGGGGTGTCATGGAAAAGATAATATCTCTCCCCCTTCTCTTTCTGCTTCCTGACCACCATGATGTCAACAACTCTTTGCCCACTAGGCCTCTCTACCATGCCATTTCTGCTTTGGACCTGGCCAACCATTGCCTGTAACAGTGAATCAGAGTAAACTTCTTCTCCTTTAAATGGGGTGGGGGATGAGCATTGTATCTCAGGGATGAGGAAAGCTTTAACATTCAGCAAGGTGATTTTCATGCAATAATGGTTTCAAGAATCCCACTTTTAAGTGTACTGATCCAGCTCAGGAATTTCAATTATGAGTACCAGTTTCGCTGCTCAAAATGTTGTAAAATGAGAGCTTATATTTTTAATTATAAATGACTGAATTTTAAGAACATATGAAAATTAAGTCTATGTAAGTGTTATCAGCACTGACTGATATATAAACTGACTAGATATATAAGCTCCATGCATCTTGGGAACTCTCTCATGAGCATAAAGCCAAGGACCCAGAGTCCCCAGCTTCCCCCTGTGAAGAGCATCCTTTACCCTGTATAGCCCCCACAAATCCATCACCCTGGTTTACAAGGTCCTTTCTTAGCCTGCTGCAATGAGACAGTCTTTCTCTAAAGTACCAAAGATTTGCTGCTTCTGGCTTATATAAATCATAGAGGCCTAGAACATATTATGGTGTCCAACCCTGACTTACCACTAGTGATGCAGATTGTCTTAAATAAAAACTTCCACCTCCCTCTTTTGGATAAATGCCTGGTTTCCTTATCCATAAAATGGGAACAAAAACAGAAGCTATCTTACTGGATATTATGAAGATTAAATTGAAAATATATATATATATATATATATATATATATATATGTATATATATATATATATATATATGCCCCAGATAAGGATATGATTTTTTATCTATTTGATCATCTTTACTCCCTAGCTCTAGGGCACCCTAGTTCTTCCTCACTAGAATACCATAAGCTCCTTCTTGGCAAAAGATGCTGGAAATCAAAGTTAGAAAGAAATGAATCTTTCAGGTCATGCTTATCTTTTTCACAGCCACAACCCTTGCTAAGTCAGAAAACTAAAGCCTACTGCCCATGGGGCAAAACAGAAAGGAAGAAAATTATACATCATTATTGGCAAAAATTACCCTGCCAATCATGGTGGAGATTTTATGACTGCATACATTTGTCAAATCTTATAAAATGATATCCTTAAAACTGGTGAATTTTATTATATGTAAATTATACCTCCATAAAACTGACAAAAATTGTCCTACTACATGAATAACATTATATTCAGAGACATTATTTAAAGATAAATAGCTTAGATGTACTTCTTTAAATAGGGAAATTACCATTCCAGGTTTTCTTTACTCCTCCAAATTCCTCCACTATGAGATGAAGACAAAGCTTTGAATCATAAACTACCCACTGACTTGGGTAGTGAAGAGTGATGTTTACTTCTCTAGAAAACAGAGTCCTCTAGTCCTAAAAAAAATTATTTTGGGGACTGGGGATTTAGCTCAGCAGCATAAACACCTACCTTGCAAGCACGAGGTCATGAGTTCAATCCCCAGTATCGATAAAAAAAAATTTTCTTTTTAAAGTGTGGGATCATGACAAAATCATAATCACAATTTCTGAATGCATGGCACTAATTTAGAGATATACACACCTTCATAGATTACCTCATTTCATCAGCTCAGTGAACCAGCACCTGTAGGTAGGTAATGTCCCTACTTTACAGATGAGATGCTCTGGTCCACAGTGAGAAGGTGACTCGTTCAAGGTCATACAGATGGGAAGATCCATATTCTTGAGCTCTGGTGTTTTTTGTTTTTTTTTTTAAGCTAAACACCTGGCTTTATTTACTACACCATTGGACATACAATGATCATTTTTAGGCCCTAGAACTGGCCACCTTTCCTCTTGGGTCTAACAGTACAAATTCTTATTATGAAATAGGCTTCCTTTGTTCCAAGTCTAGAGCCTGTGTTGCCACCCTGCAGTGAACACCATATTGTTATCACGCTGGCCTCACAGGAACAGATGGAGAGAAAATGCAGAATGTTCCTCCTCCTGCTCCTGTTGTCCTAATCCACATGAATTGTGGTGCAGCAAAGAGAAAATGAAAGGGTACCAGTTTGCCTCTAAAGCATCAAACTGCCATCTGGTTTGGAGGGAATTATTTATTATCTAACCATTGCCACGTAGGATTTGTGGCAACTCCAAACATAGCTTATCTGTCTGTCTGTGTGTTTTGCCTTGAGGAGATGGACAGTTTCAGAAGCAAAATTTCATCACCTCTTTATTTTCTGGGCCACCACAATTAAGCAACTGACTTATGTCTTCTGTGTATAGGGAAGAAAGCAAGGGTTTTCCGGAACTATAGAAAGAAGATCAGAAAACCCAGCGATGAGGGACTTGGATTCCAAGCGCAGGAGTGACTGAACTGAGCTCTACATGGAAAGCTTGGAGAGGCTTGGAAGAATCACGTTTAATCACTTAGCACTGGAGACAATCTCTGTGGGCAGCAAGGGAGCGAACAAACCCACGGTGCTGGACTCCCGGCAGTGCTTCGTCGGGGCCGCCTTAACGGAGCACGACAGGCTTAACGGATTTTATCGCAGTTCTGAAGGCTGAGAGTCCGACATCAAGAAGTCACCAGGATTTCTTCTCAAGTTTTTTTCTCTGGTCTATCAATTTCTGTCTTTCCGTGTATCTTCATATGGACTCCCCTCTGTACGCGTTGGGGTCTAAATGCCCTCTAGGCCCAGCTTAAAGACATTATTTTAACATAATTATCTCCATAAAAATTCTACCTGAAAATACTCTTACATTCTGAAATAAGGAGTTTAGGACTTCAGCAATGGAAGTGCTGGGGAGGGGTCCACAATTCAGGGCATAAAACTCTCTAAATAGATTATCACTTGTGCTGACAATTGTCACCTTCAGACTGATTTCTATTTTTTTTTTTCTAATTCTTAAGCTGCCCTATTTTGTGTTGTAGAAAGCTACATATCCTTGCCAGTTGGCTCTGGGTAGGGAGGAGCCACTGGTGAAATACTAAATAGTAAGAGGAGGGGAGAAACCAGGGCCGCTCTCCCATTCCTTGAGAAGTCTCTCTGAAAATTGATGACCGCTTGGCATTGTCCTCGCACCTACTAGAATGTGGCCCCTTCACGGTCCTCATTCCTACAGGCGAGCCCCAGTGTGGCCGTTGCCTCAGCCAGACCCCTGGGTTCTGGGCTCTACTGATCTGTCTTCTTCCCTTAGCATCCTATCCCTAGGAGTAGAAATAGCTTTAAGTATTTTTGCTTTGCTTTTCATCACCCTGTCACCTGACTACCCAATCCAATTTACTTTCCTCTTTTTGAACAACTTCAGTGTTTTCAGTTGCACTGCTGAATGCTGAATGCTGTGTCTTCAATCTAAGAGATTTTTTTTCCTAACAGAAGACAAAAGGTAAAGCTCAGACTAGAATTTTAAAACACAGAACAATGCCTACTATGTGACAATGAAATAAGGAAAAAAATCCACATAATCTCTATACAGAATCCTCTTCTAGATGAGGAGATAAATATTACTAAATGCCTTACAACTTGCAAAATTATACAATTCTAACCGAAGCATCCGGCAGCTGATCCCTACTGAGAAAGGTTAATCTTCAAGGTCTGACGCCTTGCACGGCCCCTTCCGAGGACCTGCTGTATGCCAGCATGCAGCTTCAGAAGGGTCACCAGCTAAAGTCCCCAGTGCACTTGTCCATACTACATGGCCCTTTTTCCTCCAAGAGATAACGGCATCCTGAACTCAATGTTTATCATTACCTTATGCTTCTTTACACTTTCCTTTAATACAGCAGAGAGGAATTCTTATCTACCTGCATGAGAATATATTAAAGAATATATTTGATATTTTAATAACTAGTAAAAATGCATTTAGTTGGTGGTTTTTTTCCCCAATAGATCTATGTTTGGCCCAATGAGGAAGATTTGAATGATTTTAGAAAAGAAGACCAAATAGCTAGTGAGTGCTTCATTTTCTAATTTTCAGTTTTAGTGTTTATTTTGATTTGTTTTTAAAAATATTTATTGGTACATTTTTGACATACATAATGATTGCATTCACCAATTCTGATTTTTAATTTCATCTTCAGTTGATGTCCTATCTGTTCAATAATTACGAGTATCTTTTCTCTTACATTCTTGGGCATATTTATACTAATTTCTTTGTAGTGCTTGTCTAACTTTACCATCAAAATCAGTATGCATTTTTCTTTATTTATTGCTTTTACTTCTGATTACAGATAAGAATTTCCTATTCTCTGCATGTTCAATAATTGTTTCAGCATATTATTATTCATGATACATTGTAGAGGCTAGATCTTTGTCTTTTTTTTCCCAAAGCCATTTTATTTCAAGGAGAAAAAGAAAATTAAAGAAGTAGAAAAAGTAAAACAAAATTTCAAACATGTCAATCAGGGGCAACAATGTTACATATATTGTACATTGTCATCCCAAATCATTCACTAGAGCACAAGACATCTGCATTTGATTGTCTGAACAATACCAGCACAAATCTTTCTTTTCCATGAACTCAGAGAAATTGGTAATATAACTATCTTAACTATTTTTATACATACACATATACATGTGTTGTTTCTTTCAGCTTCTCACAGTAATGAGACAATACAATGTTTACACATGTGTGTCTTATTTCACTAATGAATATGGTCAAAAATTGCATACATTTACCTATAAAAATCTCAATGTGATCATTCTTTATGGCTTAGTAGTATGCCATTGTATCAAAATATCACATTTTTTAAAATACATTCCTCAACTGATGGGCATTTAGATTGTTTCCAATAACTGGCTGTTACTAATCATGCTGCTATAAACATGGGTGCACATACATTGCTGTGATATGATGTGTTTCATTCTTTTGGGAAGACCCCCAGAAGGGGAAGAGTTGAGTCGAATGGGACCTTTAGTCCTCGTTTTCTGAGGAATCTCCACACTGATTTCCACAGTGGTTGCACCAATCTGCACTCCCATCCAGCATTTGTTATTGCTTGATCTCTTGATGATAGCTATTCCTTTAGATTTTGTTGTATTCTTCTGATGAGATTGGATTTTCATTTCAGGAGGCAGCCCCCTAACTGTCTGATTCCCTCAGTTAGTAGAGGCTAAATTTTACCTTTCTGCTGTGGATCTGCTCAGATATTGCCCCCCTTTTAAGGACAAGTCCCTACACCACTGATATGATGAAATTTCAAAGGAAAGTTAGTCGTGTTTACCACATTCTGCTTCACTTGGAAGGATCAACACATTTAATTTTCTGTCTCCTCATCACTAAGCAAAAATTAGAAATTTTCCTCAAGGCTTTCTGCCTTCCAGCTACTGCTTTCTGCCGAGTCCTTCTGGGATCCCCCTCCTCACACACAGTCCACTGTCAGCCAAGAGTTTGGGCAGAGCCAGTATATATGTAGGGGCTCCCCTCTTCTTTGTGGGGTCCTCTTTCATTTCCCAGCTGCTTTGGCAGTTTCGAGTTCTGTCATTTAACAGGTCAAGCCAGTAACACTGCATATTTCTGATTTGCTTCTAGTTATTCATGACATATGGAGAAAAGCCATAAACATGCATATTTCATCCATTATAGTTTCTCTCTTTTAGGGATCAAATCCTTTTGATTTCTATCTACTTTAGTCATTCTATACTGACTTCAAATATGTTTTGTTTGTCCAAAAACTTATACATATTGTCTGCAGAATCATTAGGTGATATTTGCTACTGTACCACATCAGAACTGAATCAGATGTTACTTTTTTACTAATTGAAAACAAGGCTTAAAAACTAACAATAACCTCTGTTTTTCTCACCTCAGACGTTAGGGACCAGCTATTCAAAGAAGGTTAGTTGTTTTAATAACTAGGAAACCATCTTACACAAAAGTAGAGTTTACCTTGCAGAAGGTAATATCCCCCAGAAACTTTTCATTAGCAGCCAAACCTTAAACAACCAAAATATTAACTGGGGAAGATTATTTTTTCTAAATCTATTTTATTTTCAACAAAAAAATAGTTATGATAGGACATACTTCATAAATATCCAATACAACTTGCATGTAAGCTCCTCTGTAACTTGACAAGTAAATACAATTTTGCAGTAGGCAAGAGAATTTTTGTTTTCCAAGTGAAAATAAAACTCCATGTACTTAAATTTATTTTTCCTGGATACCTAGATTTTCCTGCAAGGGTCCACAATTATACAAACATTTATAGAACCCTCCAGGAATCTGACCTCATGTCCCCAGTCTATCACTCATCCTGACCTAACACAGATTCAACTGTAAAAATCTGATATAGAATAGAAAGGGGAGCAGACATTCTCTGTCTGAGGTAAATTAAGACCCCAAGAATTGTTCACTGACATGCATTCTCCAATAAAACAGTTTCTCGAGTTCCATCTCAATGAACTAATAGATCTCAGGAGACAGTCTACAAACCATGCCAGTGGAAGAAAGTCAGCAAACTTTCTCTGCAAAGGGCCCGATAGTAAATATTCTGAGGCTTTACAAACTGTACAGTCTCCATCACAGCTCCTCCCCTTCACTATTGTAGCCCAAAAGCAGGCATGAAAAACTCATAAATGAAAGGATATGACTGTGTTCCACTACACATTTATTTATAAAAACAAGTGCTGTACTGAATTTGGCCCACAGCTTACAGCTTGCTAATGTCTGATTCAGCTGAAAAGGGAAGGGAATCTTCTTCAAATGCCTGGGGAACTCCTAGAAAATCAGCCTGTGGTTTTGTAAAGTTCTGAAAAGTTAGATGCTCATCATTTCCTAAGAATTTAGTGTTAAAGGTTGCCCTGCTGTTATTGGTAGTGTTCTGCTTTGTCAGTCAGCATCTTAGGAAGTGCCATTCCTTACACGTGGAAAGTACTTCTAGACAGAAGACAGAGAATTAGTCGTGATAATCAGTAAATATCACCTGTATTGGTTTTGTAAACAGAAGCAAATGTCTCCCTCTCTCTCTGACTTCTTTCATCATCTATAAAAATATAGATTCCCATCTATACTATGCAAATCATAGCTGCTGTTCTACAGACTTGTCGTAAGGACTGAAGGATTTTATAATCAGTGCCCAATAGGTCCGCATCCTTTTTTATTAGACATAAAAGACAAGGATAAATTCCACTTTTGACAAGTGGAATGAAAGGAACAAAATTTAAAAATTCAATTTGCCTAGAAAATTACCCTAGTAATTCCTTTCAAAATGTCAGAATTTCTTTAGAGAAGTTTGAATCCTTCTGTATCAGGGGAACATGTAATAGGTTCACTTTGGTATATCAAAAAATTTCAAAATTAAGACAAGGGTCCAAGTGACCCATATTCCTGTCCCGCCTCTACCTGTGATTTTGTGAATGACTTCTCTTTGTTCTTGATTCCCTTCGTGTCCTTAATTGTCCAGATGAAGGTGGCTGGACTAGATTGATGGTTCCCAAACTGTCCAAAAACCATCATCAGAGATTCTTGAATTCTATTATCTGCATAAAAAACTGTGCTAGGGGGTAGGAAATGCTTCATGATATCACTGGGCCTGGACAGTATGGACAACGGTGGGAAAATGACCAGCTCCTGCTGGTTCAGACAGCCCACGTCTCAGTGAAGCTGCACGACTCTATCATCTCCATGCATTTCACATAAACATAATTACCAACACGACATTGTTATTCAGGAGGCATTTATCAGTCACACTGAGTTCACACTGTAGGAGCAGACCCAGGATATGGATCTTTTCCTTGACCAAAAATCCCTTGAAGTTGTCTCCACTACAGGGAGGCATGGTAATGATGCCCACCATCTGTCTTCCCGTCTCTCTTTTCTATTATTAATTTTATGGGTACAGTTTAGATACACATAATGGTCACATGCTTTACAGGAAGCTGGTACCTATACATATTTCTTGATTCGTCTTTTTTCCTTGAACCCCTCTCCTCCCTCCAACTCCTCTTCCCCTCCTTATTTACAAAATCTTTGTGTGCATTTTCTTCCTTCTGTTTTTTTCCCCTTCCTTCCACCCTGCCATCACTTTTTCCCCTTCCCATTTGAATATTTCTTTCCTATTTTTCAGTACCCTTTATGACAGTGTGGTATTTAAATATGCGTGCCCAATTTATTCTGATTTATTTCACTTAAAGAGTATGGACTCTCCCCGTCCCTCTCCTTGCAAGCTAACAAGTTACTATGACAGAGGAGCAGATGTGAGACAGGAGCTTAAGAGTACAGAGTTAAGTAACTCTAGTAAGCAAGCTCACAGCTGCTGCACTCCAAGGAGGAATAAATTATAGGAGCCAGAAGTTGTTTTCACCTGCTGAACTCTCACTCCCAGTCTTTTCGGAGAGCTCCAGGGTTCTGTGGAAGTGGAGGGATGGTAAGTCATGCTCAGTCTATGTGACTCTGTGGCTGACACCACACCCCGGTTTCTAGCTAGAAGATCACATGACCCAGTTAGAATAATCTATCTTTCTGTGCAACGGGATAGATTTAGAATTAGAAATGTGAGTCTGACAGATACAATAAGGTTTTCGTCTTAACAATTTTACTGGGACCATTTATTAAAGATTTTTTTTTACTTTGTTTTAAGATAATTTGACTGACAGAATGGAAGCCTGTTAGCCACCACCATACACACACATGCACACACACATAAACGTGCTCCTTTCAATTTTCAAATATTTACAAATTACTGGAACCATGAATTCAACTGTGCCTGAGCTGACATTTTATGGATTTTTCAATTATAAGAGATAATACATTTCTATTTTTTTTCTAGAGATGATATGAATTAGTTTTATGTGCCAGGCAAATGAAATAGGCCTGATTGACTCAGAAATGTGTTGGAGCAAATTATCACATCAAGGTTCTGTTGACAGACATGCACACATATTCCTGCGTTCAATTGGTGTAATTTTGCACACTTACTTGAGTCAGAAAACCAGAAATCATTCTTGTCTCCAATTTTCATCTCTTTCAACTCCTCAAATATTTATCTAATTTCAAAGTCCCACTGATTCTACGTCTTAACATATTTCTTGAACTTTGCTTTTCTCCAACCTCATATCCAGCACTTGCAAATTATCCTTTGTCCTCAGCATGATTATTCTATACCTTCCTAAGGAATCTCCTACATGTGACATGATTATACCCAAAACTTGTCAAGCCCTGTCTGTACTCTTCTAGCAGAGCAATATTTTATAGAGTAAATGCAACTTAACTCCTAAAACTTTATCACTTTCCACTGTGCTCAGTGTAATCCCAGAACACTGAATGTGCTCCAGTGTCCAGACCATGCACTGTTCTCCAACCTTATTTTTCAACAACAATCTTCTGTCCCTCACATCTCTTTCCTCCCCCCTACCATACACAATTCACTTCTTTTTGCTGAACTACTTGCAATTTCCCAAACAGAGCAGACAATATGGTCTCTTTCTGTTTTTAGGATTAACTAGCTTCAACCAGCAGCATCTTTAGAAACTATATCCTGTTATGTCTGCTCCATCAGACCTCACCACATGCCCACAAGTCACCAAACACTGCTTCCATTAACTATATGCAAATTAACACAACTGCATTTGGTTCTGTCTTGAAACAGTCCTTGCTAGGCCAAGTCACTGAAGGCCATTTCCAAATGGCGTTGTGGATATTAACACAAATGATTAACATCAACATAGAAAAACAGGAGAGATTAAGATCTCCAATTTCTAATACTTCCTCTAGTGGATTATGTATGAAAAGATCCATGTCTGTGGCCTTCACTTCTGAACTAAAAACCAAACACAACATATAAGCAAAATACTAAACATCAGGTAACAAAGAGCGTAGAGAGAGAAGAAAGAAAGAAGATGAGTCATAGGACTGACCCAGCATCCTGCCTTGATGGTGTTTCAAGTTGTGACACAGAAAGGAAATCTGCTGGAGGCTGCTGTGCTCACTGAGCTGAGGAGAAAGAGCTGAGAGTCTCGGGACACAAGGCTGCAAGAGTTCAAAAGATGATACATTTATTTATCTTATTTTATTTTTTGCAAGTGGCAAAAGTATTAAATATTCCTTGCTTTTCATATAAAAAAAAAAAACATTCCAAAGGTAGGAAGGAAGGCCACCTCTTGGTGTCCCACATGCCATCTCTTGTTCATCTACTATAAAAGAGAACAGTTAGTCACCTCGAGGGGTCATGTCCACAGAGTTCAATCTTGCATGGACCTATTTTTGTCCCCTCCTAAGATAAGGATGGATCAGTAACTCAGACCATTGCCAGAAGCAACTAAGAGCCACTTCCACCTAAGGGCTGAACAAACAGAATGAATAATAGTTGATTAATATTTCATGATATTTTGGTAGAAAATAAAAAGAATAAGGCTTTCCTAACTAATACCCATCTTTCAGTTCAGAACTCACTCACGGGTATTAAAGAGAACTAATGAACTCAGCAGAGATCCACACGGAGAAGCAAGTCTTCCCCGACACTCAGCCACGCGTGCCCTCGAGACAGACACGCAGGAGGGACGCTGAAATAAGTGGAATTCCTTCCGCAGCACTTTGGGTGCTGTCCAGTCCTCTGGTGACAGATGGTCACGCAGGGCTGACGTGACCCTAAAGCCTCAGGTACAGCTTCTACTTCCCAGGAGCCTCGGGCAACCTGAGAGACCGTGTGGCACTGGAGGCAAACTTATGGCATGCATGCCACGATGGGCTGTTTGTATCATTGAACGCTTTAAAAACTTCACCATCACTGCTCCGTGGGCAACTCCTACCAGAAACTCCCCTCCTTCCAGTCACACCTTCCCCAGAGTCCTGGGAAAGCTTTTGCCTCAGTGAGGAAGTCTATTTTTAAGCTCGTTATTTCTTTTGAAAATTTGCTTTCTTGTGCGCGTGGTTTTTTTTTTTTTTTCTTTCATAGCTTTGTACCTTTTCTTGTTAAAAGTGCAGTATCATTTAAATAGAGGTGAAGAGTGACATGTCTAAAAAAAAAAAAGATTGCTGCTTGGGGACAGCACTACTAATTTTAAAAGTTTATAGCTTCAAAGAGCACCCTTTTAGCGCAGGATGTCAAACAGCGTGAAGCTTAGCGCGCTGACAGGCTGTGCACAGAAATTTCCCTTTGGTTCTGAGACCTCAAAGAGCATCTCATGTGCAGGAGCCGCTGGGCTGCACTTCTGGCTCCTCTCAGCCCCCGCTCTGCGGGCGGCAAGGCGCCAAGCCAAGCCCAAGACCACCTGCTTGGTCAGCACAGCCGCACGCCCTCCCTCTCCAAGTACCGACAGAGGAAGCCAAGTCTTTTCAGTTTTTAAGGACACATTTTCATTACAGGGGTTTCCAACTTCCGGCCCTACTTGAAAACAGACCAAATCCCAGGAGCTAAGACAGGGAAGCTGGGGCCCAGTGAACTTGTGAACCCTCTGGCTGGGGGTGGGGTGCAGTTTACCACAAAATACCAAAGAGACCTGTCCAGCCCAGACTGTATTACGACAGCCTGGATGATTAAAAGGTTCATAAATGAAAGTCCAAACTGAGCCAGTCATATCCAGGTGCTTCAGCCTCTGGAACTGCGGCCAGCAATGGACACCATTCCATAGGAAAGAAGATCCATTTGGCTAAGAGGCAAAAAATGCAGCATATTGGGGTCTGGTGCAGAAAGCTTCCTAATTTTACCCTTAGTAAAAACTAGCATCACTAGATCACTGAACCAGTAATTGGAGGAACTAAAATGGACCTGCTGGCAGAACAACAACAACAAAAAGAATGCAATTCAACTTTTATTGGTGCACAGATTTCGTAGGGAAAATATATGTGCAGGAGGTTGCCTGTGGTGCAGCTGATAAAATTTAGAAAGGGTCAGGCGTAAGGAGAATTATAGGATCCTTTCCCCAAAGTCCCAGGAGCACGCACTGTAAGAGGAGAATTACCTTGAAAACACATTCCTGATACATTAGACAGCACTGCTCTTTACCAGTCAGAAGATTGCTGTGGTCATCATCATCCATACTTTTACTAACAAAACCAGACTCGTTCATCTCATCTCTCCTCAATTTAACCTTGCGGTTGTGCAGGCGAGGCCAAGAGTAAGATGTAACATCAATACTTCAGAAAATAAATGCTGTCACTAGAGCAAATGACATTAAAGTTAGTGTATCAAATTGAAGATCTGTATCCAAATGTGTTGAGAATTCATGAGGGTCCACTCACTGTCAAAAAGGCGGGGGGCGGCTGAAGGTTTAGCTCAATGGTATAAGCGCTTGCTTTGCAAGCACGAGGTTGTAAGTTCGATCCCCAGCATGAAAAAAAAAGTAAAAACTTTCAAATTTCCTGGAAAGAGTTTGACAAGTGAAGATGCAGCAGGTGGACACCCATCCACTTTGCAAATGGATTCTTCAGGGAGGAAAATAATAATATGCACCATCAAAATCAGGGCCATGATTGAAGCTTAATCACTGAGGCAAATGGTGAAGGCCACATTCCTTGACTTGCCCCCTTCTCAGTATTAAATATGACTTCTTCTTCCTGACATGGGAAAAGCTGACAATGTCCGTCACCTCGGAGAGTATTACAGCTGCTCAGGACATCAGGCACTGTCTGCAAAAGCTCTCCTGTGTGAGTGACTAGCAAGTGTGACAGCGGTAGCATCAGAAGCCTTCCCAAGGCTGGGCTCAGTGTTGAAGGCTGGCACAGTGCCCGTCTCAAAGACGTCTGGATTCCCTCTCAGAGCCCAGAGACTTGGCAGACTCGTGGCAGACGCCATTCCACATGCCAGGCTTAAATCTCCTTATGCATCTTTCTCTGATTCCCATGTATTGATTTGATGGTAGTGTGGGTTAAAAAACTAAAACCAGACTGTCAGAGCTGGTTGCCGTCTTCCCTGCTTTATTAACACAGTGAGCATCTGCGGCCCTCATGAGCTATCAGAAGCAAGTGTCACCAGAAGGCATAGAGCCTGGTGTGAGCCATTACCCCGAGCAATTTGTGCCTCTCTGCATTTGGCCCTCTTCTACAAGAGCATTTAATGCAGTGTTGCCTGAGATACATTTCTGTTCTCAGTTTATGCGCCTAGAAACCACCTGAGAAAAGGGAAATATGTACTAAAACACTGATGATCCAACCTCTAAATATTTTGAAACTCTTTTAAAAGTGCTCTTCCTTAAGTAACAAGTTTCTGACTCTTTTTTTTTTTCAAATCAGGAAGAAAATTCCTGTCTCTGACAGGAGCAACATCAAGAAAAGCAGGGCAAAGAGGAATCAACCCTGGTAATACTATCCAAGCACCTGGATGTAACCATTCCTGAAGCAGATACGTTTCTGGGCCTTCCAGATATGTAAGCTAATAAATATCTTTTTATGCTCAATTGTGTTTAGGTCACATTTTCCAGTCACTCAAAATAAGATGATTATTCCTTAGGAATAGCAGACAAAATGGGAAATCTTAAACTCTCTGAAAAGTGTTCGTTATTTTAACATTTCTCTGTCCAGTGATGGTACCAGAAAAATATACTTCAGCCATAAAAACTTGATCTTTAAAAGGGTTTACAGACTTAATGACCCACCTTCTTATGTGAAAATCTGTATTTATCTGGATTAATTTATAATCCAGGGAGAAAAGTCTGTGAAGTCTCTACAGAAGGCAGAAGGAAAATATGTAAGAGGAGTGGGAGTTACCTATTGAGATGACATAGCAAATGTGTAGCCCCATACCTCAGAGGCCCTGGGGACCACACAGAGGGACCAGCCAATGCTACATCCATGTGCTAGAAGCCAGGTGGTATAAAGTAACTAAGGGCAGATGGTGACAGGAATCAAGGGCACCTCATACCTAAGAGATTGCCAAGTTACAAACCCAGGAAGCCAACACCAACCTCCAGGTCTAGGGAATTAACCCTGGGCTGAAAGCAGAGCAAGGCTGATTCAGAGACACCCAGTCAAGGAGGCTAGTGCATGGGGGTGTCAGCAGTCAACAAGGCTGGGGTGGACAAAAGATGGCACTGGATTAAGACAGAGGGCAAAAGGGGAAAGGGGACTGGAAGAGGAAAGCCAGCCCTGGAAAAATGACAAAGTCCACAGTTAGGATCAGCACTTCTAGAAACCCAGGCCTGGATTCAAATTTGATATCTGTCCCTTCCTAAGAAACCCTTTCTCTTTATTTTACTTTTCATCTCTTTTCTATCTTCTCTTTCATATCTTTACTTTCAACCTTTTCTTCTTTGCCTGCTCTTTCTCACTCTTTCTTACATTTTTTTCCTTTTTAACTCTGTTGAGGCTTGTTGTACATATCATAAATTCATTCACTTTGAATATACTAATCACTGATCTTTAACAACTTTGCCAAATCTTCACTCCCACCCTCACCTCCAGACAATGGACAAAATCAGCTTCTTTCTGTCTGTAAATTTACATGTCCTGAACATTTTGCATCAATGGAATAAAACAACATGAAGTCTCCAATGTCTCACTCTCTTTTACTTTGCATCATGCTTTTGAGGCCCATCCAAGGCCATGTAAATGTCAAAGCTTTGCTCCTTTTTATTGCCAAGTAGTGGTTCATCGTAGAGCTATTTATTACCTTCAGCTTCGATTTCCTTACTTGTAAAATAAGGATAACAGCAATAGAGCCAGCTCAATAGGGTGTTCCAGTGATAAATGAAACAATGCATATTAAGGCTCCACATAGCATTTGGCACCTAAAGCAAGCGTAATTAATCTTAAGAAGCTGCGAAGGTAATACGAAAAGACATTGCTATTCCATCTTTCCTCAGTCCTGATCTCACAAACATCACCTTCCTCCTGTTCTCTGCTCAGGGAAGAAAAGGGAGGTACAGTTCTCTGCATTTTTAAGGAAAGAAAAGGGGAACAAAAGCTGAGAGATTGTCTCTGACTGCAGGAGGACTTCTGGGCGGAGTGAGGAGGAGTGCCTTTGCATGGAGGATGTCTGAACTGTCACATCTCTTAAACAGCTTTACCTTGACTGTCACAGAGCTTGTTGCTTTTAAGTATGCATAAGAAGAGATGACAGGGTTGGGTCTCAAATGCATAGTCTCACTTTTCTAAGAAATGAAATGATAACAATACAAGAGAAAGTTTTGTGAGTGGGAAAAGAGGCATGAAATTGAAGAAAGGAATAAATACCAGTGAACTGGAAAATGCCACCCAGAGCCTGACACAGACTCGGTTACTTCAGGGTCTTCCCAAGGGAACTGGGTGGGCGGACCTGCTCCAGCTGTCAGAGCTCAGCAGGAGAAAGGGAGAGCAGCAGGTTGCCAAGAGGCACCTGCGGCTTTGGCCATTGATTTGGCCTTTCTCCCTTTTGTGGAGTAGCTGACTGTAAAATGCACCTTTCAAAGTTCATGACTAAATTTTTCATTATTCCTGCCAGTTAAACCATATTAACAAAACAAAGAAATGTGCACAGAGAAATGGATTTCAGGGTCTGGAGTGGAAGGAAGACCCACAGAGGTCCTCAGCTGAGGAATGGCAAACTCAGAAGTGACACAATTTCAAAAGGGAGGGATTTTATGCATTGCAGACATTTACATGTTCCTGAAAGTAGCAAGTCTCCGATCAAGATCTGCATTTCAGTTAGGGGCTGAGTTGCTAAAAAGGCATTAGCACCCCCACACCCTCAGCCAGCCCTTTCCTTTAATAGCAAGATCAGAATGGAAGAGTAGAAACACACATGCGCACACACAAGCCATGACCTGTGCTGAGCAAATAAAGTACTCCCATTATTAATTAGATCCAGAATAAAATAAAGAGCCATAATTTCAGCCAGGTGTGGTGACACACACTTGTAATCCCAGCACTATAAGAGGATGAGGCAGCAGAATTATTAATTTGAACCCAACCTGAGCAATTTAGCAAGAGAGAGAGAGAGAGAGAGAGAGAAAGAGAGAGAGAGAGAGAGAGAGAGAGAGAGAGAGAGAGAGAGAGAGAGAAAGAGGATGTAGCTCAGTTCAAAGGCTCTAGGTCCATTTTTCCAGTAGAGAAAACAAAACATAATTTCAAAGCCCGTATGTTCTGTACATTGCCAAGGACAGAGGTTCAGCAGGTGACCTTTTGTGTTTAGTCAAAATAAACATTTCAGTGCAGTTTCTTTAGACTCACAAAGGCAGGCTGAGAGTCCAGTATGAGATCCAGGGTGGAAATTAAATTGTTCTACATAATGAAGTAAGAATTTCAAATCTTCCTTTGCTGCATGGGGAAATAAGAAACCAGGGGACTCAGGAATGCAAAGGAAAGATAAAAGAAGATAATCTTACAGCAGTGAGTTCTCAACTATGGACAGTATCTTCCCGGGGGCATTTGAGAAGACCTGGAGAAATGTTTGGCCATTCCAGCTAGGGGGAGGCAAGCTACAAGCGTGTAGTGGGTAGAGGCAGGCAGACTACTATCACCCTTCACTGCACAGGGCAGCACCACTGCAAAGAATATGACCCAAAATGTCAACCGTGCCAAGATTAAGGAACTCTTCTCTACAGGATGTAAATGGGCATTTCCTGTCAACATCCAGGGAAGTCAGGGATTAAATATAAAGACAGCCAGAGAGAAAGTTGTTTTTTGTGCTTAGCAATACCAAGATTTCTCTTTCCATTTCCCCCAAGTAAAGTCTGTTATACAACAACTTTGTGGTAGTAATGCTTTGGAAAATGAAGAGGAGCTTCTTTCATTAAGTGAGCAGAGACAGGATGACAAGATTCAATGAGAGAGACCAACAGTGATGTTTGAACAAGAACAGAGAAGGGGGCAGCAGAATGGCTGACCCGTCCTTACTGAAGGAATCTGCCTTACGGGGCGAGGAACGGCAGCTCTGTCAGTGTACACCAGCTAGCCCAGGTGACAGCATCAGAAAGAATGCACTGGACTATTGAATCTGTTTGCTGCACGGTGGTTAAATGTTAGGTAGATTTGCACTTAGACCCAAAGTTAGCCAGAGCCCTAGTGTGCTGCATCCTTCATTCATCTCTGATTACGGAACCTCACACAGTCCTTGTGCATACAATGCAATATCATATTGATGTAGAGGAATGAAACTCCTAACCTACTATGTCTGGTATGAGTTTGTGTTCTCGAAAATCGAAGAATGAATTTTAGGTTAAGAGCAGAATATATTTATTGAGAGAAAGAAAGCTTCTGTCTGAGAGAGAGACAGAAGGGGTCCCGAGTGGGTTGCCAAGGACTCTGTCTTTTCTAGGGACTTTATAGAGTAAAATCATGGGGTGAGATGGGTTTATGGTGGGGAAAACTGGGAACTCACAAGGCAGATGGGCATAAGGTGGGACAGAGCTATGGTCAAACAATAAGATTTATAGTTCAGGTAAAATTGACAAGTGAGGTAGAAAGCGGGCATTTTTAGGGAGCAGTGAGTGACTCTTTGTTTCCTTGGGGGGTTGAGATGGTCACTCCTGACTTCTTCAGGGTGATAGAGAACTATGTAGAATATCAGTCCTTAGAATATGGATGCATTTTCTTGATCTTTTGTCTTGAGGCCTGGCCCACAGCAGGAGGTGTCTGTCTCCCCCACAGTTGCAAGGTACCTGGGCTTCTGCACTGTCTCCTTCTAGGACTCAGCCCTGTCTTCCTTCCTACAAATTTCTACTAACTCAGCTACCTGTAACAATATCTATACATTGGAATTTTCACTATGGCATACTATTGTGGTCATTTGCTTATTTTTCTTCTGTTACCTTCACATCCTCAGTAAAAATAAAATTTCACACTCAAAATAAAAAGATATGAGAAATTTTAAGTACAAGATTGACCACACAGCTTTCTTCTCAACAGTTGCAATCCCTGTGCCAAAGTTCTCAAGAGTTTACACAGGCGAGCTGTGGGGCTGGACACTCATGATCATATTAACAAGACTATGATGCATACTGAATTATTTCCATTTTGCTAATAAGAAATCCGAGGCTTGGAGACACAAAGTGACCTCTGCTTTGTATTCTCACAGATAGAAAATGTTCCAGCCAGGCCTGAATCCCCAGACTCTTGACTTTAAATGTCAAGGAATAGTGAAGATACTACAGAGAACAGGATAGAAATGAGTTCCTAACTCAAGGATGTATGTGCAATGTTATTGGTTTGACTCGATGTAAATTAAAGTGAGATAGCTTTAAAAAGTCTAATTGTGGAGATAAAGAAAAAAGTAAGGGTTATGGGAAGCCAGATAGCAATAAACATGGAATTGTGGCAATGTAACCACACTTGACCAATTAGTTTTATTTCCAGGAACCTGTTGTAAGGAAATAGCCCAAATAAGGGCTGAGATATATATTAAATGTTTACTAAGGGGTTATTTAATATAAAAAATAAAAGGTTGACTCAATGTCATTATTAGAAAAAATAACAAGTAAACTTTAGCATGTGTATAACATGAGATTTCTTTTTTTTTCCTTTGGTACCAGGGATCGAACTCACAACCTCACACTTGCCAGGCAGGCACTTGTGCTGCTGAGCTAAACCTCCGGCCCATATGAGATTTCATAAAATCATTAAAATTTACTTTATCAAAATATTTAATAATATAGGAAACTGTTTGAATATCAAAATAGAAAAACATATGCAATGGTATCTTCACAATCCCAACTTTAAAAAGAATCTTGTAACTTATGGAAATAAAATATCCCAAAATATAGATAATATACAAATAAATGAATGTGGCTGTATTTTAATAAAACTTTATTATAAAACCGGGCACTGGGCTGGCTCACCGGCCTTAGTTTGCTGGCCGTCTAAGACATTCAGCATGGTAATGAAAATAGCTTTCTCATGACTTTTTTAGCAACCATGCTCCTTCTACTAAGGCATCAGCCTTTGAATTTGGTGAACTATGTTAACTAGTTGAGGGGGAAATTGAGTAGACCAAGGCAGACCAGAAAGTGTGCTCATTTAAAGGTATTTTGGAGCTGAATGGATACCAGGCCCTGTGCTGAGCTTTCTTCAAGGTCTTCCCAAACCTAATGAGTGACACAAGCCAATGAATGCAAATCTCATGGCTCACTCTAGGGATGAGAAGTTCATTCATAACCCAAGAAGGAGGGATCTCTTTGAATGGGCAAGAAGAAAAGCCAGACTGCAAGGGTTCGGGAGTGGCCAGCAAGAGGACACACGGAGATTGCTCTGCAGCTGTCCATCCTCTGGTGGACTGAATTGTTGACATTTTAGGATGAACCCACAAAATCACAGGTGATGCTTTGTTTAGTCCTGTATCATTTACTTCACTTCTCACCCAGAAAAAAACATTTAAAAATTTGAAAGGTTGACTTTTACCTGAACCCTGTGATCCTGGAACACAGAGAAGGTTAAAAAATAGCATTATTCTGTCAAGGCCAGGGACAGACTCTTCGAACTTCGCTTCTGGTCTCATAAATGATTAGCTGATCTGCTTGTCCCCACCGGTTAACAGGGGTTAATCAAGCTCTGGTTATGCTTCTGTCGCCTTCCTTCAGGTCCCTGATCTGTGGACCACCCTCAGCCTGAATCAGCACACAGCCCCGCCTGAGACCAGGCTGAAACATACTGTGATTTATGCCTGATTACTGTATACTTTCATCTCACTTCCCCACACCTAGATTTTCTCACCATCTTTACTCCTTTCTGTAAAAGAAGATTCCTTTTGGCCTAACTTTAGAGACCCTTTGAGCGCCTACTGTCTGAGTATCCTCCCTGTTCCAATTCTCCCTTTGAGGGCTTTGCAATAATGTTCTTGAAAAAAATCTTCCCTCAGCAAAGCAGGACTCGTTTTTCACTTTACAGGCTACGGATGGTGTGGTCCTTTCCTCATCCTATTCTTCCTCTCTCTCATCCACTTTTCCCTTCACCTTGGCGATCTTCCTTGCTGTTCTTCTAGCCCCAAGCATGTTTCCCTTCCAGCATCTTCGCTTTCATGTTCTGTGAACCTAAAATTTCGAGTATGAACTTGTGACTTCTGTTCATTCCTGCATCCACGCCAGTGATGGCCCAGACGGTGGCCTCTCCAAGAAGCCTCCCCCTTCCCAGAGGGCTCACTGGGAAACAGGAAGCCAATCAAGCTAAAATGGGCCCACGTCAGCTTTCAGTAAATATTTGACTAAATAAAACAAAATGAAAACTGTCAGCTATACTTGTCGTGTTCTCGGTATCAGCACTGCTATGATTTGCAGTAATCAGTTGTCTGCTAATATGGGCTTGGGCCTCTTCCATGGAGGAGGACATTGGTTGCAAAGGTTCACTAAAATATGCACATTTTAATAGTTATGTACTCATGCTGTATTCAAATTGGTTCAAGCCCTTTATCTCTTTACTGAACCATAGCAGGCTGCCTTCTAAACCTCCACAGTTGCTACAGTGCAGTTGCCTGAAAAGAAAAGCAGAGATTAGTCTCAAAGCACCTCTTTCCACTAGCACACTTGAAACTTGGAAGAATTTGAGAGTGATTGTGCTAGAGGTGGCATTTAGTAGACCCTTGCAGAACAGGTAATATTAGCATTTAGACAAGCAGGAGGATGCAAGATCCTAAAGTCCCACTGGGACCTGATGCCACCCCCCAGCTTCCAGCCTCCTTATCCATTGTCTTTACCTGTGTCTGACTCTGTGTACATGTCGCCTGCAGAAGGTGCTCTGACCAGAGCCACCATTTCACAGAATCACCATTACCAAACTGGAGCTACAATGCATGATTCATTCATTTTTCTCAAAGCCAGCTCTAAATACTGAAGCAAAAATAATAGGCATTGAACACCATTACCCTTTCCCCCACGTGTTCCATAAATTATTAAATAGATCTGTATATTTTTGGCTGAAAAATATTTATCAAACATAACTATGGCCTAGCTTTTACTAAGTTCCTAATACATACCAGGTATAGTTCTAGGCACAATATACATATTAATGTACTTAATTCTTACAAAAATCTTGTGAGATAGAGATTATGTCAATGTTACAAAAAGGAAACTAAGGCTCAGAGAGGTCCAAAGTTATTCAGTTATCAAATTAGGGGCAAACTTGGATCTCTGGTTCTAAAAACCTTACTCTGATGATGGCATCATTTTTCTTTCCAAACATGAAATTTCTACTACTCAGCTTCTTCATGTTTTGCTAATTTAAGCTTCCACAAAAAATGGGGTTCTTCCCACAAGAAACCATTCCCTTAAGGCAGAGCATTATCCAGCATAGGAACAGATGCATAAAAATTACAGGTGTGCTTTTGCTTCATGAACACTGAGAGTGGGAATACAAACTTAGCAACCAAATCAATTAAAAGCAACTACATACTTTGCAAAAGGCATCTGTTTTTTATAAAAGACTGAAGTCGTTGTCTCTGAGTATTTCACTTGTGAGTGTTAGGGCTCAAGGTCTCTTACAAGGTTGCAGTCATGCTGGGCCATCAGTGGGTCTCCAGTCATCACAAGACTTAGCTGGAGCTGGAGGATCTGCTTCTAGGCTACTCACATGATTTTGGCAAGCCCTGCCTGCTGAAAGAGAGACCAGGGTGAAAGCCACAGTCTTTAATAACATTAGCCCAGAAAAGACAGGCTATGTGACAAGAGGGAGACATCACTGGGGGCCCTCTTGGGTACCCTGCTATCTAGAGATCTCTGTTTTCAGCAACCAAAAATATCTCAACTAAAGTATCAGCCACACATTGATGGAGGTAGACATCTAGTAATGCCTGCCATTTACAATCGAGTTAGGAATTCAAATAGATCCCTAAGCATACACAGAAAAATTCATAAAGCCTCTGTATTTGACATACATAGATAGATCCACCTCAAACCCTCAAAAATTTTCATGAAAAACAGATAGTAGATTAAAAGCAATAAAAGAAGGCTCCTGTTAGGTGACTTGAAATAATAGAAGGATACAGATCACCAGACAGAGTTTTTTGCTCCATGCAGTGTTGAAGCCACATGATCAGAACATACAGCAGTCAGAGCAGGTAAAGTTACACTGCAATAACAAAGACGTAAACAAGCAGGCTCCCTTCCATGTCCATCATGCCCTGGCTGCATTCTGCTCCTAGTGGTTGTCAGATTTCTTTCAGCACCAGGGCTGAAGCAGTATCCTCCATCTGGGCTATTCCCACTTGTAACAGCCAAACATCCCTAGTGTAAAACAAGACTTCTATTAGTAAGGTTTTCCTCCTTTAAAAAGAGTAGATATGGGCCAGGGGCTTAGCTCAGTGGTGTAAGTGCCTGCCCAGCAGGTGCAAGGTTGTGAGTTCAATCCCCAGTACCAAAAAAAAGAGTAGGTATGATGAATGAAACCAAAACCAATCAGAGTTTTTGACTTCACTTTACTGTATCTGGTGCCTATGTACTTTGTCAGGGATGCTAGACAGTTACATGGCTATTTAGGAAATTGGATGTTTTCTATGGATGTACATTGCTACAAATGGAGAGTGAAAGAGGCTGTCCACGCTAGTGACAAAGAATGAGCCCCAGTGCCAACCCTGCTGTATCTTTTCCCCAACTCCACCTTAACTACTCGTGGTACTATGAGTAAGAGACTTAAGGACTGGACCTTGGGTCCCTCATTTGTAGAAGAGACTAAGATCCATGGCGGCATGCAATGGTAAGCCTAGCAGTCTAAGGGGCTGAACCACGGAGTCAACAAGTTAGAGCCCAGTCTGGTGACTCAGTGACATCCTATCTGGAAATAAATCTTTTCGAAGAGGATGGGAGTGGGTGGCAGGGGGCAGGCAATATAGCTCAGTGCAGAGCCCTTGGGTTAAATCTCCAGTGTGGAGAGAGAGAGAGAGACAGAGAGAGAGAGAGAATTCTTTCTTAGAAATGATGAAAAGACAGTACTTCGTCAAGTCACATGAAGGCCTTAGAACAGTAGCTGGACCAGTATCAGATCTTGACCAAGTTCAGCTTTTATCAGTGTTTCCTGCATCTGCTACTCAACATGCCACTTACTGCCTTTACCGAACCCCCGAAACACGCCCTTCCTCTCCCTCCGTCACACACAAGGAACAAAGGGACAAGGGAAGAGCAAATAAACTGTCTCGGCCATTTAAATGCCATCTGCTGCACCTGGCCTGTGCCAGCCTACGCACTCGGGGGTAGCTGCTCCCACCCTGAGGTCTCGTAATGTGTTTGTTCAGTTGACTGACTATTATTAGCCGTTGATTATTTTTTCCATGTAAGAAAGAAAAAGTTAAGACTTTACAACACATACAAATGGAAGTTTCAGATGGACTAAGCTCTTAACTGGGGAGAATAGTCAACTTCACAGAGACAGAAAATAGATCTACGTGTCAAGGGCTGGGGAGCTGATGGTAAACAGGAAAGGACTGCTAATGGGGAGAGGATTTGTGGAAATGTTCTAAAATTGCTTGTGGTATTGATTGCACAATCCTTTAAATATATTAAAATCACCAAACAGTACAATTTATTGGATACATTGTGTAGTATCTGCATGGTACATTTGTAAATCTAAAAAACAGTATTTTCAACCAAAAAACCTAATTAGAGACTCATAACTATACATTTTCTACATGTGTATTACACATATCAACAAAAGTTTATTTTTAAAAATCTAACTGGGTCAAAAGCTAACTACAGACATCTTAGGACTCACTATAGGAAAATAATGTTTTTTTAAAAATACTAACATGGAAAAGAATTTCCTGAGCATGGCAATAACCCCTCAAAAGCCATAAAAGAAAAAACTGACACTCCGCATTTTACTACCCATATGTAACAAATTAAATTTCTGTCAGTAAACGACATAATAAAAATTTAAAAGACAAGAAGAAAATTTTATTATATACATGAATATATATATAACATTAAGAATTTAATGTCCCTCATATAAAAAACTCCAATGAATCAATAAAAATAAAAACAGCCAAACATAAAATAAGATAGGCAAAGATATAAATGAGAGAATAAGATGGGAAACAAAACCAAGTACCTAACTTTGATATAAAGGCTGCACTACACATTGCCTGGATTTTGTGCCTAATACATTTCCTGATACATAGTGCGCTTATACATGGCTATCAAGGCTAGCTTTATTCTTCTTTCTTGAGTTTTAATTTGCCCTATGGCTTTTCATTCTAACAGATCCTACACTTGTATCTCTTCTTCTGTGGTAGGAAATATTCCTTTTTCCAAGAATTTTATTGAAAGGCAAAAACATATTTTGTGCTATGTTTTGATAAAACCCTTCTGTTTCATATTTATCTCTTTAAATTAAAGACATTTGTGCTGGTATTGTTTAGACAATTGAATGCAGATGTCTTGTGCTCTGGGTGAATGATTTGAGGATGACAATGTGTATGTACAATTGTTGCCCCCTGAAAAAAATAAAATTAAATTTAAAAAGCTAGAAAAAAGTATAAAGATGATTTTTCTCCTGATACCTGGCTGCAACCTAAACTGATTCACTCTTCTCCTACACTGAATTATATGTGATCTGTTGAGAACAAGTGAATATTTCAGTCAAGGAAAAGAGGGGCATGGGTAACTCAGCATTTTATCAAGAATTCTATCCTCAGTATAATACAGAAAATTATCATGCTTTTAGGATCTTAAAATGATTAGCTTTGGCAAAAACTGGCATTTTCTATTTGCTAATGAAAACGTTACAGACTCATAAGATACTAAGCTGGTCTCAAAGGCACATTTCCCCCCTTAAGTAGTACTCGGAGGGAGAGGTGCACACAGTGGATGAAAGTAGAGGAAAATCTTAGTCTTGGATTAGCTACCAAAGCATGAGGACAGCCTACAAAGAATTGTACAGTGATTTCTTCTCTTGTGCTGAGGAATTTAATGGGAAAAATAATTCTCTCAGGAAATGGATTTCTCATGCTTAATTTCCTCCCCAGCTCCAGAGTTTGAGAGAGGCACCAAAGCTGAAGGATTGAACTTCCAAACGCATCCTTTCCCCTGCAGGCTACAGCTTACGTTTTAAGAAATGGACTGAAATTTCATTTAGAAGCAGACAGAAATTCCATTTAGACACCAACTGAAATTTCTCCAGGCAACTCAGATAACACCTCAGGGCTAATGCCCCTGGAGAAGCTATTTTTGCAGCGCTACTTGCAATGCCACTTGTCACCCAGGTTAAACACTGGTCCTTTAAGAAACCTCTCACTTTTTCCTCACACCATCCAATGAGCCCTAAAGAGATTGCCTCCAAGAAACTCCCGTGAACACAGCTCTGGCTCAAGTCTTCATCATGTCTTTCACGGGGTCTTTAATGGATCTTTCTAACTCCAAGCTATTTCCCTCAAACTTCGCCTTTTCACCCTCTCCCCACCCCAAAACCAAATCCAGTCTTTGCACTGTGGCTCATAAAACTGTCTGACAACTTCCTGTGAGTAGTCCGCCTGACTACATCTCCACTCCAGTTTTGGTTTTACCATCACTGCCCTCCACAGCTGCTCCCCACACCCTTCTCCAGCCTCATCTCTCCACTGCTGCCTCACAGTGGCCACTCCCATTCCCCCAAGCTGGTCAAGGCATGAATCGCACATTGCACTTTGTTAGGTACCCACTTTTGCTAGTACAGAAATCTGTCCCTAGAGCACAACACTTCCTTATTTGACCATATGCTACTGCTCCTTTGATACTGTCCAAGCCCCTAAACCTAGCCAAGTCCTCCTCTTGCCTCCTCTTACCTCTGCCAGAGCACTTGCTGACAAAAATGTTTGCTTCATAGGCGATTTGTAACAATTGCATATTAAACATAACTGAACTGGGCAAATAGTTCAGGGTCCTCTTCCTCAGCATGTGAGATATTTCTTACCCTCCCTGTCCCCAGAAAGTGGACTTCCCCACACACCTTCAGGGAGTGCTACTCACTATGTAGAGGCACTTTCCTTCTAAGCACCAATGAGATCTTGTCTATGTGACTAATTTTCAAAGCTAGCTGCACACAAGAATTACCTGCAGAGCTTTCACAATGTTTTTATGGCCAGTACGAATCTCAGACCCAATGAAATCAGAAACTTCTAGGAGTGGTTCCCAGATTATTTTTTACTAGGCTTTCCATGTGATAGTAATGATATTAGAAAAGCAAGTCTACTTATAAAGTAAAATAATGGAGATTTAAAAGCTGCCCCTGGGGTACCACCTTTGATCAGCAAGCAAGGTTTTTCATGAGAAGGGCACATGTTGGAATTCCTTTCTCAAAAAATATCATTTGGATACTTGGAAGTGGTCCAGGCTTAGGCAGGGAGATCCCATTCAAACCAAGAATTATATGGACCACAGTAACCCCCTTCAAAGCCTTTTTGCATTCTTTACCCTCCTGGGAGGTTGGCTAGATGCCTTAAGGAGCTATATAACTCACAACTACACGGTAATGTCAGGATCTATGGGCGAGGCCCCTTTCCAGGAGAGAGATCTAGAAGGCTGATCATTCCCACTGGTTGGTACAATATTTCGTTCATGGGGTAATATGCAGTCGGGTGGCTAAAATGCATTGATGTGCTGAATCTGAGTGCCTCACATCAAGCAAGAGATGAGTAGATTCCATTGTCTACTGCCAGCTCTTGGGCTGGAGATTGGTTTGTGGTCTGGTGGACAGTGACTCTTCATTCCAAATGTGCTACCCCTCTGCTTCACTGTCTCCTAGTATACTAGGGGAAGGGATGGCAGGCATCCTTTCTCCTAAGCACTCTCTATGATTACCACTCACAGTGGTTGCCCTAGTTCTTCAAAAGACTATGACAGGTAATGAGTGGTGTGGAGCTGTACCTAACCCTTCTGAGGTTCCACAAATTCTATGGGCCCCACCAGTTGATATCCTCTTTCCTCTGATCAATGACATCATACTCTTTTGGATCAATCTGAAGTCATGCCAGACAAAGAAAGGACATTCCTTGTATGAACAGGACCACTCTTTGAGGTCCATCAGCAGGTACCTCACCTACCCTTCCCCTGGTGAAAGTGTGTGAAAGCTTGAACATGGTCAACAATGAAAGAGCTCACACTCTAGGAAGGCAGTAGAGAGCCTACAGACACCAAAAGAGGAGAGCTGGGAATATTATGCTGGGTTTACAGCATAATATTCTGAGTGGTGAACTTAAAATGACTAGAAAATGAGTTGTACTTACTCAGATGCTCCAGGTAAGACTTGCATTTGTGGTCACCATTAATAAAACACAGAGAAACAACCTGAGAGCCCCTGGAAGCCAGGATTCAAGGCAGCATGATAACTGATACAGTGTTATGAGGAATGATACAGCCAGCAATAAATAAGTAGCATTAGGAAATGACAGGCCAGGAGATCTACAGTGAAGCCACACAAACAGGTTCTAAAGAACCATGGCATGTGTGAGTAACAACAAAGTTGTCACCTTTTTCTCTCAGTGGTAATTGTGAAATTAGTCAGGAATGTATCATATGACAGGAAAGAATATAAAGAAATTGTTTTGAGGTCTGACTATAAAGACACAATGTCTGAATACCATGAAGAATCTTCATGCTTTGGACAATAAAGAAATGTATCCATATTTCTTTGGTGCCCATTTTTCTAAGTCCTTACCAATATGTCATTATAATATACATGAGTACATTTTTATATGTCTCTGTCCCCAAATTATTCAAAAAGAGGAATAAAGCATTTTATAGAACATGCACGTTGGTATATTTCATTATCTTTTGCTTAAATTTCATTTGCAACCTGTGTCTTAGTTACTTTTCTCTTGTTGCTAAGACAAAATACAGGATGCCCAAAATTAAGGAAGGAAAGGTTTGCTTAGCTCACAGTTTGTGGAGGTTTCAGTCTATAATCAGCTGGCTCTAAAGCAGGGTGGCATGGCACAGGGCAACCCTACAAGGCAGCAGAAGACAGCAAAAGCAGCAAGAGCCAAAAGAGAGGAGAGTGAGCCTCTTTTCCTCCTATGCAGTCTCTCCACTTAGGATGAGTCATTTACACCCACACCATCCCTAGTCCCTTCTCTTGCAAAGGCTTAGGATATTTACAAAGAAAGGACCCTGGCTTTCTGCTGAGCCCTTCATTACACTTCTAAACTTCTTAAATTGACACAATATATTGACCATAACAACCTGGACTGTGGCTGGCAGAGCTCCTGAAATTCAGCTGATGATAAATTGCAGGCATGCTATTCATTCATCTTTGTATTGCCAAGAAGAGAGTCTGACATATAACAGGTGCTAGATAAATGTTTGATGAATTAATAATGGTCATGTGCATGCCCTTGATTGTTGTCTTCACAGAAATCATCGCAGGATCTCCCACAGGCTCACACTCATAAAACACCTCTGAAAGTTTTTGGTCTCCAGCTGAAGGGTAGACTTTCTTATTTATAAAAAGCACTATAAGATGCATTATGTCATCAGCCAGGAAATATTTCCTGAGCTCTACTGTTTATCTTGCTCTGGGTAACAAAAATGAAAATTCACTGCTCTCGAGGAATGAGAAGTCCATGTAAGAAGGTGTCAGACACCCTACGCAAAGACAACATAGCCAGGGCTGCAGTAGAGACCTACACAAAGTCGCACGGCAGCCGACAGAAGGGAGGTGAGAGCTGAGAAAAGTGACTTCCAAAAATGATCTGGAAAGGTAAGGGAAATCTCACTACACATAGACGGAGGAGAAGTAAGATCTCTGTAGCACTTATATAATAGTGTGTGGCTTCCTTCTTTAGTTCTCTAGTGACTTTCCATTGCTTCCCATTACTCTGATAAGAAATTCAAGTTTTATCTTCTCATTGCCTTCCGAAGTTCTCCATGACCAAGCTGCGAGCCTCTTCTACCACACTTCTCAGAGCTTTCTGTACTACTCCTGTGTTTCAGTCTGCACTCACTTTGATGATCTTTGGATGTACCAAGGTTTTTCTGCATTGCAGCCTTGACATTTGCTCTTTGCTCTGCTTGGAACATACCACTGTCCCTGGCCTTCATTCAGCTGGCTAAGGCCTCCTGTTCAATGTCATCTCCTTAGAAATGGCTTCTCTGTCCAAAATTCATTTCCTTACATAGCCTACATAGCACATGTTTTCCTTCAGAAAACTTTCTAAAGGTGTTTCATGTACAAATATATATAGATAGAGATAGAGAATTAGAAAGAATGGCTGAGCCCCATTTGTGCAAACATTTGAATATCACACTATAAAATTTGAATTTGGTTATATAAGGGACAGGAAGCAACATAATTATTTCAAGCAAAGAAATAAGATACATGTTTCAGGAACATTAATTTGATTGCACCATTGAGAGTGTTTGGGAATGGTTGGAAGCCACATGCAGTTTAGTTAGTAACCAGAAATCCAGATAAAAGCAAATAAAGAATGAAAAAACAGCTAATTTGAAAGACATAGAGGAAGTGGACTAATTCTTCCATTGATTGTATAGGAAGAGATGATCATGATCTCTGTGACTGAATACGTAGTAGGCACTGACGAATATTAATGAAATAAACCTGGTTTGAGTGATTTAGCATCTGGTGAGTCAACCAACCAAACTGAAATTATGTCAGGGCATGAGAAAACTGGTAATGGAAGACACAGTAGCCTCATCTGTGGACAGTCCTAGGCGATCTACCCGTAATACACCTTCGTGCATAAGGTCTAGGCACAAAGCTCAGAAGAGAAGTTAGGGCTGGACATACGATTAGACAGCCACCTGTTAGAGGCTTTTTTTCTGAAAGGTAGATCATGTCTGAAAGGAGAGGATCACTGATTTTTGATTACTGGGGCATGCCAGCTGTAAGGCAGAAAAAGAGACTTAAGAGGAATGACAGAGAGTGCCCACAAAAGAGAGGCAATGAAAACATAAATAGCCACCGACGAGTGAGGGCTTAGATCCAGTCCTCTTGTCTCCATTACACCAATGTGAAAGTAAGCACTAGCGATGAAATTGGGAGACTCAGACCGGGGTTAGCTCAGCGGCCGGAAGTGCCTGCTTGGCAAACGCGAGGTTGTGAGTTCAATTTCTGGTCACAAAAAAAAAAGGAAAAGAAAGAAAAAGAAATTGGAGGCTCAGCTGAGACTACACAGGGCACGAGAAGCAGAGACAGGACCCACAGCCAGGTTTTCTCACTGTAAGCTGCAAGCTCTTTAACCAAGCACTACTCCTACGGCAAGGGAAGACTCGTGTTAAGCTCTGGGATTTGAGGGGGCCCCAGTTGGCTCCCACTAAACAGACATATTTACTCACTAACTTCCCAAACTGTCTGAACATTTTCATCACCCACATTACTCTTTGGGGTAAAGGAATTTGCAGAAGGGCCTTTAGAATTGCCCATTTACAGGGAGGATTTTAACACAACCACATTTGGAACTCTTAGCGTGACTTTCTCTCAGGATGAGCCTGCTTGTGGTTCCTGTTCATCACATTTCCACAGGAAAAATGACAAGTCACAAAAGACTCCAGAACACAGGAAGGACAGAGGAGAAATGGCTTTTTGCATCCTGCAAGTTTCAGAAGTTATCGATTAAATGTGCTGCAACCAAAGCAAATGGAGTAATGTCAAGAACAGAACCCTGGTGGGGAATCCTGCGGCAAGCATGGTGCCTGAGTGGTCAAAGTTAGACTTAGGTTATGCTGGGTTGGAGCAGGAGATGCCTAGGTGAGGTATCACAGGTGCTGAGAATCACGGGGCAAGGTTAAGTAGCAAATATCCAAGATCAGATAGGATGCCCCAGCACAGAACTGTGGCAGGGAGATCACAGAACCAAATAAAAAATTGGAGATGGGCATGGTGGCACACACCTATAATCCCAGCACGCTGGGAGACTGAGGCAGGAGGACTGTAAGTTTGAGCCCAGTCTGGGCCATTTAGCAACTTACTGAGAACCTGTCTCAAAATAAAAAATTTAAAAAAGAAATTAAAAGGGCTTGGAATGTAGCTCAGTGCGAAGGCCCTGGGTTCAATATTCAGAACCACAAAAGTAAAAATACAGAGACACAATTGAAAAGGATTATGACCACAAATAATCAGGAATATTTACAACTATGTTCATAAGCCAGTGAGTGCATGGGCTGGTCAGGATTGTACCCAGTACCATGAGCATCTGGCTGTGTGACTTCGAAAAAGCTGTTTTGCCTTTCTGAATCCTACATTGCTTATCTATAAAAATGATAATTCTAAATTATTTCTAAGACCTTCTGTGAATCTACAATCAAATAAGTTTTATCCTCTATTGTTGAAATCAGAACTACCTTATACTCCTGCCTCAAACCCAAAAGCAAAATCACACTCAAGATTTTTAGGAAACTGTCAGATGCTTAAGATCTATTTCTTACCTTCTAAACAGCTATTCCTTTCATCAAGATAAAAGTGAAACAAGCCGAGGAATGGGAACAAGAGGGCATTTTAAATCTCTAAATTGAAATGGAAAAGGAAGAAAGGTTTAAAGGTAGCATAATAACAGCTTTTCTGTTTTCCCACTAAGAGCATTTGATCTAAAAGGTTCACCTAGAATGCTAACAAGGCAAAGTTTCAGAAACCCATCGCATGAAGTCATTTCCATTTCCAATGACATTAATCTTCTCTTTGGTTCAGGGAGGATAAAAAGTGATCCTCAGGAGTCGGCATCCCCCAGATGCTTTCAAAGTACTCCCGTCTAGGTGTGCTGAGGGAAGGGCACTGCATTCCAGCTGCAGTTCCTGGGACCCGTCCTGGAGTAGGTCATCCTCTGAAGTCCTTCGTCACTGCAAAAGTCACCTGTCAGATCCCAACTGGATAAGAACCCAGGAACTCTTCTTGTACGAGGAGCAGCTACTTTCCCATATAATCAGTCACATCATTTATGACTATTAAGAAGTAAAACAGACTGAGGAGGTAGTTCAGTGGTGGAGTGTTTGCCCAGCATACATAAGGCTGGCCCTGGGTTTAAGCCCCAGTACTACAAAACCAACACTCTTTTTTTAAAAAGAAATAAAACAATAATACCTCATATAAATAAAAAGAGATTGAGTAGATTATGAGATTGAGTAGCTTTTCCCTTCTGTGTGATTTTTTTAAAAAATACATTTATTCTGTAAATTCCAATGGAACTAGGTGTCAGGATTTGCAGCTATCCAGCTGATTTCATGACTGGTAGGTTAAGTCTTTGACCACTGTCTTAGTCCATGTTTTGCTGATGTAACAATACCAAATCTGGTAACTTATAAACAATACAAACTTACTTGACTTGTGGGTCTAGAGGCTCAGAAGTCCAAGAGCGCAGTGCCAGCATCTTTATCATAACATGGAAGAAAGGCAAGTGATTGTATGTGAGACAGAGGGGAATCATGAGGAGTCCATCCTTCTGTCAGTAACCTAACTAGACCATCCCATGACAATGACATTAATCCACCCATGATCTAGTCATCTCTCTTTTTTTTTTTTTTATTGGTACTGGGGATCAAACTCACAACCATGTCCTTGCAAGGCAGGTGCTTTATGCCGCTGAGCTAAATCCCTAGCCCGATTTATTCATCTCTTAAAAGTCCTACCCTTAATACTGTTATAAGGGGAATGAAGCTTTGATTAGGAGTTTGGGAAGGGACATCAGAACATGAACAAAAAAAAAGTGGCCTTCTTGAAATTTTAAAATGTGAAAAGTATGAGTAAACAAGAATGTTTGTAAGCAATGTCTTACACTCTCCAGGGACCTCCTCTTCAGACGGATGCAACACTGGCAACATCAAATCCTGCCGCCACTGCTGCTGCTGCTGCTTGATGAAGGCCATGGGATGATATAACCTTTTCTGTGTCCTCTGGATTCTGTTTTCACTTGTTTTATAAACTAAGAGGCCAGTCATGTAGGACAAGCAACACTGGAATCTCATCAGAATGATCTTTGAAGTGCTATTTCAAAAAAAAGACCATCTATAATCTTCTTCTCCAAAATACTTAGTAATTACAGATGCTACTCATCAGGAGAAAAATGACAAAGCTGACATTTCTACTAAAAAGTCATTGGAGCCAAGGAATCAGTCTCCAAATGTATTAATTATAGGAAGCTGTTTTTGGATAGTGGTTGATGGTAATCACTATATTAAAAATGTTTTGTTTCCATCAATTCTGCCAGTTCCATTCAGGCCCTTAGAAGTCTCATCTTCTTGTAAAGTATTGTGTAATAATGGGTGTCACTTTCATAGAATATAATATAAATTAGACGCATTAAGTGTTTCTATGACCCCAGGCTAGTGAGGTTTACGATACTGTGGGGAGAGACCTGGAGTTCAAATTGGCATTGACAGATTAGATTCACTGGCAAAATCCAAGCTGGTGCATGCAAACACAGAGCAGATGCACAGAGCAGTCTCTAGAGAAGAGGAAACTCAGGGTGTCTCAGGAACACAGCCATGCTCAAAAGGCTAAGAGGCTCAGTTCATCTCCACTGAGTTCTACTCTTAACTCATGACTAACCAAGAATGAAGACCAAGCACAAAGGTGAACACATGCTCCTTTTGTGGCCCTTTGAGGTATCATTCTGTCAAGCACTGGAAAGCACTCCACATGAAGACTTTCTGCTTTTCCCTTGCACTTCTTTTCTGACCAATATCCCAAAGTCATCTGGAACTTTCTCCTGTGTGGAAGGTCCACGGCTCCCTTCTTTCAGGCAGTTACCTCTTGACTTACTTAACAAGTTACAGCTCTCATTTCATTCTGACACCCCAAGAATCTGCCCTGGCAAGTATAGTTTGGACTGGGACCTTCAAACCATAACTTTTTCTTACCAATAGAGATTACCTCTCATTGTATAACTTAGATATATTTTTATGCTAAAACCTCTGCATCCCTAGGCTAGAGATAGGATAAAAGGGAGTAACTTGCTCTGCCCTATACACAAACCTGAATTAGGGTCTGGAACTACCACTAGTTCCAGCCTACCTCACATTCTTTATCCCTACAGTGTGAAGTTCTCAGGCTGTTGCTGCATTATTTCTTCCCAATTTAATGATAAAGGCATTGACCCATTGCATCTTAGAACTTGAAGAGATTATAACTGCTATGGTTTATGTCTGTTTGCTCCCCCAAGAGCCTCATGTGAGCAAAGGGGCTTTTGGAGTGTGATTGGATTGAGGGCCATTGCAGCTGACTTGCCTTTAGGAGGTGGGCTGTACTCAGAAGAGGTGTGTCATTAGAGAGCATGACCTGGAAGGCTATATCTCCCTCCCCGGGTCTTTCCTTCATTCTGTCTGCTTCCTGACCACTATGAGGTGAGCAACTTTCCTCTGCCAGATCCTCCCACCATGCCTTCCTGCCTTGAACCTGCTAACTATGAACTGAAACTATGAAATCTCCTCCTTTGTGTTGTAGGTGTCAGGTATTTTGTTCCAGCCATGAGAAAAGTGACTGAGACATTACCCAACTTCTACTCAGCCTGAGAAAGAAGAACGGCCAGCCCAAACTCAAAGTTGTTCATATGTACCCACATTGTTTCAAAAGGATATTTGGCAGCTTCGCAAGATACATTATAAACCCAAGATAGCATAAAATTAGTAGAAGAAAAACTAGGGAAAAAAGCAAGGGTAAAGGCACAGATGAAACTTGAAAAGCTCCTCAATAAATAAAATTCCCCTTTGCCAATTTTTTTTTACTTTAAAATATTTAATAGACAAATAAAATTTGTATATAATCAAGATGTTCAGTGTGATAATTTGATATACATGCACAGTGTTAACTAATCACCAAATTAATTAGCACATTTATCATGACCATAATTCATACCTGATCCTCTGTGTATGGTAAGGACACTTAAAATCTTCTTTTTGATTTTCAAGTAAATAATACAGTATTATTAACTATGTCACCATGCTGCACATTAGATTCTCAGAAGTTATTCATTTTACACCAAAATGTGTGCCCTGTAATGAGTATCTCCTCAGTTATTCCACTTTGTAGCTGCTGGGAGCCACCATTATAACCTCCACCACTATGAATATGAATTTTTAGATTTCACATATGAGATTAGTGTGATGATAGTGTGATGATTTCTGCATGTGCCTTATTTCACATAGTATGACATCCTACAGACTCATCCTTACTGCCACAAATGACAGAATTTTCTTTTTTATAACTGAACAATATTTCATTACGTTTGTATATATGTATACATGTTTTTCATCCATTGCTGGTCATATGGATATTTCAATATCTTGGTTATTGTGACTAATTCTCAGAAAACATATGGAGTGCTGATATCCATTTGAGATACTGATATTACATCTTTTGGATACATAGAGCTATAAGCAAGATTGCTAGATTATACGGTAGTTCCGTTTTTAATTTTTGCGAAACCTTCTCATACACATGTTAGACATTTATAAGTCTTCTTTGATAAAATACCTATTCAGGTCTGTATTGGGTTTTTTTTTTTCCCCATTGTTGGGACGAAGTAGCAGATACTCACTATTTGAGGAGAGGTTTATCTCACCTACTATTTCAGAAGAAGCCGTTCATTGTTGGCTGTCTCCAAGGAAGAGAGACAGGATAGAAGAGCATGGCAAAGAACAGTTGCTCAACCAGGAAGCCAGGAAGTAGAGAAAAAAGGAAAGAGCCAGGAACAAAAATGCAGTCTACCAGGAGGATGGGCAGCTTGCCTCCTCTAACCAGGCTCCACTCTCGAGCACTGTAGATTCACTGTAGAGCTCCCGTGAACTAATCACCATCTAAAAGCCGCCTGGCTAAACACACGAAACTTCTGCAGGAACATTAGATCTAAACTATAACAGTCTATCCCTGACCCACAAATGGCACACATCCCTGTCTTAGGCAAAATACATTTAGTCTGTCTCTTAAGAATCACCAAAGTCTTAAGAGTTTCAGCAGTGCTAAAAAGTTCATGTGCAAAGTCTCCTCTGAGACTCAAGGTAAGCTTTTAGCTATGAACCTCTGTTCAGAATGAAAGTTAAATGCTTCTAATATGCAATGGAATAGAGCAAACATTCCTGTTTTGTAAGGGAAGAGGGAAATACAACGAAATCAGTCAAAACCCAGATTGAAAACTAACAAGACAAATATTTAGCCCTTTAACTTCTTGTCTAGCACCTGGGCAAGGTTGGGGATATGAACTCTAAAGGACCCTTAATGGCCTAGCCATTTACAACTCCTCAGGGTTCCTCTGCAGACTTTCCACATTCCTGGAAACTCCAACTTCCTACAGGCTCCACTACATCTTTGGCTTCAGTGTCCTATCTTCAGGTACTCCACCCTCTCAGGGGCTCCTTACATAACCTCCCAGACCTTCCTTTCAAATCTGGGTATAACCACACAACTCTTGCATTCTGCATGCTGGTAAAACTGACACCACAGGGATGATGTCAAGCAGTAGCTGAGACCCACTGGACAATGGCTACCATGGCCCCTGAAGGCTTGGATTGCTGATCTCGGGGGAAATACTTTCCTAGGCATCCCATTATATTCTCAAAGCAAAGATTTTCAAAGGGATTTATCTTTTTCCACCCTCAAGCCTGCATTGGTTGTGGTTTAACCAATTCCTCAGATTTCCCCAAGGTATCTTTCTTATTGTTTTACGCAAAGTATGTGGGTTCTTTTTAATGCTTGTATTCTATCCAGCCAATGTATTAGCCTCAGTCCCAACTTTACAGGTACTTCCTTTCTGTCCAAGCTGTACAAATTTTGTGTCTTTTAGATCTGATTTTTGCTCCTGATTCTCATTGTAAATCTGACTAAAAGCATCCAGAAGTGCCCATGTCACAGCCATTGGGCTACTTTGAAATTGCCTTGGACAGATCAGTCTGCCATCTTTAAGTTCAGCCTTATACAAAGTCTTAGGACATGTGTAAAATGAAATTCTTTGCCAAAATGTAACAGACTTGGCCCCTAGCCCATTTTCCAATAAAGTCATCATTCCTGTCTGAAACCTGATGATCTTTGCCTTTACCATACACATTGCTATCAATATGCTGGTCTTCTGAGCCAGAACTGCCCATCAAATCCTTGATTTCAATATTCTAAGGTAGTTACAGTGAACCCTTTAAAGACTGAGTGTCCAAACTGCAACTCAAAACCCATTTTTTGCACAATTAATGCAATCTTTGCTGTCATATGCATGCTGATAATCTGTCAAAATTTGGCTGGAGAAACTTGGTTCATGTGCCAACAGGGGAGGCTCTGCATGCTTGCAGCAGCATGCATGCCATAGATTCATCACTACTGTCCTGGGGATTCCCTATCCCACATCTATAAACCTTTCCAAACTCCTCCTACAAACCAGTTTCAAAGACTTCTTAACTATGTGTTCCAGTATACTCACACCAATGATCCTACTTTTCTAGTATCAATTTTATATATTTACTTTTCTCATAGTGGGGATAAAAATACCTGACACCTACAATTTAAAGAAAGTCATTTTCTTTTGGTTCATGGTTTCAAAGGGTTCAGTCCATGGTTGTCTCACTATAAGGTAAAATAGCATGTTAGAAGGGCATAGTAGAAGAAAGCTGCCCAATCAATGGATGCCAGGAAGCAGAGAGAGAAAGAGAGAGAGAGAGAGAGAGAGAGAGCGAGAGAGAGAGAGAGAGAGAGAGAGAGAGAGAGAAGGGAAGATTCAAGGACATGAGTACAGCTTTCCAAGTCATGTTACCAGTAACCTACTTCTATCAGCCAGGCCCCATCTCCTAAGAGCACACTCAGCTATAAACCAATGGATTAATTCACCATTAAGTATGGTGTTCCTGTAGTCTAATTATCTTTCAAAAGCTTCACCTCTGAACACATAATAGTTTTGAAGAATATTTTAGAACTAAACCACAAGTTTCTTTGTCAGTTTTTAATCAAGCTATTTGGGTTTTTACTTTTATTCTCTTTGTTATTAAATTGCATGAACTCCTTATATTTTCTGATATTATCTCTTATCAGATAAGTGTTGACAAATATTTTCTCCCATATAATAGCTTGCCTTTTTATTGTACTGACATTTTTCATTTGTGTGCAAAAGCTTTTTGTTTGATATAGCCCTATTTGTTAAATTTTGCTTTTGTTTCCCCTGCTTTTGGTGTTATATAAAAAAATTTCACCACTAAAACCAATGTCAAGGAGCTTTTCCCCAGTGTTTTCTTTGATGAGTTTCACAGTTTCTGACCTGACACTTAAATCTTTAATCTATGAAAGTTAATCCCCATTTAGTTCCTTTGCTGTGGCCATAACTGAATACCACAGAGTGAGTAATTTATAAGGAAAAAAGATTAATTGAACTTATGATTCTGAAGACTAGAGTGCTAAAAATTAGCCTTTTGTGCTGGTGGAGACTTTTGTACTGGGGATAGAACTCACGACCTCACGCTTGCCAGGCAGACGCTTAAGCCACTGAGCTAAATCCCTGACTTCAGAGCCCCTGATAACACAGAGCGTCACTGGGAAGTCAGAAAAATCTTGTTAATTTGGATCTCTTTCCTCTTATGATGCCACTAACATGATCCTCCAGCCCCACTCTCATAATCCGTTTAATTACCTCCCTGTTAAAGTATAGATAGAAAATGGTCCCCAAGGCTTCCTGTGTTAGAGAGGTGTTGCATTATGAGGGCATTATAACTAAGTTGCTGTTAGGAGGGGGAGTGTGATCTCTGAGGTTGAGCTAGATTTCCAAGGAAGGCCTGGGAGGCCAGGTAGTGTGCTCCTGAGAAGGCAGTGCATAAAGCTATGAGGGTAAAACCAAAAGTGCAGTGAAAGCCCCAAAATGTATTTTTAAGCCAGGAATAGGAACTGTTTGACAACAAACTGCAAAAAAGTAAACAAAGGCAATACAAGAACAAGGCCATGAAGTCTACAATTACCAGCAGTGCCATAGAGGTAGCGTGGCCCAAATACTTTAAAGTTTACATCTTGTGTTGCTGGGCATAAAGTTACCTTTATTGCCTGTCCGGCTAGGTTTTGTTTTATTTCCAATCCTTTCTATTACCCTTTGGGAATAAAAATGTTTACCTTTTGAGCCTTTATGTGTCATTGGTGTTTAACTTTCTTTTGATTTTCACAGATACAGATAAGAGTTTGTCTTAAATCTCAGAAGAGACTCTAGACTTAGACTTTTTAGCAGTGCTAAAGCTATTAAGATTTGGATAACTTTTAGAAGTAAACTAAATATATGTCACAAAAAAGAATGTGCATAAGTCTTTTGGGGGCAGGGTGAAATGCTATGGTTTATATTTAGGTGCCTCCCAAAGCCTCATGTACTCTTAGGTGGAACTTTGAGTAGGTGATTGGATCATAGAGGTGTGAGCTTATAGCTCGATATGATGTTGGGAACCAAACCTACTTAAATGAAGTAGATCTTTTAGGAAAGGCCATAGATATATGGATAGATATAAAATCTCTCTCTCTCTCTCTCTCTCTCTCTCTCTCTCTTTCTCTCTCTCTCACTCTCTCTCTCTTTCTCTGTTTCCCACTGCCATGTCATGAGTCTCTTCTGCCATTCCCCTCTTCCCAGCCATCACAGCATAACACAACTGGAGTCCAACTGCCAGTGGAGTCCTTTTTCCAGTGGAAACCTCTTGAGCCTGATCTTTTGTTGGCTACATTATTATCAGCATGTTGTTTATCTTAGCTCTGACCAGACTTTCTCATCAAACTCTGCTCATCTCTTTTTAGGGTTTCTCCTCCAGCCAACATCTCCAAATCTCCACAAGCCATATTTGCCACATAGTCAGGTAGCAACACAGTATCCACCTAATTTATGCTACCAAATCTGTGTTGGTTACTTTTTTTGTTATCGGGACATAATGCCTGATACCCACAAATTAAAGAAGGGAAAGTTTATTTTGGCTCACAGTTGGTAGTCCATAGTCAGCCAATTTCTAAGGCAGCTCAGCTTGGCAAAGGGGCAGTGCAGAGGAGAAAAGATTCATGTCATGGCAGCAGGAAACAGAGAGAAAGACTGAGGGAGGAGGGAGGGAAATCAACCCTTCCAAGCCACTCCCTTCAGTGATGCACTTCCTCCAACTTGGCTTCATCTCCCAACATCACATGTAGTGCTAAATTCTTCAGTGGCCCAATCACACTCCCATGATCCAATCACCTCCCCAAAATCCCAGCTATGACACTTTGGTGAAGGGGATATCTAGCTATAAACCATAACAAGAGGAAAACAACAAAGTCTCAACTAAAAGCAGTGAGCACACTCAGGTAGCATCAGCCCTGGCTCACCTCTCAATCGAGGCATGAAAGACTATTGTGAAGCAGATGGGCTACATACACAGAATGGTAGGAACATTTTGCCTTGACAAAAGTAAACTTTTTATGGATTTAATTTTCATCCTTTACACATAAACAAGATAATTATGCCCCAGCTGCTCCAAAAACAGACCCTGTCACTTAACATACAAACCACCGCTAGCATTCTCTATTGCAGTTCTTGGTGAATGAAAGGCAACAGCCCTCATTATGTCACCCATGCTTGTTCCTACCTTAGAAAGTCCAGACCATCCTCCACCACCTCCCTATGTTATGATCAATGAGAGCAACCTTATCCTGTAGGCAATCTACTGAGATCCAGGATGAAGACAAGGGGAAGGGAGAGAGTCTCACTCCTGAGTCCGGTCACCATTACTGTGCAACTGCACTGAACCAGACACTGAGCACTGCTATGAAAGCCTACATGATCTACAAAAGGCAGACCACTGACAGAACAAGGAAGAGCTAGAAAAGTTTCCTAAATTCAGCACGGGTCACTTTAGAATGTCAGGAAAGATTTCTGCTTCCTTGCTATGTTTTCTTCTGCATCCAGTTTGATCTTTTGTTGTAACTGTGGTGTGTTTTCATCAGCTCTCCTTGCCGCTGCCCTTCTATACAACGATGCACTCTGGTTAACTGAGCAGAGCTGGTCTTTAATGGTGGCCAGGGACCACCCTTCCCCTTTGCATCATCTACCCAGAAATGTCAGTGGCAAACTATAGAGTGGATTATAATCTCCATTGTTTCCCATAGTCATACTAACCTTAACATTCAGGAAACAATAAATTTCAACTAACGTTCCTTTAAAAGACATAGCTGTCATGAAAATCATTGGGATGTCTTACTGGCATCCCAGGAGGTGAAGCAGTTTTGTTGCATTATGGCAGAAATTCATTGTTTCTGGTGAAATAATGATTTATATACAATGCTGCCAATCACTTACTATAGTGAGGCAGGCAGCCCTACAATCTTCTATGGTAATATTATAGCTACTATAGGTGTGTATCTGTGTGTGTGTGTGTGTGTGTGTGCATATGTGTGGGTTTCAATTTTGTTCACTGCCAGTGTGAATTCTGGCATCCAAGTTCACTGCTGACCAACTTCAACATCCACACATTTGTAATTCATCATTTTGACAGCAGAAGCTCTTGGTGACTTATCCAAGTCCTTTTTCATGCCAGTGTTCTCTCTCTCCAGTCTCTGATAGACTGTTAGCTTCTAAAGAGTCACAGCTGTCACCCCTCCCTTAGGAATAACCCTCAGTCATGGAAACCACTTTCTCCAGAAATGCCTTGAAGGCTACTCATGGAACAGCCTCCATAGCGGGTAAAGGAGGAAGCCTACAGCCAGTTGACTTAGCAGTGTGTAGTACTGAAGATGAAACACCTTATCTCCCTCCAGGAAAACCTAGCGGTGTTAAAGGGAGCACCAGAGCTCCCTGTCCCCTCATACCGAGGCCACATTCACATCCTCATCTGGGTTCTTTCCTAAGCCCCTCAGCTTCGCCCTGTTCCTTTAAAGATCATAGCTGAAAGTAATCACTCAAGAAGTCACTAAGAATCCTGACTCCAGCTCTGACTTTAGGAAGTGCAACCCACGACCCTGAGTATGGAGCAAATCATGAACAGAGGATCACACCTGCCTGTGGTTGATGGCTGCCCTTCCTTTTAAACGTATGTCTCATTTTTGGCATCAAAGAACAGGAGTAAGCCAGGATTTAAATGCTCACACTGTGTGTTGATAGGCATAAAGCCTAAATCTTCCACAGCAAGCAAGGATCATGCTCTAAGGAATGGTTACCATGGAAAACAGGCCTTGGACAGGTATATATTTGCACAGGGATTTTAGGAAGACACTGTTAATTTCTGAGTAAGGGCAAAGTTCAGTCATTTAATCGAATGTGGATGAAGTTAAAGTTGGGGAAGATGTATCTAACTATTGAGGAAGTTTTATTTAAACTTGATCAAACATTTATCAGGGAAGTCCTGATGCAAAGTTTTCTAAGCACCTTGCATTTGAAAAGTTTGTGAAACTAGAATTCTAAGTCTGACTTCTACTTAGAAAAATGCATAGGATACAAATATGTTCATTTTGTAATAAAATCTGTAAATGATTTCAGTATTGCACAAGACTCTGAACTCCTGAAACACTACAATCTTTCAGATGTATATGTCAATGTGAGATGGATGCCCCTCTCTCTGGGTCAGGGGGGATGTTGCCCAATGGCTGTCACAGCCGTGCTCCTTTCTTCCTTTTGTACCAGCTCCCTAATGGACTGGTAGTTGGGGACAACTCGCCTCACGTCTTTTCTGGTTATTTAGCAGCTCTCTCCCTGTGTGGGGGGTTGGCTGCCAGCCATGGTGCTCCTTCCCTGTTCTCACCGCTTCAGATGCTGCTTCCACTTAATGAAGGAGAGACACCCTAGCATGGTTAAGATCAGGGAGTAAGGGACATGAGCCCATTGACTGCGGAGGACCACCTAGAAGACTCTCCTTGAAAGAACAGCAGTTATCTCCATTTTGGCTAAACCTGGCCCTATTTCTATGTACTGATATGTACAGAGCTGGCTAGGACTTTTCCTTATCCCTTCAATTGGCTTTAAGCAATACAAACCAGTCTGGCTGAGGTGCTGATGTGTAGTCTTTGAAGCAAGGTGAAATGTCAGTGTTGCCCTGCCCATAGCTCTCAAAAAATACATTTGAGCTGGGCAGGAAGAAGAGTCACACTCCACACTGTTGACTGAGCCTTGAGAAAAGAAGCTATGACTTCCCAAGGCAAAAAGATTATATATCAGAGCTAAAGCACTGACCACAAAACATGAAGAGATACTACTGAGACACTATCTCAATTATGTTATGTAAATTACTTTTTCTGCATATCCTTCTCTGCATATTGTAGAGGTAATTTCAAGCCTCCTACCTAGTCCAGCTCACAGAACTCATATACTTCCTGCTAGTCTCACAGTCACTCATCCTTGAGACACTCCCCTCTTCATGAATGACTAAAACCCAGATTCGACTCTGGATCAAAGCCTTTGCTCCAGTTAACCATCACCGGAGTTGGACCAAGGACCCCTTGGCTCCCTGTAACTACAAATATGCCTTAGTGCCTTTATTCTACCATGGGGTGCACTTGAAGTGATTGATTAGAATTAACTTGCTACAATTCCAATAATTTTTCCATGGCATTATAAATATGAACTTCCTGGACTGTGATGAGGGCCAAGAAGAGCTCTCTGCATTTAATAACATCCCCTCTTCCCCAAACTCCTGTTAGCCCTAATGAACACAGACAGTCCTCCCAAACGTTCCCCAGTTTCAGCACTGCTGCTTTTCCCAGAGATGTAACAGTTGGTTGTCAAGCAAACAGTCCTTGTTACCCTGCTCCCTCACTGAATTCCTGCCCTGGCAACTGCAGCTATCCTAGCACATCCCCTCCATTACCTTCCTCCTGCTTGGACCAATCACAGGCCTTCACTCCAACCAATCAGCTGGCCTGAGTTTGAACTAATTACAGGCCTACATATGGGCAGGCTTGCACCTGCCGTATAAGCAGCACTCTCTTCATACTGCTTGGGTTAGTCTAGGGGGAGTTCCCCCCAGTATACTGTCCCAGTCTGTGCTCCCACACAAGTCTTGTTAAAATAGTCGGTTCATTGGCCCTATAAATCTGCTCATGATTTATTTCTCACTTATTTCAGTAGCATGGGCTCAAAAGGTCCTGTAAAACTCTACTTAGCATTTTTATCCTGAGTTGTGTGGACAGAGTAATTATCTCAAAAGAAAGAGCAATAAACACTGGGGGCCACTTTTTGCCCAGTGTTCCATTTTTGGAGTGGCACATAGCAATGCAGCATAAAAAACATTTTCTCTTCAAATTCTTGTTCCTTGAATTTTTCTAGGTAACATATACGAATTTCATGCAGGAATTCAAAAAATTTCAACTTTTAGTGTAAATTGGTTACGAGCCCTTAAGAAATCCAGAGACCAACAGCCAATAAAGATCAGCAAGAGAGACCAGCACCTGGAAGATGCCTGATGCCATTTGGCACAAGCCATTATTGAACAATAGCAGTCAATGGCAGCAGAGAGCAGCAGCTAGATGTATCAACTGTCGGCATCCCACAATGCCTAGCGTTACCTGTATCTTGTGGCGCCAGGACTGCTAGCAGAGCTGTATATTTTGCTCATTCACTATTTCCATCTAAACTGAGCAAAAGAACGCTTGACCAACGGGCAACATATCCTAAAACTAGCATCTACTGTATTTTTGCCTGTCTAGAAATTATTCTACCTCCTAGTACCAGCCACTGTGTAGGGACAGACCAGGCCCTTTTTAAAGAGTAGAAAATGCAGCTTCTGTGTGGCTATGAGCAGCAAGCAATATTTAAGCAGTCTTGTGCTTTGAAACTGACAGACTGTGGCCTTGAATCCTGCCTCTGTGCAGGCAACACTGTCCCTCCTAGGGCAGGATGCCATGCCTACCCACATTACCCTATTAGTCCACAGACCAAACCCCTAGCAGCAAGCCCAGTAGCCCATCAATCAAGTGTCGACCCTCAAGGGAGTAGAGATTGAACTCCTGCCCCAGAAAACAGGACTGCAAAGCAGGGGTGATGACCCAGTTCTGAGCACTCCTACTCCTCCCACAGAGTGGCTTTTTATTGCTTCTTGCAATACACACGATAAACTCACTTTTGCTTTGCACTGATTTTTTTCTGATTCCTCTTCCTCTTCTTATGTCAGAAAGATACAGGCCCAATGAAGGTGAGTCTGGGGACCCCTAGACCCCAAACCCCACCAGATGTAACTCCTTGATCAGCCTTTGTAAACTATGTCCCTCAGCTCTCAGTGTAAGTGGTTCTGATGGAGTGAGCCCCCTCCCTAAAATTCAGGTGTAACTCAGGCCCAGAAAAACAAATCATTACCTAGTGACAATGACCAGTTCAGGGATGGACCAATGAGCCAAACCTAGTTAGAGCCTAGGAAAGTCAGCCTAAAATTACTGCTAGAAAAATTGGAAACAATGTTTGTTCTTCATAAATTATTGATGTTTATGAAATGGAGCTACTGGTGCTATCTTTCTGTAACTAACAGTTTCTCTGCAGGAGAATAAATCCAATGAAGAAACCAGAGTACCTAAAAAATGAAAAAATATTTTTAAACATATCCCTGGTCTTTTCATTATAAAGAGCAATAAATTTTTTAAAGATTAGGTCATTTTGTATTGGCTTTCTGTCAGCTTCATTTAGATGCCACTACTGAACTTTAAATCCACAGTACTTTTCATATGTATTTGAGGTATATGTTAATTAGAAGGCCTTATTACTCATTAGCAACAACTAAATACTTTTAAGCAGTAGCAATTACATCTCATTTAACCAATGTGTCTTTATCACTTACTCTGAGACAGCTAAAGGATTAGGATTTTTGAAGGATTCCAGGAAGATTAAGACATTCTCTTCCCTTAAAACATGCAGAATACTAGTGTCAGGGGGAAAAAAAACATTAGATTTTTAATGGTAACCTGTGGTACTCATCTCCACTGGAAATAGCACAAGGACACCAATTTGAAAGTTTATGGTAAGAAAGGTTTTATTACAAACTCAATGGAAAAATAGGTGAGTCAAGTTGTTTCCTGAATCTAAACTACGAATTGCTGTGCTAAGGCACAGAGGGCTCCACTGGGACACAGACACGTATTTTTAAACTTTTGAGATTGCACAGTAGCTTGACTAGCAGCAGAAAGAACAGCTTGTCCTGCTGGATGACTCACTTGAGAAACTTCCATGTTGGTTCCATTTTAATGCAGAATTTTCAGACTTAAAATACAGATATTTTAACAAAGTAGATTTGACATTTTGATGAGTTTCTTTTGAACTATTTTGTTACCATCTCATAGGTGCTATAGCCTTTGTTTTCCTCTGTCTTTTTCAATAAACATGAATTTAATTATTTTTATAAGATTTGAGTAAATTCAAGACAACAGAACCATTAAGAGCTGCAATATCTTCCTTTTACCTGCTAATTTCCAGTTTATGAAAGCCTTTCTCAGCCACGTCTCCTTAAAAGTTGGGAAAGCCAATCACTAATTGTTTCCAATAGTTACTTATCTTTTTATGATGTATTATTTGTTTTATTCATTTTCATTCTCATCTGAATTTTTCTTTACCCCGAGGTTCTCATAATGTAGCTATCACTTGGGCTTTACAATAACCTCACAATCTGTTCTCATTTCTTAGCATTTATTATCAATATTTCTCATACATTGCTCTGACCAGGCCATTTCCCAACTTGCTGATGCTCCAAGTATAATAGGAAAGATGCAGACATTTTAGCAATTTGATGATCTGTCTTACATATCTGATACTAAATCCTGCCCATTCCCCACTCTGACAAGTTTCAAAGAAGAAGAACAAGTTGGGATGATACTAAAAGACTGGGAGTATTTGAATAGGAGCATAGAAACAGAAGAATACTCTGGAAGGAATGAGGGATAGAAAGAAGGAACAGGAAAAATTACAGCCATAGAAACATGTCCAGTGTAAACTCAAAAGTTAGAGAGGTCAACCTGCCTGGCACAAAGCCCTGGGAAAGATGGCGATGCTAAAAAGCTTGGTCTGCTCTAAATTTCCTTAATTCTACCTAAGAGCTCAGAAATGTTCATTTTAGGAAAAATGCCATGGTGCTCCTTCAGTTGTCCCACACAGGAGTCTGCACGCTCCCTCCCCTAAGTTCCCCTGCTGGTGAATCTTACTAGGCACCAGTTATTTATTTTACCAGCTCCTCCATAACAGTGAGCCACCATTTGTATGCAATGAGAATCATCTGGGAACCTTAAAAGTTTCCAAGTTGGATATGATGGGATGATAATCCTAGCACTTTGGGAGGTTAAAGCATAGGATCACAAGTTTGAGCCTAGCCTGGGCAACTTAATGCCTTAGCAAGGACCTGTATCGAAATTAAAACTAAAACTAAAAAGAGCTGAAGGGGTACCTCAGTGTGAAGGCTCGGAATTCAATCTCCAATATCCCCCCCAAAAAACAGCTTCCAAATCAGACCACATTCTACTCAAACTAAGTCACAGTAGTTGGGAAAGGGCTCAGACACACCCATGTCAAATATCCCTGGGTAATTTCAATGTACAGATAAATTTGCAAATTGCTGCTTTATAGTCTTGGTACTAAAATAGTGGCCCAGGAGCCAACAGCCCCAGTGTCACACAGGAGCTGGTTAGAAATTCAGAAGCTCGGGTACTCCTCTAGCAATACTGGATTAAAATCTGTATTTTAACAAATTTCCAGGTCATAATTCGAAAAGTCTAGTCTATTGATTGTTAACCTCTTCATTTATTAACATCAGGGTCAATTTTGAAGAAGTACCTAGATAAACAAACAAAAAGGCTTGCCAGCAGACAACCAAGTTCCCAAGAACAAAGCAACAAGAAATTATTCTTAAAGCCTGATGACTACAGGGACATCCACCAAGTCTGAGTGATACAGCACTTAAGACACCATTTTCTCATCCTGACATTGCTATTTAGTACCTGCCTGAGATAAAAGAGCACTGCACATGTGTTTGCAGAGAACTATGGAGTTTGTGGGGAGCCATCTCCCCGTCCCCTAGATCCTACAGGCCCAGATTCTGTGCTGCATTTACCCAAGTGACAGTAGCTCAGACCATTGAGCTGCCTGAGGACCCAGGAATCAGCTGCTTGTGCTGCTGTTTCCAGGGAGAGCAGAGAGGAAGTTTGCAGAGAAGTCCCCTTCAATACATGACTTGAAAAAAGTGACCTACTGATGAAACCTCTGGCAGGCACAAGCTCTTCTGTAACGGTCAATCTGTCCACGATAGAGCAACAGCCTCACATAATTTACTGTGCATGAGACACAGTGCTGTCACAGAAGGTGAAACTAGGCAGAAGCCTCAGACTGGTACCAACCACTGAGCAGAACTCTGATACCATCTCATGAATCCAGTCCACCCAAAGGATGGGCTATTCCTGCAACAGAATTTCTCTTTGTCCTCCCTCAGAGTAGCAAGTGAGACTATTTTTCCAAAGCTCTTTAGCTATGGCAAACTCATCATCACGTTTATCATAATTTTTAGGGTGACATTGAATGATTCCTATTTTTTCTTGTTTTGTTTTATTTTGTTTTGTTTGCACTCTCTACTTGCAACTCAAAGAGGAAATAAGTGGACAGAACCTCTACAAAGGTACTGGTTGGTGCTCGGGGCTACATTAGTCAAATTCTGGTCATTGACACATGATATCCAACAACTACAAATTACAAGAGCGCAGGTTTATTTTGGCTCGTATTTTCCATCCCTAGTAGGCTAGCTCCAAGACAGAAGTGGCAGGGTGAAAGGATTTAGGTAAAAGAAATCTGTTTATGTCACAGTTGCCAGGAATAAGACTAAGGAAAAACCGAAACCTAGCAAGGCAGGCATTAAATCCTGTAGCTTTATGTACAGGACCAATGACATGTGAGGGCAAGATGTGACCCTCAAAATCTTAGGCCATCCTACATTTATGACCTTGCTGGTGGCGACTCACATGGCCTTTCATTTGGGCTGGTTCTTCTATCTGCCTATGGCTTCCTTTGGCAAATACTCTGTTTTCCTAGTATTTCTGGTTTCCTGGATTCTCCACTGCACTATCTCCTTTGCTCCTATAGCTACATACGCTGCTCTCCTGGGAAGAACTTTGATTCTGTCACACATTTTTGTCTGGCCTCTTTGTACTTCTTTGAAATCTGGAATGGAATCCTCTATGATCCCGTAACTATTGAATTTCTCCTGCCTGTAAACCAACATCACATTTTGGATGCCAAGGACTGCCTCTAGCACACGTAGTTGTTGAGACCTCTTGAATCACAGCTAAATCAGCTTCTAAATGCACTGATGTCTGAACTTGGAGAAACAATTACCTAGATGGCCCTGAGTGCATGGTACCCTACAGTTCTCTTCTCAAAGCAAAGTTTTTCAAACAGTTTTATAGTTTTATACCCTTGATCCTATGAGAGGTAGGATCTGGTCAATTCCTAAGTGCCCTGAGGCTCTTTCCTATTAACGTAGTAAAAGGTACTTGGTTTTTATTAATGGTACTATTCTCTTTAGCACCTTCTGTGGCCCCAAAGTTTACAAACTGCATGTTCTTAAAATCTTTTAGCCTTGACTTTTGCTCATAATTCTCATAAATATAGATAAAAGCAGTCAGCAATACCCATACTACAGCCTCAATATTGTGGTGTCTTGAAATTTCTTCAGCCAGATTAATTAGCCCATCACCTTTAACTTCTGCCTCATGTAAAGTCTTAGGACATGGACAAAGTGTAACACACAAGATCTTTGCAAGAATATAACATGAATGGCCCTACCTTGATTCCCAGTAGAGTCCTTGTTCCCATCTGAAACTTGACTAGCACAGTCTTTACTGTCTGTATGCTTATCAGAATTCTGCTCTTCTGAGCTCTGAGGAGAACCACAGCAGTCGAGGTTTTCTCTAGTCTGCTCCTCCAGACTTTCCCAGATTCCTCCTGCAAGCCATTGCTGATGGCTTATAAGCCACATGCTCAGAGATGGTCAGAGCAAAGGTCTGCTGTTGGTGCCAGACTCTATTAGCTAGTGTTCTCTATAGGAGTTGAATCAATAGAATGCATATTATATAAGCACAATTCTTAATGAGGAGTCATTAAATTGGCTTACAGGATTAGAGACAGAATAGTCCACAATGGCCATTTGTATACTGGGAAGCCAAAGGATTAGTGACTGCTTAGACTAAAATGCTTGAAGCCTCAGAACAAGAAGAATCAAGGATGCAACACCAGTCCAAAACTGAAGACCTGGAAACTTCCTCGAGAATCACTACTATGAACCCACATTGAAAAGCCAAAAAAGCTAGAGTCTGTTGTCTACAGGTGATGGCAGCAAGAAAAGACATGCCTCCTCCAATAGAACTAACCTTGCAAGCACGGATGAAGCTTTTCCTTTCTCTCTTCTATGTTCCATCCAGGGCTGTAAACCTACTGGATGATGACACCCACAATCAGGTCTTCTCCACACCAGTCATCTCTAGAAACACCCTCACAGGTACCTCCAGAAGTGTAAATCTCCTAGGTATCTCTCAATCCAGTCAACTTGAAAATCAAAATATTCATAGCTGTTTTGTCTTGCTTTTGTTTATTAGTTTCATGAAACGATGAACTGTGAAACTATTCTTTCAAGCTTTTACTTCTGTCTACTGACACATCTTCTCCCGCTGGTGCATCTGCTAGACTAACTTGAACTCATAGCCAAGTCTTAGCTCATACATCACATTTTCCAGGACGCTCTCCCAAAGCTGCTTTTCTACCTGCCAGCCTGAGGTCCCTGCTTACTACCTTCATGGTTCTACTCCCCACCTTGACCAAAGCGCCATGATACAGTTCCTGTTTTCCCACTGTGTCCTTGGCACCTAGACCACAGTCTGCCACATAGCATATACTGGATAAATATTTGCTAAAAGAAGAAATTATAATATCCTTGCCTTTTGAGGGAACCAATATATAGTTGCTGATTAACGATAACATGCTTTTCACTTCATATCTCTTCTGTGCTATTTACTTAAAGGAAGGAAATTTAGACGGTGGGTTTGAATTGCTGGTGCTGAGCTTGGGCTGATGCCCCCATACCTTGCTAACCAGTAATAAACAAGCATCCCTAAGCATCACAGTACATAGGACAGCAGAAGAGAAGCAAGAAAAATGTCACCGGTACCTCCAGTCTGACTATTTCCTGTGTTTGTTCCCCATCCCAGTTTCACTAGATGAAAAGACTCCTCCACAAACATCCCTTGATGTCTTGAAGCCAGGCAGCAGACAGTGGAGGTGGAGGTGGATTTTATCCCTTCCTCTGTGGGCTACAAGAGACAAAACTCACTGGAACACTGAGTCCCTAGAACACAGCAGCTCCCCAAGCAGCCAGACTCATTACTGAAGCTTCAGCTCCTCTGATTCAATCGCAGAAGGCCCCATCTCTGCTGGGTTTGCTCTAGAAACTGGTGGCTTTAATTTGATCTGAGAAATTCCTTTGGTAGCCCATGTATCCTTATCAGAGGTGCCACTTGGTAGGGACATAACATCAAAGGCAAGCCTCAGAGACAAGCTGAGACTGCAGGGTTGGGCTGTTCTCAGATCTACCTGCTACTTGTTGTAGAGCTCTGAACTCTTCTGGTTACAGTGATCCTACAGCTGAAGAGACAGTTTCCTGCCACTGGAGGCTTCTGTAAAAGAACTGACCTGTCACACTTTCCAGGGTTGCCTGGAGGGGGCGCTGCACAAGACGTCCCTGCCTTCACCTCTCTGTTTACCCCTACTCCCCATCCTGTTCCCTCAGCCGGAGTTTAGTATGTCCACACACCACCCACCAAGTTTAGTTCTATTCTGGAAATACTTACCTGAAAGCCTCAGGGAGTACACAGTATTCCCAAAAGAAACAATGGCATTTCAAATACTCAATTTGTCTCTTAAACAAACAGCCAGCTAGCAGCACAACACTGCAGGGTTCACACCTGGTCTCCCCAGCCAGAACATTCATTTCAGCCCCAAATGTCTTTATGTCCCTCTCAAAGCTTTGCTGCTAAGAAAGATTTCAGAATTTCCTTTGAAACAACTATCCTGGGCTTTGGGAAATTGCCTGGTATTATTTTGATTTTTCCCATATAAAACCTCTTTCCAAAGATTTTTTCAGGAAATTTCTTGTCTAGCTCCCATACGCATACATATCAGGAACAGAGCTTTGATGAGAACTTGGTCCAACTGCTATGTTTACCTATGAAAACACACAGTGCCTTCTTCCACGTTCTTCTCTGAAACATTCATGGCCCATGAAATCTACCACAATTGCCTTACTGTTGTGTATATTACTACTCCCGTAGCATAGTTTGCAACCAACCTGCTTTGCCTGTTGAGTTTTATTATTTATCTAAGGAGATGGGTTGGCAGTTGTGCATTTAAAATGTATAAAGCTGAACTTATTTCTACCTCACAGCTGGAAACACATAACATAATCAAGAATTACTTTGTAATAAATGCTAATAGCAATAAGTGAAAATTTGTTTTAACTCGGTGGTAAACTTTATCTTCATGGGTTCTGTGAAGCCAGAAAAGAAAGAATCATAAGTTCTGCTTCTATTTCCTCCATTACTCATATTTGTTTAATCTTTCATATTTCCAAGCTTTTGAAGCAAGCCTGGAAGCATTTTACACAAGCACATATGCTTATATAGCTTTAGGATAAAGGGGGAAATGTGTTTATAGAGGCAGCAGTATCTTCCATTCTAGCAGCTCCTCTCAATGTGAGCTTGCCGCCCCTCCCATGAAGAGGCAGGGTCTACATTTCTCTTTTCTTGGGTGGATTCACCGTGCCTATAAATCCACAGAGTATGGAAGATTTGAAAAGAAAATTCAGTTTTGAGTCACCTAGTGAAATGCTGGTAGAAAGAAAGAAAGAAAGAAAGAAAGAAAGAAAGAAAGAAAGAAAGAAAGAGAGAGAAAGAAAAGAAAGAAAGAAAGAAAGAAAGAAAGAAAGAAAGAAAGAAAGAAAGAAAGAAAGAAAGAAAGAAAGAAAATTTGAGACAGTCATGCTGAGAGGAAAACCAAACCCCAGGAAAAGCCACCTATGCATACCTCAGTCAGAGCCCTGGTCTTCTTCCCACCCAAACAGTGGACACACCAACGAAAAGCTGTCAGAGGGTTCTGGCCTCCACCAGCAGAGTCCTTCTTAACCTTCTAGTCTTTCTGGTCGAGGTCTCAGATTCCATGGAACAGATTAAGATTTTTCCCACTCTGTGTTCTTGTGGAATTCCTGAATTTCAGACTCCAAAACCTTGGTTAAAAAATGGTAGTTATATTACTCCACTAAATTAGGAAGGACTGGTTTTCAGCAGTAGTAACCAGAATGCCTTGCAATGGAGAGTTATAGACTGGCTCAATATCCAGCTTTCCAGCATTAAGCCATGGGTAACTAGCCTCCTTAATGTTCTAAGTATGTAATCATTCCCACAGAATCACATCTTCACTGTACTATTGGGAAGTCAAGAAGCAAGCCATTGGATTCCAGCTCTGTTGCTAAAAACATATGTGACTTGGGAAGCAGTAATGTCTGTATAATGCCTTATCTTCTAAAAATATCTTTTACAGCTATAACTTCATCTATTCTTCTCCAAAATCCTGTAAGCTTGTGTTCATTTATCTTAACCTCAGTTTCTACACAGTAAAAATGGGGACAATCTTCTAACTACTTCATAAAGATAATTTGGGGGCTTTTTTGGGTGTGGGGGTACCAGGGATCATGGCTTCACTCTTGCCAGGCAGAAGTTTGTGCTGCTGAGCTAAACCCCCAGCCCTCATAAGGATATTTTTGAGAATCAGATGAAATATTACAAATGAGACACGTTTGGACAGCCTGAAAAAGGATTTGTCAGCCAAGAGACAGGAACATCAACACGAGCATAATCTATTGGGCTCTCTAAAATGCACATAGTCAGGAGATGTACAAATAGTGTTGTTCTAAAACAGACCTCCTATCCTGACACCCCAGAATAAATAAAGTTAATTAGAGAAACAGAAGCTGCTTTTTCCTGCCAAGTAATTCATGAAGACAGCTGGATTTGGTCCATCCCTTCTAAGTCAACCCATAAGATCCCTTTGCAGACATCTCTTCGACATTTTCACCTTATTTTCTTTGACCATGGAACAGGGACCACCATGCCTGGCAAAGTCAGCTTGGTAGGGGATGCAGTGAGGGGAAGACAACATGAGCGAGTATGAGATACTTCCCAGTGTTAATCTCCACATATCTCCCATGTGTCTCATCTTTCAAGAACAAAGATGCAGCACCGAGTCGCATCATGCTAGAAATAGGACTCATTCCTAAAGATGAGATGGTCCCAGTGTCTGGAAGAAGGGGATATAACCTGAGAATTTCACCCTCACCACTAAGCTTCAGGAGAGCAGAGCAGTCTGCGCCTGTGGGATCTTCCCAGATCTGCTACCCATTAATGCTTGGATAAGTCAATACTGGACTGTAACCTGGTACTAGGTATGTAGTGGTACTACATACCTAGTACCACTACACCTCTGGCACATAAAAGATGCCCAAGCAATGGTTACTCAATTTTAGTGAAAAGCTTCATAAATACGGTGGCTAATACTGTGGCTTATACAATCGAATAGACATAACTCCAAAATGATGGTTTTCTATTGACTACTCAACTTTTTCACATCACAGCTTCCTCATCAGCAAAACAAGGGTAATAAGATTACTTTCCTTTAACAGTATCTCTGGGATCCCACCTGGCCCATTGCCCATCTCCACTTTCCTGGAACACAGCTGAGTTTCTAGCTGAAGCTGGCAGCTTCCCACCTTAGACACACGGACCTCCTTGTTTTCTGCCGGAGGGTTTTCTTTAACACCACAGAGAGAAATCCAGAGACAGATGCAATCCCAAAGTATGGGAGACTTGCCCAAGCTGGGAGCCGTTGGATAAATGCCCATCGCCCCTGGTTTTGGCCACACAACTCTTATACGTGCTTTCCAGTAGGATTAATGTCCAGTTACCCACCCCTTCATGTATTCTTGCCTAGCTTTCCTGTATGTTTCTTTTCCCAAATGAATTATGAATATCTAATTATGCTTCTCAAATAACTCCTATACCCAACTGCCTCAGCTGGGTATGCCCTCCCCGAGTTCATATGTTGAAGCCCTGATATGAAGTGTGACTATTGAGAAATAAGTCATTTAAACAGGCAATTACATTAATGTGAGGCATTAGGATGAGCCCTATGTCAGCACCTCTAGTGTCCTTATCACAAGGAGAAACTTGGGCACAAAGAGACACCAGCAATGCTCAGCACTGAGGAAAGATCAGGTTCACAATAAAAAGAAAGCCACCGATTCATCAAATACAATGACCTTGGGAAGAACCACATCTGTCGGCACCTTGATCTTGGACTTGTAGCCTCCAGAACTTGAAAAAACAAAGTGCTTTGGGTTAAGTAATCCACTCCGTGTGTTTTGTTATGATAACCCTGGAAAAAGGAATAAAGGGGTAACTCAAGAGAAGTCACCATTTTATAGGTTATTATGAGAAATAAACAAGATAATTCACCCAAAGTATCTAACAGATGCCCAAAGACACTCTCAATAGTGGCCATGCATGGGTGTTGTCCCTGTTGGTAGTAGCAATAGTAGCAGGCATAGTAATAATACCATCATTTTATCTATAATAATTTCTCTGCTATAATCCCTCAGATGGTAGCTCTAAAGGACAGAGAAGAGATTATATGTAGAAAGATGTTCAATATTTAACATTCACTCATTTGATGAACTTTTATTCATATCATCCACTCCTCAGGTGCTAGACTGGGTACTATAATTAGAGCATTGCATTGTCCATTATCACACACACACACACACACACATACACACACACATGACATGTTGCTCTTTAACTTTAAGTTATTTGAAATAAAGTTTAGAATGCACACTGGCCCCATTTCAAGTGTTTTCTATGCCCCTATGCCTTCTGGCTACCATGCTGAACAGCAGAGAGGATACTTCTGAGATCACAGGACACTCTGGAGGACTGCATTGGGCACTGGTACAGATAACAAAATTAATTCCCAATTTCAATAACTCCAAACTAATTATATATGCAGTCTGATAGCTATGGTATTTCTGGAAAACATGCACAAGTCCATAGCCAGGAAAGTCACTCTTTGTTCCTTAGGGGTAGGACAGTGATTCTAGACATCCAAGCTCTGAGAACTCACAGTAGCTGTTCAGTCATAGCAAGGACGTCTTCATGTATACATATGTAGGACACCTGACATGCAAGAATCACAGGATGCACAGAGAGGCACAAAGATGAACTGTAATGGTTAATCTTGATTATCAACTTGATTGGCCTGAGAGATGCCTAAGGGCTTAGAAAAGTATGCTTCTGGGTATGAATGGGTAGGTCATAGTGGTGCGACCTTGGAGACTCTATCTGGTTCCTTCCCCCTTTTTCTCTGCCACACAACTGCTGTGCTCTGTTTCCCAAGCACTACGAAGTGAGAAGCTTTGTTATACCATGCTAGTCTGCCATGTTGCTCCTGTCTTGGATCCAGCCAGCCAGGGACTGGATCCTCTGAAACTGTGAGCCAATTTGATCACAAGATTGTCAGTCAGGTGCTGTCACAAGAGGGGACAAAGAAAAGACTCAGGAAATGAAGTTGTATCCTTACAGATCCTAGGGATAGGGTCACAGTCCACAAAGCAGGGTCATACCATACAGAAAATCACTAAAGTAGTCAGGTCATAGAAGGCAGGAGTAGAAATAGGGGGAGCAGGAGCTGAGGGGTTGGGTTTTCCATGGGAAAGAAAAATAAAGCAGAGCAGGCAGTTTAGAGTTTGCTAGTTTGAACCATTTCAGGGTCTCTAAGTATTATGAGTGATCTCTAGCTGCCTGTTTCCAGGATCTGGCATGGTTTTGGTAGAGGAATATTGCCTCATGGGTTCACCAGCTAGCAGATGTGGCTCTGGACTAGTTAGCTGTATAGGAAAGGCAGACCTTTCACTGAGCCCTTGACTGTCTCTAAGAACTGATCAATTCCGGAGCAGGCAGTTTCTCCCTTGCTTGGGTTGTCTCCGGTTACATCTAGGGGTTCCTTCAAAATCTGCAAGTTGAGGTTTGGGGGAGGTGATTGGATCATGGATGTGTGACAGTGGATCGTGGGTGTGTGATACTGAATTAGTCCACTGATACGTTCATAGCTAGGTATGAGGTTGGAAGATGAAGCCTTGTAGGAAGAGGTGGGTCACTGTGGGCGTGGATGGCCTAGACGGGCACCTATTTCTCCTCTGTCCTTGGACCCTCTCTGCTTCTGGCCATCTTGTCATAAACTGTTTCTCCTCTGCCATGTCCCTCTGTGATACCATCCTGCCTTAGAACAAGCCAACAGCGGACTGAAATCTCTATAAAGTGGGAACCAAAGTAAACCTTTCTTCCTTTAACTTGTGGGTGTCAGGAATTTTATCCCAGCAACAAGAAAATAACTAAGACGCCTCTAAAGCAGAACGAGAGCTCCTGACTAGTGTGCAGTATTTGATTTGGAAGATGATCACAGAAGATAGGAGGGAGGAAAAGAAAAGAAACAGGGAAGGAGGAAAAGCCAGCACCAGTGTATTCTTGAGGCTGCTGCAAAGAGTCACCAGAAATCACTTCTACCCATCCAGATTCCTCTCACAGTTGTCTACCTAAAAGACCAGAGCTTCTCTCCCAACATTTATTCACCAGTTCCTAGCCCCTATTTGCTTAGTGGTATCTTAGGTGTTAACAGCACCCTTTTCTAGCCTGCACTGCATAGTCCTACAAACTTCTATGATGCAGTGATACCCAGCAGTCACAGGGCATTCAGAAGTCGATGCGGGATCACACACAGGCAGGCATCAGAGGCTGCATGACTCGAGCCCCGTCTGCACACTCAGGTTTGTGACTTGGGCACTCAGGAAGCCTTGGCAAAAACAGAGCCCCAGATCTGTCCTCACGAAGCTTTGAGTCTAACAAAACTCATTTTTGGACCAGTTTTCAAACAGGACCATTCTCATTATCTACCAAAGGTGCTGACCCCATCCTGGAGAACCCTCCACAGCTGCAGGAGTGCCCGAGTCCCCCTGCTGGTCACACTCCTCACTGTTGTGTCCCAGCAATTTTTAAAACATTTTCCTCCTAAAATTTTAGTTGGCAGAATTTCATTACTTTAACCTAATTTCAGCTACCAGAATACATCACGCACTTTCCCTCTGGGCTCAGAATATTACTCAGGGAGAAATGAATATGAAGGAGAAATGGGAAAACCTACAAAAGCAATATCATTAGGATTGTCTGTTCTGGAGCTGGGCTGCCTACAATGTCATTTCAGCTTTATGCATATTTACTCAATGCCCTGTAATTCTACTCTGAGTTTTAAACTTTCAAGTTTGCTTGGAAGGAAAAAAAAGAGAAGAGAAAAATCTTTGTTAAAGTCTAAGGTCTTCAGACAAAGTTTGGTAACTTCTTTATATCACCGAGTTCTAAGAATAAGCTTCTGATATGAAATCATATTTTTTTAACTAGCAGGAAGGTTCTAAGAAGATATGAAAATTAAAGCACCTTAGTGCCCCACTTCTCTGAGACACAAGATTCCAACATTCTGAAGGAAACTGATGTGAAGCATTTTGTAGAAGGGAACTCGTGAGCACTGAAACAAGAGGAGGTAGTATGACCCCTGTTCCAGTGACTTTATATGAAAACAGACTCCCCCTGCTTGAAATTACTGATCTTCATTATACTGATTTCCATCAGTTTCACTTCCATATCCTTATCTTGATTGAATCTATAATTCAGAGATTTGTGCTAAAGGGGCAAGTTTGTAAGTAGCTCCATATCTAATCAACTTGTTTTGTTCCATTGTTAATATTGTCAACCCATGATATTATCTATTAACTATAGGCTGTTGGTCACAGTAGGAGGTGTCCAAGACAATGGATGGATCCAAGGAACCAATCCAAGACACATTTTCTGATGTGTTTTACCATAGCAGATCAAGAGCATGACAGGTTGTCACCTGCAAAAATATGAATGCTAGAGCTGAGTAGGGTTCTGGGTGGGTGTGATTCCTTGAAACTCTGTCATTAATTCTGGAAATCTCCAACCACAAGTCTAAGACAAATTTGTGCTACAGAAAAAAAAATGTATGCAAAGTAAACAAAATATACAAGGAGAATTTAATTTAAAAATAATGATACAATTAAAAACACATGGTCATTAATTTCCCTCAAAATATTCTCCCTTGCTTTGAACACTTATCCCATCCCTCTTACTACTTTCTGAAGCAGTTCTGCACTTCCTCTTTTGTGACTGTCTTTGCAAGTTGTAATCAAACACACAATGAATGCTGCTACCAAGTGGTGCCCAGTGCGAAGGCAGGCTGTAAAACATACTGTGTCCTCCTCCACCTTATTCACAGCACCAACTAGCTGTGTGACTTCTGGCTCTTCTCTGTAGTAAAAAGGACTATGAAAAGTAAACTATTTACATCAACTTAGCAGGTCAGGGAAACCATGAGAGCACAATTGAAGAGACTCACAAAAGAGGACTTCCAGAACTGCTCCAGAAAGTGGAAAGAATGGTGGGATAAGTGTGTTTGAAGTGAAGAGGAATATCGTGAAGGGGATTAATGGGGAGTGTGTCTTTTACTGTAATACATTTTTAATCAGATACCAAATTTCAAAACAAAACACTAGATTCCATCACACCTCCTAAAAACTCGACATCACTTCGAAACGGGGCACGAAAGTGCTTTGTTAGTGGCTATTACTCATACAACCACTAAGAGCTTTTCATTTTCAAGAACATTTCAGCATTATTTTCCATTATGTCTCACATTATGTGTACTCCCATCTAATCACCAAATTATTTCTCATGGCAGAATGAACTACTTATTAGAAGTACCATGGAATGCAGTACAACTGTGTGCTCCTGACCATCCTCAGGAGGGTTTCTCACCTCTAATGTCAGAGTGTAAAGGTTTGAAGAAGCTTCAATTACTGAGTATGGTGAACCTAACAAAATAAGAAAATCAAATGCAGAATAAGAACTAGAAAGGAAGACATGAATTATCATTATTTGAAGATGAAATAATAATTTACTTAGAAAATGTAAGCAGAGTTTAGAATTCATAACCAATTTCAGCAAAGTGGTCAAAAGTAAGACCAGCATTCAAAAATCAGTAGTTTTCCTACATACCAAAGCTAACTCCTTATAAAATATAATGGAATAATATATTCTTGTTTATAAAATTATGAAAATCACTGAAAAGTTCACAAAAATTCCTAAGACTTTAAAATATCATAAAATTGCCAGAGTATAAAATATGACTTCATAAAAGGACCAAAAATTCCATTGCAATATATTTGATTTAGAGAAAAACAATTACCTAGTTATAGGATAGATAACTATACTACTAATCTCTGTTAGTTCATCAAAAAGAACAGTTTGTGCTTTCATTGTTCAATTGTGTGATCATTTTTATGCCTATATTTGTAATCTGCATTACTTTTAAGGTAACAATATTTAATATACAAACCAGTGCTAATCTATTATTTTGTTTTTAAATTTGATATCATTGTTTTTATTCTATTTTTTGTTTTTAAAATAAGAAAAGACTAAGTAAACAGTGGAATAATAACACTAAGAAATTCTATAAGTAGCAAGTAAAAAGACTGACTACCAACATGGAAAGATAAGATATAAGATTTATAGCTAAGGAGAAAAATTTGTTGGAAGACAATAAATGCAAAATCTTCTCATTCATTAAATAAAATAGCTACAAACATTAAGGATTACTTTTCTTTCTGCATATGCTTCTGTGTGCATGTGCATTTATATGAATATAAGCATCTGGATATACACATTAAGCTGATAATGTCAGTGACTCTCAGAGAGAGAGAGATGGTACTTTTATCTGTTTGCTTGAATAACTTTTCAATATATGGTACATGCAGACCACATGCATATGCGATATGATCAAAATATACAGTGAATGTTTATATTTTTAAAAATATATCTATTACAGTAAAGGACACAATGCCATTAATATGCTTAAAAATACCACCCCTTGATTCAACATACTTCTTTCATTGTTCTTGTTATTTTCTGAAGCAATTCCTGAAGTCCTCTTTTGTGCTATTTTTGTGAGATGTGACCAAAATTTGATGACTGTTTCTGCCAACAGAAAGGCGGGCTGGTAAAAACTTTCTGGTGTATCCCTCACTATTCACCAGGTCTAGCGCTGTGCAACTGATGGTTTTCCCCAAAGTCAACATGACCAAGAAAGATAAACGTTTTACTCCAGTCAGGACATCAAGGCAACTAAAGACATTCATAAAAGAGGACTCCCAGGACTGCTTCAGAAAGCAGCAAGATGATGGGAAAGTGTGCTTCAAGTGAGCTGGGAGTGTTCTTAAGAGAATTAGTGGCAATGTGTCTTTTACTGTAATAAATGTTTTAAACACTGTATTTTTTTAATCGCACCACCTATCTTACTAAGTAAAAAATAATACACCTGTATGTGTAAAAGTAAAAGCAGCAGCAGCAGAAAGGCAAAGAACAGCTCTGGGCTCCTCGAGTGCTCTTTGCTATGTCTCTCAGCCTGGTCAGTGAGCTACCTAGGCTGCGGAACACAGCCACCGCTGATTCCTAAGGTCACACTGGCAATCTCTATCAGTGTAAAGGGATGGTTCCTGGTAACCGAACTTTTTCCGGTAGAAAACAGAAGACAGAGAGGATTGGAAAATTTTTTTTGACCTGTGTTCTCCATGGAAATTCTTATGTCCCAAGCCAAGCATGATACTCTATGCCTTAACTCCAGCATTTGGGAGGCTGAAGCACAAGCATTGCTGTGAGTTCAAGGCCAGGCTGAACTACAAAGTGAGACCCTGTCTCAAAAACAAAACATACACAAAATTTTGATGTCTCAGTGTTCATCAGTATTTTCTCAGGTTGGAATGTCCCTTTCCCCCTGGGAGGGATCAGCTACCAGACCCTTCCTCTGTACAAAACATTGTATCTTGGGTGATCCAAAGAAACACTATAGTCACAAGCTTTTCTCTTGAGCCATCTAGTACTAGTGCTGCAGATTTGACTGGAGGATCAGAACACATAAACGCCAGCAAAGCCAGAGATAGCCCAGGCCAAGATAAGGACACAGAAACAGTGACAGGGCAGAGGAAGATCAGTGACACTCACCTGGGTTCTAGGGTCCAGATCACAGAAACTTCTCACTTGACTCACTGAAAGTCCTGCTGCCAATTAGAAAATCCCTTAATTTATCTTTTCCTTCCATGATCAGAAGCCACATTTTCTGATGGCAGGAACATTGCTCTGCACTGCCTTTGCATTATCCCAATCTACACAGCACCTATCATATGCATGTGGTTATTTTCTCTATGTTATAAACAAAGCACCTGAGGCAATTTGGTTACTTCCCCAAGGCCACCAACCATCACAAGTTTGAATCAACGCCTCACCTGGACAAGCAAAGATAAAGAGAGATCATCAGGTTTTCAGGAAAACTAAGAGGTAGAGTAGCATAAGAAAGGCTTATGGTGGCAAAGAAAAAAATCCTAGGGAAAGAAAATAAATTGCTCCTGGTCCTGCAAATGGAAGGCCCAATAAACCAATGACTTTTATTTCCAGTTATTAAAACCATCCAGCTGCCATAGCAACAAGTGCAGTGAGTGCTTACATTTCCTCCCAAGACAGAATATTTTATGACTCTATTACAGGTACACACTTGGAGGGTCATGTAAACAAAGACAGGCATTTTGCTGAGAAATGATGGCTCCATCTTCCCTCACCATTTTCAGTACACAGCTCCCACTTATGAGGGCAGAGAAAACAAAAGGTAAGGGCAAGTGAATGGGGTTCAAGTTGGTAAGATTCTGGGGAACTGAAGTTGCCACTTTTGCAAAACTCTGATTACACGAAATGTTTTCCCCTCCCAGTCCTCTTCCCACTGTGATTTTCCTTCCTCTTGTTTTATTTCCTTGTCAAGTGAAAGCTGCAAAGTGGGTTGTGGTGGTGATTTCATTCAGCTCCAGGACAGTACATAGGATTTGTGGGTGGCGATGGGGAGATGAAATACTTTAGACTTGGAGCTCCTGAAATTCCCATCTTGTGGTACCATCAAGTCTTCTAAAAGGGCAAGTAGCTGAAATATGTGACTTTATTCCGGACCACTGAGATTCTAGATCTGAGCTTTAAGATATGAAAGACGATGGAGTGGCAAACAGAGTCTAAGATTGTTACTTAGGTCTAGGATTAGAGATGGAAAGAAAGAATAAGAATTGGGTATATGGTACTGTGGGGGACCACCTGGACAGTGCTCCTTGGACACAGAGCAGTCACCTCCGCTTTGGCTAAACCTGGCCTTGTCTCCATGTACGATATGTACAGAGCTGGCTAAGCTATTTCTTTTCCCCTTCAGTTGGCTCTAAGCAGTGTAAACAGGGCTGGCTGAGGTGCTGATGTGTAATCTTCAAAGCCAGATGACAGTCACTGATTCCTCACCTCAGAGTCTCCTTACATAGTAGAGCCAGGCAGGACGGCAAGGCCAACACTGCAGAGCTGTCACCTGGGTCAAGTCTTGAGATAAGGGGCTATGAATTCCCAGGGCAGAAAAGATTTGCCCATCAGAATTGAAGCACCAGCCTTCTAAACATTAAATGCTGCCTCAATTGTGTGATGCAGATTGGTTTTTCTGCACACCCTTCTCTCTGCATGCTGCAGAAGTGCTTTCTAGCCTCCCAGCTAGCCCAGCTCACGGTATTCACATACTTCCTGCCCTTCATTCAGTCACTCAGCCTTTAGCCACTCCCTTCTCCATGAAATAATAAAATCCAAGTGAAGCCCTGGCCAAGGGCTTTGTCCCAATAAACCTTCATCCAGGTTGGACTCAGGACCCCTTGGCCACCCATAATTATAAATATGTCCCAATGTCTTTATCCTCACTGTGGGTGAGATTGGAAGTGGTATATTGGAATGAACTCACTGAAATTCCAATAATGTTTCCATGGGATTACAAATATAAACTTCCCAGACCATGACAAGGATGGGAAAAGGGACCTCTATTAAGGCACGATGAAGAATAGTATGAACTGGCCTAAAATGCAGCTGGACTTGGTGGCAGCCAGTGGAGAGTCAAAAATCAACTGCACTTGGCTGTCATCACGTATGGCATGTTTTTCAAGAAACTTTACGTGAGGGCTGACCTCTGGCTGGGGTTGAAAATCGAATCCATGTAAGGTAAGAAGGCTGACTTTCTGCAGCAGGCCACCTCTGCCAGTTAGGGTTCATTCCAGACCTGCAAGGAAAAGGCCCAGGAAAGACATTGGTGAGCCTCCAAAATCGGTCAATGTAAGTATGCCGAGAAAAATGCATTTATACCGTGGTAGTCTCTGCTGTTTATCTAGCCCAAAATCCTTTTCCTGGTGACATCTTGATGTCTGGTATAGGAGCACACATATACATAAACTCACTGCACATGCAAACGTGCACATGCATGCGCACACACACACACACACACACTTTCCCTCCCCTCCCCCTCCCCCTCCCCCTCTCAGTTCCTTTAGTTGCGGCATGCCTGACCTCACCCTCAGCTCCAGAGATGAATCTGATCTAGCTCTAATCAATCAGATGCTACATTTTTTTGGTCAGAACTCATTCAGAAATGAGCATGAAATGAACATCTGACTTCTATATTTACTCTCCCCTGATCAGATCCCCAAAGAGTTCACCGGTATGGACTCCATCAGTGAGCTCCCATGCCTTCTGGCCTACAGTTAGATTCTGCTGCTGACAAACACTGGTCAGAAAGCTGAGGGAGGAAGATGGGTAAAAGTGAGCTATGAATTCACCACAGCCATTACAGTCCTCAACCAAGATTACAGTTCATCAGATAGTCCTGGTCCTGCAGCACTCTCTGTTTGAAGGTCTAAGGATAATCAAAGGGCTAGTGTTACAGTCTCTAGTACCTCCATTCCCTGTGGCTTATCTATACACTACCTGACACTTGATAATAGTTCCATAATTAAAGTCTCCTCAAATCATTCATTTTGAATGAACTATTTCCTGTTAGGATTCTTGCTGGTACAGAATAAGTAACACAGAGTAAGATAATGAGGACCTACCCTAGACCTTAGGAAGAACTACTGGGAAAAACATCTCTTACTCTACTGGGGTAGAAAGCATACTGAAGCCAGCATGATGGAAGCTGTCTAACAATGCAACTAATGTGGAGAACTGAGCCTAATGGCAGGGAGAAGAGACACATTTCTGACACCATACTCTGTTAACACCTGGATCAGCTCATGCATGAAGATTTTATACACTCTGAATTTTATACAAGCCAATAATCACTCTGCTTTCACCCAAGCAATTTGAAGTGCATTACTTTTCTTGCAAAGAAACTAACCATGACATCCCACATCATGGTATAGGTCCTAATAGACAAGGTACCCTTGTATTAGTCAGATTGCCTATCATTGGCACGAAATACCTGCTATCTGCAACTTGAGGAGAGGTGATTTTGGCTTGTAATTTCAGAGAATTCATTCATGGGTAACTGGCTCTAAGGCAGAAACATCAATTGCAGAAGGTGCAGTGGAGCAAAGATACTTAGTTGATGGCAGCTGGGAAGTCAAGTAGGAGAACACCACCAGACAGAAAGGAGACAGGGACCATATAGTACCCAAAGTCATGCTTCCCTGACCCAGAAGTGTGCTTTACTAATCTCCTATGTAAGGCAAGTCCAAAGCTAATCAAGCTGACAATCTGACTTACCTGTTACACCTGGATCCTTTACTTGGGGAAAGTAGTTGGGCTTACACTTAGACATGCTTGGCGTGACCAAAGCAGACCAAGGGGGAAGGCAGACAGAAAGGCAAAAGCTCTAAGAACCCCAAGACTCGGGGAAGTAGAAGACAGCTGTCAGTCTCACAGGGGTCAATTGATTTATATTACAGAGGCCTGGAAGAAGGAAATGACACACCCCTGGTCAAAACTAAAGCTTATGTCACCCAGAGCCAGGTGAAGTGGAAATTGTGTCTCTTTGAGCTCAAATGTGAAATATGAGCAACTCACATAAAAAGGTATTTGTGCTTTGGCACCACGGAGAGAATGAAACATATCTTTGAGACCTCTAAAAAGCCTGATTTTTCAGACAGATGGCCCCTACTCCCAGCTTTGGAGGCAACAGTGGGAAATGCATGTATTTCCACATGTGAAGTCTGTGGTTGGCTTCTGAGGCTCAGTGGTCTACAGTACACATGGGAATTTCTGAAAGACTAAAAGTATTCTAGGAGATACAACTGGAGCACGGTCTTATTTAATCCTAAGTATAATATTGCTTTGACTCAAAAAGAGGAGAAAGACTTATTTCTTTGCTTTCATTTTTACCAAGTAAACATATAAAAATAAGTAAGAACTGCTTACACTAACGTAAAATGTTCCATAAGCCCACATAACATTCAGAATGAAATTCCACAAAAGCTTTGAGTCCTATTCGCCACTGTATCATTCTAACTAGGTACCAGAAAACACGTATTTGAACAAACACTTTTGTAAATTAATAAGAATCCTCACTGGGAACCCCAAATCCCAATTGTCAGTTGCTAATTATAACTGGAAAAGGCCTTGAGGGTTGAAAATCACTGCCTTCAAACTTTAGAGACTGTATTTCTATAGCCTACACAGAAGGATAGATACATGGAAGGAAATCATAAGCACCCACAAAATTCAGCACTGCCATGCATATTTAAGAAAGGATCCAAGTTAATCCAAAATAGGAAGACTCTTTTTAGAAGTAAAGCTCATCTCCAAAAATCCTATATCAAATAGTATTATTTAATAGTGAAATTTTAAAAGTATTTGCATTAAAGTTAGGAAATAGAGGATAACCATTATTTTGGGTTCTATGTCATATTGCTTTACATAGTTTAACTAAAATGATAAACAAAGGAAAAAGGGAAGTACAGAGGGAGGTTGACATAATTATCATAATTTACTGTCAACATGACTATCTCCAAAGAAAATCAAAGAGAAAAACAATTAAAAATCATTAGCTGTTGGGAGCCACTGAAGCTGGAAATTGAACACATGTGCAGGGCTACAGCATGGCTGGGGCATGGCCAACCCAAGAACACAAAGACACCTCAAAGGGCAAGGTAAGACCAAAACTGAGGACCTGGCTCCAACCCCAATTAACAAGATAGAGACTGCAGCCGCGAGCGTCTCACTCCCGCTGTGTATTTCCTACCATAAATGTTATCGTGGTGACAGTACCTTTAAATTACCATAGAATACCACTTGAAGAAGTCCTTAAGGTGACAGCAGATCCTGCTCAGATCCTGCCCTTTCCTCAGTATTGTACCTCCTTTTTTTGAAAACCTAATAAATATGAGCCACCCAGAGAAGCTCTTTGTCCCAGCCCCCAGAGAGTTGAACTCTGCTAGAGGGTTTTTATCTTCCTGGAGCCCTAAAATCATACCACTTGTCTCATTTATTTAAGCCTTCACCATACACTTGTTTGGGAGATTGGGGATCTTGGCCAGGTCCTCAATAATTAAAACAGAGGTCAGTTTTTGTGCTGGAATAACCAAATCTAATAAGAAAGAAGATAACTATACAGGAGCATAAATATCTGCACAATAATGTAAATGTGATATCCAATGCCCACTTCCCATTTTACTAGTTCTAGGCCCTTGAATACAACACTAATATCTCCATTTATGAGTTGCCCTTGGTGTAAAATAATATTTTTAAATACCATGCTCACATATATCTCCTCCATCTTAGTGAAATCTGGAGTTTAGTAAGGAAGCAACAGCCACTAGATCCCTACTTGAGGACCACTGGCTACATGACTCTGTGGGACATGTAAGAAGAGTTAAGTATATTCATTTAACTATAGAAGAAAATGTTCTGTTCAATTAGGAAAGAAGTTATTCGCCTCATCCTTGCTTAAAACTATGAACCCAATTGCTAGCAAAAAAAGAGAGAGAAATGTATGTCATCTGGAACTTAGTCTGGTGGCTAAAGTGGCCAAAGAGTAGGAGGAGCTAAAGATGGCCGATCAGTGAGCAACAAAATACAAAGCCTCCTGGGAGAAACAACTCATATGCCAGAATAAAACACCCTGGAGAGATCCAGACAGAGGGAGATGGATCCTCTTGACACAGGAAGAAATTAAAATGAAAAAAGCTCATCAAACACAGTCTCAGAGATACAATTGAAACAGCTAAAATTACCAGACACCGCATTTTCGCTGTGACCTGCCAAACTGCCTGAATTCACACTGGCCGGCAGAGCCACCCAAAGTCATTCCCACCGCCATTCACAGGAGCCACAGCTGCACTGAAGTCAGGGGTTGATGAGCCCAGTGGAGAATGGAGCCAGTGAAGGGACCTTCATTAATCTAGAGTCAGTGCTGGGAATGAGACCCCCCCCACAGGAAGGGTGCAACCAAATGGGTGAATGTTGGAATCAGGCAGGAGGAGCCTGAACTGGGGGCAGTAGTGACTTCATTTGGTTGCTCCCTCCCCAGAGCAGATTTGTAGGATTTGCTTGGCCTGGGTCACGCCCCTGGCCAGGAGCCAATAAGCCATCCCTAACTGGTTCCCTGTGCCTAGCATGCACTAACCTGGTGAAGGCCCCTGAAGTTTGACTGGCCCAGTGGGGAGAGACCAGCATATGCAGCTCCTGCTTACACCTCAGTGACAAGAGCAAACAGGAGAGGGTAGAAATCTCTTACCAGCATGCTTCAGAAGAACCATGGCCAACAGGAAAGGGGGCTGGGACCTCCACTATACACCTGTATGGAGGAAACTAAAACCATGACAAGAGAGAGAAACAGGAAGAGGACCCCAGCCCAAAACCCTGAGAACACTGATCCAGGAGAGGGAAAAAAAAAAGACTGGGGGCAGCAAACATGCAACAGCAGACATGGCTTCAATGGACATTAAGAGATATCTTTGGGACTTTGTAGATGAGTTCAAAACTGAAATATTAAATCAAGTAAAGCAAGATATAAGTAGATTAATAAAAGAAATGCTAATCATCTCTTAGGAAGACACAGACAGAAGAAGGGAGGAACACAAAAAAGGAGAGAAACATTCAATAAAAAATATAAAGAAATTATAGAATACATGAAGCAGATTCAAAGAGACAGGAAATTAAAAACTCCATTGAGAGCTGGCAAAACTCCTTAAAAGAAACTAATGATAGACTATCAAAACTTGAAGACAAGTTTGCAATGTGTGATCATGAAAGGAAAGATCTCTTAAAAATCACAAGGAAACAGGCAGTAACAATACAAAGGCTAGAAGACAATAAGAGAATCTATAATTTAAGAATAAGAAATGTGAATGAAGAAGCAGGAATACAAACAGGTGAATTACAAAGGCTATTCACGGAAATAATTAAGGAAAACTTCCCAAGCATGGGAAAAGGAAAAGAAAAAAAAAACCTTTGGTTATGAGACATACAGAACTCCAGCCACCTACAACCAAAACAGAGCTATACCCAGACATATAATAAAGATACCAGAAATTCAATATAAAAACATAATATTAAAAGCCATCAGAGAAAAGAAACAGATCATCTATAAAGGAAAGCCTATCAAGAACAGGGCAGACTTCTCGACACAGACCATCAGATCAAGAAGAGCTTGGAGTGAAGTATTCCAAGTCCTGAAAGAAAATAACCTCCAGCCCAGATTGATGTATCCTGCAAAACTGTCACTAGAAATTAATGGAGAAACAAGATGTTTCCATGACAAAGAGGAACTTGGGGAATTTGTGACCACCAAACCAACCCTACAGAGAATACTAAAGGACATTCTAGAGAGAGAAAAAAAATACCAGGATTTTAGGAACAGTAGCAGAAAGACCTCAATGAATGGGGCAGGCAGTAGTATGAAGGAAAAAAGTAGACAAACAAAGGCAGAAAAATAGCATAGCAGAAATGAGGCAGAGAAGGATGGCTAGAATCTCTAATGTAGATGGCCTTGATACACTATATTGTTAATAGTGTACCAGGATTTAAAGCCCACATTACTCACACCACTCTGCTTAGATGTATTACATTCTGTTCCAGTCATTCTACTTGTACTAAATTTGAGGGCACAGATGTTTATCCCGAAAACAGCAGGATATAGTACAGTAATCATCCTTAATTTCCTATTAACTGAATCTAAAGCTCTGTATAACCTACACTGTTTTACCATGACTGATCGTAATCGAATCTGGTTTGTTAGATCACTGTTTTGTATTGATAGATTTTATTCAAAGCTGTTATGATTGATACTATCAAGTCTGAGAGCATAGGCAACTACACTGAAGATGACAAGATTCACTAGAATATCCACTCTGGTTTGATTATTACCTGCCTTTGAAGTTTTATACTGTCTACAATGTTTCATTTTTACTAATATTGTTATGTACTGCTATATTCAATTATGCCTGATGATATAGATAATTCTATTGAAGATAATAAGAGACAACACAGTAATCATTGTAGATCACCTTGTACTGTGGTTTTATATGACTTTTTGGTTTCATGTTTTTATAGGAATTTGTTTTGTTTTCTCTTGCTATGTTTTGTTTTTCCCTCTAATACAGAAAGGAAAGAAATACATGTAGAGATTAATGCATGCGTAGCTGTTTAGACTCTCATTGTTTGACTATATACTTTGTATGCTTTAATTTTGTAACTTGAACAACTATTTGTAAGAGGACAATATGTGATTTATCAACTAGTGATTTCTTACTGTTTATCTTTTTTTTGAAATTTTTTACATGTTTTTTTCTCTTTAAATTTAAAAAAAAAAAAGATAATTAGGGCTGAGAACCAAAAAACAGAGTAAAGGCTCCTAAACTACCTGTTGATGGCAACAAGGCTTCTCTTGCTTTGCCCTCACTTATTACAGACCAAGGCAAATACTTTTTTATTTTTTCTCTACATTTGATCTAGGGTGTTCAAAGTCCTCCCCAGTTCCTTATATCCCAGGGATATTTCAGAGTCTACATCAAATGTTTGAGGGCTTGAGGAAAAAATGGCTCTCAAATACAAGAAAAATTACTCCAAAATTGAATTTAATGACTAACTGAATGTCTACAAAGTCAAACATTGTACCAACTTTTGGACAGATTTATTTTCATTAAACATTTGACATTCTATTTAAGAACACCATTTTGATTATTTCTCAATGTATATATAAGAACACACAAGAATTTTTGTAATGCTTGCTAAGTACCATAATTGTAACTGTGAGTACACTGGATAGCAGGTAGATAAATTATTTTAAAATAAAAAATAAAAAATATTTTCCTAAGATTTTCAGGAGCATATATATTTAATGAAAGATGAGATGCTTTTAATTAATTTTGTAAGATATAGAGATAACTTTAAAAGAAAGCGTGATATACAATTTGGGGAAATGTTCACACTACAGATCAGATTTCTTACACTAGAAGATGCATTAGAACCATCAAAAAATATTCCTAGAAATTGTTACATACAAAAGAAAAATGGCACCTACATGCCGAACCCTGTACACCTTCTCTCAGAAAAGAATTATGCAGTCAACCGTATCGTTTCTGTGCCTCCCACCATTCTATTTGCTTCCTTCATCCCCTCCTGTCTGCCTAGTAAGACCGTAAATTCCAGAGGTCATGATTCATAGCCATCATATTTTTTCATCTTATTGTAGGACATGAGAAGTACTACTTCATATCTACTTTTCAAACTGAAGATTAAAAGAAGCAAGTACTTTGGCACACATTTTTTTTTTAAAAAAAAAGATTGTTCTAAGTTTGTTACCAAAGACATATGAAAAGAATCTGAAACTTTGAATTGTAAAACACTGCTGGGAAATTACATTTTGACGAACATCTACTGTTTCTTTGTTCCCTGCCTGAAAATATGCTTCTCCCTGGGATATTAGCATATAACAAATAAATCCTAAAGTACCTTATTTTCTTGCCCAAATGCAGTACTTAACTCTGGTTGATTTTCTTAGCCAGAATTACTTACAGGAAAAAATTGTCTAAGTATCTTTTATTATTATGGAATTTTGAGCCCTCATCAAGCAGTGCCAACCATGCTACACACACTCACACACAAAAACCCCACCTGAAACAGCATTATACTTAAATATGATCATAGCTCACAGTTAAGGAAAATGAGAATTATTACCACTAATGTGGATTCCCACCTAAGGATTAGCTTTGCAGTATGAATTTTCTAACTGTGGCATTATAGCTGTGCTTTTCGTAACAGAGGGAAAATCCAGCATCAAATAAGCAATTTGCCATGGTTTATGTACTCCCCCACAACCACAAGAGGAAAAGATTCAACTCTCCCAGCTATGAATTTCTAAGCATTTTGTTTCCTAAAGGAGAATTTACCTGCACTCCCACTAAGAAGCAATGCATGCTCACAACTGAACTCATAATGCCCAACACAATTACAGTTTTAACGGCATTTGCTTCCTTTTATTATTATTTTCCTCTTTTTTCTTCTTTTCTATTTTTTCCACATAAAAAAGAGTCAAGAACAGTTTCAAACTTCTGCTGGAAAACAGCAAAGAACCAACTGCACCAGATGCAGCTACATTCACACCCTGTCGCCAGCCTGTTTCCCAGAAACACATCCCCACCGCAGGGGAAAATTTTCACATAAGATGGAGACTCAAGTACCAGTCCTTGGATTACTGCACAAAAAGTTTTATCCCTCAGCTAAGTTATTCTCCCTTAACTATGACTCTGTCATTAACTTCCAGTGAACTTAGGGAACTTCCAGACCAACCAGACGTAGGACGCAGTGATTTAGTGCTGATCTGAACTCAGTTCACCACCATAGACATTTCTCCTTTTCTTCTACCCTGCTCATTCGCCAAGCTCTTTAAACACTGTGTTTATTAAACAAACAGCACTGATTATCCCATTAATTAATTTCCCACTTCTGATCAAGCAGACCAATCAGCAGTTTCAAGCAGTGTAAGATGATCAGGACTACAATAACACCACCCTGAGGTGGTTTACTCCAGTCCTAAATAAACAGTCTGAGTTTCCTAGTATATGTTGGCTTTGTTTGTTGGCTTGTTTCGTGGATTTTTTTGTTTTTGTTTTTGTTGGGGTGGGGACAAGTACTGAGAATCAAACTCAGGACCTTGCACTTGCCAGGCAGACGTCTCTGTCCCTGAGCTATATCCTCAGCTCACATATGCTGTTTTAAGGTAACTAAATATAAGATCCTTGTTATATTTTCTGAAATCTAAATAATTCAATAGCCCTGAGTTTCAAAGTACTGCTTCAGAGTCACCATGTGACTATTCCTGAGGCAATCCATTTTATGGGACTCATGGGTGTTTCAGTGACTAAAGGTGCATGGATAGATTTAGAAGTCAAGACTTCTCATGTATCTCAGGCATTATATCAGATGCTCTTCAAACACCATCTGAAATAAATATCAGAGTTAACTCTAGAAAGTAGATATACAGTCATTTATCCACCTGTTAATTCAACCGAAAACTACAGAATTACTAGAACATACAGAGTAGTCTCTGGGATGGTAAGTCTACAGCTTTAAAAAAGACAGATGCAGTACTTTTTCCAAAGAAGTTTATCCTACAATCTGGATGGAAGGACAACAAAGAAGGGAACAAATTGGCAGGGAAATAAACAGTGTAATATAAAACAGTGAGGGGAAGTACTACCTGCATAATGTGTGTGTTAGTTATTTTTCTAGTTGCTGAGACAAAATACCTGATGATCGAAGTCAAGGAAGAAAATGTTTATTTAGTTCACAATTTGTAGAGGTTTCAGTCAATAATCACCTGACTCCGAGGTAGGGTGGCACATGGCAGAAAGCAGCAAAAGCAACAAAAGAGAGGCAGACAATCCTCTTTCTGTCCCTTATATTGTATCCAGTCTGCTAGGATTAGGGCAGTACCAATCCAATCAGTGAACTAAGCCAGAAATTACCCTTAATTCCAGCACCCTTAATCCCAGCACTGCACTATAAATTAATCACATACTCTAGATTCAGACACCTTAGAAAAAATTCTATGACCACCTAAGGTTGTAGGGCGACATCTAGACACAAGCCATAACAATGTTCTTAGGGAAGTTTCCACAGAGGCCCTAACTCTTGACTTAAAATACTAAAGTATGAAACCTGCTTTTTCCAGTGGGAAGCTGAGATTCAGAGAGGTTCGGCAGAGCCCAACGTCACACAACTACAAGAAACCAGGTAAGATTTTAACCCAGAGCTGTCAATTTCCAATCCTTTCTATGTTATACTATGTTCTCTTGCCTCCCAAGATTGACCCAGAAATATCAAATTCTGCTTCACATCAAAGGCTGCTGTAATAGAGCCTTCAGTTTAGTTTGGCTGTATAGAAAGAAGGATGCTGCCAAAGGAGATAAAACAAAGAAATGAAATGTATAATCATCTTCATATACGTAATTAAATAAATATATGTATTGGCATTTGTTTTTATTCTTTCTTCATTTCTCTCCTCCTGCTTTATTTTTTACCCAAACCAAAATGTTTCTTTTCTTTTTCTATTTAGTAGACATGGTAATAAGCAGAGTCCTGGTTTAATCTCTAAATACAATGGGTTTTCAGAGCCTCTTTTTCAAGATGTGAACACTACAGAAATTCATGTATCTTCACTAAATCCCCACTCAGACGGCCACATTCCCAACTCCAGAAACAGGTAGAGATCCACAAAAGATTTGCACACTCAATCGCACTCAAGCAGGGAAGAACTCCTTGTTGGCTGATTGGGTCACTAGCACAGTGACCTGCCTTGATTACAAATCACATTCAAAAAGGTCTGTACTTCCAATTGGCCATTTTCTCTTCAGTGATATTGAGTGAAAGGCAGGGTGTCCACCCAGAATGTTTCCTAGAACAGTTTTGTTGAACCCAAGGTTTATTAAAGTTAAAGCATCCAGCTGTCTTCACATCTCTCGGGGGAAAAAAAAAAATCTTCCAGTAAATAAAGGGCTATTTCGTGAGAAAGGGGAGCAATTTAGGCAAAGCCTGCAGCATAAGAACAAAGCCTCAAGCACTGCCTGCAGAGGACAAAACTGGAGCTGAGTTTAGAGATTGCAGCTCTGCAAAGAACACTGTTAGAGACAAGGGAGAGGCTATCCGGGAGCTTGTCTATAGGCACCCCAATAATCACAATTAAACCTGCCTTCAAGTCTCCCCTGTGCCTTTTACCCCATGCACAGCCTACGTGCTCTTTCTCATCTCTTCCTGGTCACTTCCCCTGGCACAGGAATTACGATATTTCATACCATGTTTTCAGTCAGGGGTTGACGGACAAGCCCCCTTCTCTCCATCCCCTTCTCCTTCAGACCGAGGTGGGAGCTGACTCTCATCCTCTTTGGTTTTCCCCACCCCTGGTGCACAGTGCAAGCAGACAATAAATACATGCTGAATCATGAATTAAATTTCTCCCTACTCCATCTACACGCAGATAAATCTCTTTGCGGGAGGGGACTCTGTCTTCTCAAGCACTTTTCATTTTGTGAAAGCAAGTAGCTTCTGGGCCCAATGTTAACAGGAAAACACAAGAAACAAAAGGAATCCTTCATCCCTGAACATTTCTGATACTCAAGTTTGAAGCAAGGGCTCAACAAACTTTCCTTGTAAAAGTCAGATAGTATTTAAGCATGAGACCCACACACACAAAAAGATTGCATATAAAATCTTTATGAAGGTAAAATATATAACATCTAAAAATAATAGAGCATTTTTGAATAATACCAATCTACCTATGAGAATAGAAGATATTTTTTTTTCAAGGTAACATTTCAATTAATTGGAGTTAACATTTCCCACAGCTAGGGGCGTAACACTGTGTCTTCCCATATTCACATGCTTTTTTGTTTCTGGTTTGTTTGTTTGTTTGTTCATTTGTTTGAGACAGGGCCCCTCCATGTAGCCGAGGCAGGCCTCAAACTCACATCAACCCCCCTGCCTCAGCCTCCCAAGTACTGGGATTGCAGGCATGCGCCACCCCTCCCCCAGCTCATTTTCACATGTTGACACCTAATCTCAAACACAGTGGTATGCAGAGGTGGAGCCTCTGAAGGGTAATAAATTCCTGGAAGTAGATTTCTCTCGATAGGATTAGCCTCCCTGTAAGAGACATAGAGAGCTTACTTCCTCTCAGCTTTCAGCCCTTTGAGACCTGATGGGGAGGTGATATCTGCAAATCAGAAAGCGGCCTGCACTTCACACCAGAGCTTCAGGCACCTTGATAGACTTTCCAGGCTCCAAAACTATGAGGAATCAATGCTTAGAAGTGGTGATCACTTAGCTTTTCCCTTCTTTCCATGTACAAACTAGACAGGGGCAGGGAGATGGGAAGGTGAGGTTAGTTATGTTATGACTCTAAGAATAGATAAGTCTTGATTCTTGTTCAAAAGACTACTCATGTGTGTGTTCCAGGTCCCCAAGAGTTAAATTTAAATTTAAATAATTAAGAATAAAAGCAACAGTCATGGTAGAAATGACCTGGTCTAATAGTTCATAAAACTACCAAGCTGCAGAAGGTCCAGTTTGTCACAAATGTCCTGAGAGTTATTCCTTAAATAAATTATACTCCATTCTTCTAGTACCACTAGTAAATGTGGGGAAACTGTAGAAAGCTACTGAGTTCATTCTAGTGCCACCTAGATGAAGCCTAATAGCAAAAATATTGCTCATGAGCCATTATCTGTTGGCCCAAGAAGTCTTAAAATTAGGAATGAAATTTTTCTGGAAAAATATTCCCCACAGCAAGCTTTCCATCTGATTCAGAAGTTCAATGACATGTTTCCACAAATGCAGAAAAAGAAGAAATTGTCCAGAAATACCCGTGTATGTATCTCCCCTAGTTACTTTTCTCTAGTTGCTAAGACAAAATACCCAATACTCAAAGTCAAAAGGGGAAAAATTTATTTAGCTCAGTTTGTAGAGGTTTCACTCCAAGATTGGATGGCGCCAAGCCAGGATGGCACTTGGCAGAGGGGCAGCAGTTCATGGCAGTGGCAGACAGCAAAAGCAACAAGAGTGCAGAAGGGGAAAGAAGCCTTTTTCTGCTCCTTCTATGGTATCCAGTCTACCAGGATTAGGGCACTGCCAGTCCAATCCATGGACTGATCTAGCAGTCACCCACCCTTAATCCCAGCACCCTTCACCCCAGCATTGCACGTTCTAGATTCGGCCACCTCTGAAAAAATCCTGTGACCATATATGGCTTTGGAGGGATATCTAGATACAAACCATAACAGTATCTTGATTAACGGGATGATTGAGGTATGGTTTTCTTTTTCGTGTTTCTGTATTTATTTTTCAATTTGTCTTTAGTAAACATGAACTATTTTTAATGGGAGAAAATTTTCACTTAAGTACAAAACAAATTTTAAGAGATTAGATTCTAGGATTTGAATGTGCCAGTTTCAGAAAAAAAAATCTTTCTAAAAAGCTGAGAAGTGTTCTCCTTAATAAGTGGACTTTAGTTGTAAAATTTGAATCATTGTATAACAGATTTTAATTTCATTTTGTTCCATAAACAAAGATAAAATAGCACACATTTTGGAGAAGTTTTTTTTTATATATGTTGTAACTATCAATGATAATAGAAAAGGAAATATTTATGACTCCTTGTTTTTTTAAAAAACAATTCCTTCAAGTTCTTAATGAAAGAAACTTTTTAAAGGAGAATTTGCTAAAGGGAAAATGCATAAAGGGTTTAAAAGAAAAATAAATTATTTATCGACTTTCCAGCAGTATCTTCTAAATTTTAGATATGCATCAAAAGATGACTATGTTGAATTAATTTCCACAGTACATTCCCATTTAGAATTCCATCGCAGGTTTAAAAAACACCCTTGTTCTGTATGCATGCTACACATGTAAAAGGCTATTCAGGTACCACACCAGTGTTAATCATATCACCAGAGCTCTCTCTACTGGGTAGATGTGTTCCTGGAAACCTATGCAAATCAAATAATATTTGAAATGCACTTAGAAATTCATGTTGCAATGAATCATTTGGAAATCAAAATCCTTGGATGATATAAAAAAGAAAAAGGAAATAAATAAAACACCCATTAAATCTCCATCTGGCAAGCTTAAATGTTTTTCTTATTTGCTTTCTTCCAGAGGGACATGTTTGGACAAAATATACAGAAACCCATGAAAAATCTATTCCTTGTATTCAGTTGGAGTTTGAAATTCAAGAAGAAAGAATGTTTGACTATTTAGAACAATCTAAATAGAGTTCAAATAAAACATAAGCCTCACCCCAACAGTAAGGCAATGCTTAAATCTGTTTCCCATATTAAGAACTGTCTGCATTTTACTAGGGCCTGAACTCCCCCCACCCCTTATTTTGGCTGATGACATCTAGAAGCCAATTGGCACCTATTGGGGTCTGCATTTGTCCCAGATAGCTTGGAGAGAATAATTGTTTTCAGACCCCTCATGTATTTTTAAATATTGAATTTAGAATTCGGAATAACTCTTGCCTTGCGTGTTTGACATTTTGTCAGGGAAAATACAAATCTTTAAAACAATGATAATATCAACTGTGATTACAGCAAATTAGAATCACATCCACAGCCTCCTCCCCTGAGGTTGTTTTGGGACTAAAAAAAAAAATAGCTCAAGAAATTGAATTGCAGTAACTAATTTTCCTTGACATTAAACAAGAAAAATGAGAGGAGGCAAAGGAACCCATAGCAGGAGTTGTTTGCAGAGCTCCTGAGACACAGTTCTCAGGTTGAATAGGCCACACCCAAATTCTGAAACTCTTTATCTGAAATCCCTACTGACCACTTGCTTGGGGCAGGTAGCATTATATCCTGTAGGTGTGCAAGAAAACTCCGATCTTAATAACAACTGTCCCTCATTCTGTCCCTCTATTAGTGCTCCTCATGGGTTAGGCTCTCTGGATCCTCACCTTGTTACTCACAGCACTTCTGTTGAAGTTTTGTTGTTCCTAACACTTCAACAATTCTTATTTAACTCAGAAGCAACCTGGAACTACATTAGGGGTTTGTCCATGCTCACACAGGTCATGACTAGCAGAAAGGATTTTGTTTTCAAAAACATCAGATTCTACACATCAGATTCTAAATCCCAAATCTTTTCCAGAGTACAAGAATTTATATCCAGTTGTGGTAGCCAGTCTCTAAGACAGCCTTGGTTAATTCCAACTTCTTGAAATTTAAATTCTTCCTTCAATGCCAGGTTTGATCTTTGTGACCAGTCACATGAGGCAGAGGTGATGAGGTGTCCTTTGAGAATAGGGCATAAAGGGCTAAGGGCTCTGAAGTTTCTCAATGGATGGATGAATGGATGGGTGGATGGATGGATGAACAGATAGATAGATAAGCTTTCATCCTCTTCTCTTGAAGGAGTCATGTGGTAGCAGCCCTATAAAGGCACACACTAGCTCTGGCTAATACCCTGCAAGGACCTGAGCTTTAAAACAAATTCTCCAACCTGAATCAGGCCCTCAGATGACTGCAATCTCATCAGAGATCCCGAGCCACACTCCCCCAGCTGAGCTGCTCCCAAATTTCTGGACTCAGCAACAGTGTGTGCAGTGAGCTTCCTGTTGAGATGGTAAGTTCTGGGGTAATTTGCTATTGCTCATAACCAATACGTGAGTATACATGATTTCTTGTAAAAATGATGAAAAGGATCAAGAGATGGAGGGGGGGAAAAGGAGAAGTAGAAGGAATTACAGCGTGTAACACACCTGTACCAACTCCCCACTGTGAATGTAATCATTGCACAGCACTAATATGCACTAATAAAAAATTTTTAAAGGATGAATGTATAATCTTTTAATTTCCTCATATACTACTTTTTAAAACCTTCTGTAAATACCATAGGATAAATAAGAAAGCGTAAGAATAAGCTGGACCTGGTAATACATGCCAGTAAGACCAGTACCGTGGGAGGCAGAGGAATCACAAGTTTGAACCTCAGAATGGAAAACTTCACTACTTAGTGAGATCCTGTCTCAAAATTTAAAAAAAAAAAAAAATAATAATAATAAAAGAAAGACCTGGGGATAAATCTCAGTACAAAGATCCTGGGTTCAATCCCTAGTACAAAGAAAGAAAGAAAACAGAGAGAAAGGGAGGACAGGAGAGAGAGTAAAGAAAAGAAAGAGAGGGAGGAACAATCCCCTCTCCAGTTCTCAAGGAGCTTTAAACTAGAAAGAAAAACAAAAACATTTGTTTTTTCAATAATATTTTTGTGATCTCCTCTTTGGTCTTTCTGCACACAGTGCCTCCTCCTTATTTAGCCCAAATTATCTAGCCAGATGCTTTGGGGATATTAGGATTATTAGAGAAAAGCTGCAGAGAAAAAGAAAGGGTTATAATTAAGCTTCTTAAATTCAAAATAGCATCCTTCTTCAAAATAATTGGTTATAAGCCAGACATTGTTGAAAAGGAAACAATTTTCTAAATTCTTTAGTTCCCATTTAACATATCATGGGCTAGTCCTAGATTTCACAGATTTTCTTTCATAAATGCACATAATGTAATGCCCTACCTATGTCTACCCTGGAGCCAAAGGGATGTAAGACATAGGAGAAGTAAATTCTATCAACAATAGGTGCTCTGGTCTTCCAGAGCCCACTTCAGAACTTAGAGACTTATTCTACCAATTGCTGGGAGCACGGACTCCAGACAGCTCTGAGCGTCTCGTGTATTTTGAAAACTATCTTAACCAAAAGTTGCCTTGCTCGGATTGTGTACTGTGGCAGAGAAACCCCCATCCAGTCTCTAGATTCAGAGCAGGATAAAGGCTTGTCTGTCTTAGTTTGATGCAGAACAACTCTGAAGGACCATCCCAGCCTCCCGACTGACAGGACTGGGAGGTTCCAGAAGACTGCAACCGAGAATCTCTCCCTTCGCTGGCCTTCCATAGAAGCTGATGTGTAGAGGACCCCCTGATGAATCTGCACATTCATCTACACCTCAGCATCTGCTTTCCAGAGAATGTGTGCCTTTGAATCCAGCGGAATGTAAATAAAAAGAGGGGAAAGGTAAATCAGGATTCCAGACCTGTGTTCTGGAACACAAAACCCTGGAGGAGAGGGCGCTGTTCTGCCCATCATTGGAATGTGGCCTTTTGCCCAGCTCCCTCTTTGAAAACTTAGAGGACACTCTGCAGGCTGGCACCACACGAATGCAGGGACCCCAAACCCAGGAAGGTAGACAGGAGGCTCAGCAAACAGAATGTGTTTGTTCCCCAGGGTACCCTTCCTTGAAAAGGTGATTGCTTAGCTGAGAGCAGACAGGCCAGTCATGGAGCTGCCAAGGTCAGGCCAGGTGTGTGGGAAGATAACACCCAGATTAGCTACCATCTAGAGGATTTAATAAGCTTTCAGGGAGATCTCAGGTACTCAGACACCAAGGGAAGTCCCAGGCAGTAGGAAAGGGGGACAAGACCCAGGCAGAGCTGAAAAATATGAGCTATAAATTGAGCAGCAGCAATAGCAACACAGCATGCAAGTAATAAATAGAAGCAAAATGACCACATATGGAACAGACCAGCAAACCAAAGCTGTCCCCATCCCAGAGGGTGTTCTTTCCCCCAAGTCTAAAAGGTCCTATGGACATGAAGCACCCCTCTTCCCACCTTCCTCCCTATATTACATGTGCCCTCCATGTTGGAATGGAGGGGAGAAGAAGGTGAGACAGTATAGAGTTCTGAAGACTGATGTCTCCAGCTAAGTCATCCAACACATCAGTGCTGTCAACCTCAGTTATGGTGACATGGCTTCAGCGGGGTTTGCAAAGATCCGGGGAGGCACTGTCAATGAAAGCGTTTGCAAATAATAAAATGCACACAATATACTTTCATAAAATGTACGGTTTTAAAATATATTATCAAAATACCTAACCTCTTTGACACATCTGTGTTGGTAAGGTTTATTTTTTAAGAAGGTGAAAACATTTTTTTGTGGTTGAACGCACGAATCCAGCAAGTGTCAGCATCCCTACTGCATAGCATCTGCTCAGAGCTAGTGTATCTGTCCTGAAATCCCTATGGTGGGGAGGCCTGAAGCAGGAATACTCAGACTAGATGGAAAATAAGGACCTAAGAAAGATGAGTGAGCTCTATTCACTTAGGAGTCAAGGGGAGATGAAGTTCAAATCAGTCTCAAATGGTGTAAGTTAAAAATAGAATCACCAGGACTAGGGGACAGCTCCGCATCACAAGTGCCTGCCTGGCAAGCATAAGGTCCTAAGTTCAATTCCCAGTACCAAAAAATAAAAAACAGAATAACCATACATCCCCATTTTCTAGGAAGGTCCTGGCCTTTACCTGAGATTCTTGTGTCCCAGCCAGCTAGCACCCCTTTTCTTCTCAAAAGGACTCCAGTTTAAATGAAAGTGTATGTCACCGTATTAACTAGTTATTTGTGTAAGGTTGTGGTATAGAACATATGCCTGGCCTACACCAGATCCCCCTGGGTTCAATCCCTAGCACTACAAAAAAAAAAAAAAAAAGGAAATAATTATGCATTTATCAGTAAATGTTTCTATTTAAATAATCCTGCAATGAATCCCTTGGCAAATCATAAAAGCATTAAACATTAACCATTACCTTCCATCAAAAGTGAGTGATTATTTGCTTGATTGATTGGATACAGATCAAAAGATATTTTATCTTGTTTTTAGCTTGTTTGTCCTCTGAGGAGTCCAGATCAGCCAGAGATATGAAGAGGCCCTGCACATCTCCAGGGATTGTGAGTACACTCGAGGGCCTCCACAACTGTGACCAGTAAACCTTTGTGGGCGGCCACTAAACTGCACAACAGTGGCAGAAACAACAGATTTCTGGCTTACAGAGGAGCAGGAAGCCACATACAATCTAGTTGTCCTGGAGGTTTCATCTATATCTCAGCTCAAGGGAGGAGGGAGAAGAATCCACAGATGGGAAAAAATCAGAAACTGAGGAGCAGGCATTAGAGGTCGAGGGAAAGGCAGGTTTAGGCTACAGCACTAGATTATTGTAAGAAATAAGAACATAAACCTGAACAGATCATGAGGACTAGATCAGCAGAGTGTCTGGGCCAGGGAGATCCTGCCAGGTTTAGGGGCGATAGGAGTGCTCTGGGATTCTCCAGGAGAGATCACATGAAATCTTAGGGCGAGATATGAAGATGCTGACCAAAATGGCTAGTTTTGTTGTTATTTCACTTAAACTTTTTGAACAAATAACATTTCTATGGTCAAAATTTCAAAATGAATGTTTCTAGAAGGGAAACTGCTAGAGCAAAGCACATGAATATTTGTAATTTTCCAATTTTTACAATTTGTATTATTTTCCATTTTCTGTATCACATTTATAAATTACAATGTGATATTTTCATACATGTTTTCAACAAGATGATTAACATACCCATCACTTCACTTACTTGACATTGTGGTGATACATTTCAAATTTATTCTCTTACTTATTTTAAAATGTACATTATTGTAGACTATTGTTACAGTGATAATGAAGCCAACATATCCAGTCAGTGACTGGATAAAAAAAATGAAGCATATATACAATATGAGACATGTTGGCACTCAGAAACCAAGCAGCCACTTCCTGGTAAGCGGTTGTAGCCTGGCAAGCCTTAGCTGCCCCAGGGCGAGAACCATCAGTGTCTCCTGAGATCTGCACCACGTTGGAACCTAGGGAGCTGAGAAACCAAGCAACCAGCTCGCCGCCCTGGTAAGTGACTGTGAGCCTACCTGCATGCAGGCTGAGATTCAAACATCCATTCTCCCACCCCTTCCCTATCCCCCCCCCCCATTAGCAAGTGGGAACCACAGATCTGAGCATCTCTTGCATGGTTGACTATATGCAATATAGCAAATAAAGGAGCTTTCCTTCTATCATCTCTTTGAAGGCAAATATTTTTATCACTGTTTTGCATTGTTCTGATTAATGGTATTGCTCTATTCAATATTCTGTTTTGATAAGTTCTATAATGTTCTGTATTTCCTTTGATTTTGCTATATCTGATTGAAAGAACAACTGTTGTGAAGAAAACGAGATATAATATGGCACCTATTACTGTTATCCCAGTAACCTGCTATGAAGTTCTGTACCAATTTCACTACACTATCTCAGTTGGCTTTGTTCTATCTTATTCTGTGGTAAAAGAATAAAATGTTTAAAAGAATATGAGACATGTTAAAAAATACAGTGAATGTTTAAATTTTAAAAATGATGCCATAGTAGAAGACGTATTACCATTAACTGGTCTCACAACACTCCTGTTTACTTCAAACACACTTATCCCTCTCGCCACTTTCTGAAGCCATTCTGGAAGTGCTCTTTCGTGGGTGTCTTTAGTTGCATTGCCATAGCTATCTTGATGTTCTGAATTGATTCAAACTCTTTAAATAAACTTCTGTCAAAGTGGGTGTCCTTGTCCATGTTATTCACTGGATCTGGCATTATGTAACACCTGGTTCTACCCCAAAGTCAAAATGACCATGAAATGTGAACCTTTGTATTGATATAGAACATTAGGCAGCTGTAGCAGTGTGACTGAAGACACTCCTGAATAAGATGTCCAGGACTGCTTCAGAAAGTAGCAGGAATGATGGGTTAAGTGTGTCTGCAGAAAGGAGGGATATTTTGAGGGATATTAATGGCAGTATTTTCTACTACAATAAACTTTTATGTTTTTATTCAAATATTCACCATATTTTTGTCAAATCTGAATACATTAGATGGCATTCAACCAAAAAAAAAATTGTTTTGGGACCACATGGAAGAATCCAGAGGATATAATACTGACTGAAATAAGCATTTGCAATTTGAAAATATCTTCTCACCTTGCCTCTGTGATAGTTATACCAAGTGACACTCCCGTTGAAGTGCCTGCTCTCCCAGGGCACAGGGTGCTCAGCAAGCTGTCACAGTTTTTGATTTGGGGTCAGTACTGAGAGGGGAGGGTAATGAAGAACTTTGAGTCCTCTATTGCTGCTCTTCCGTGGCAGATGAATGAGATTTTGTGGCTCTCTCTATTCCCAGGAGAGACACTCATCAGATTAGCAAACTTGAGAAGAATAGACTAAGCTCACTCCTCTCAGCTCCTCCTGATCCTGGGCACCAGGATTTTCTCTGCGTACAGTTCAGGGAGGCCGCCCTCAGCCCCCAGTAGCAAGGACAGGTTGCCTCTCTCCGGCAGATGGTCAGTGGCCTGTCTGTCCTCACACTCAACCTTACCTCATAAATTTACCCTCATCAGTAATGAGAAGGATGTCTTGGGTCTTTATTTGCTATTCCTTTGTTCTCTCTCTACTTGCTCATAGCATAAAGTCCAAGACCTAAGTGAGTAGCTCACATTTCATGAAACATTATCTTACTTTTTGTGAGTTTACTTCCCAAACAGGCAAAACTACCAAAAATTTTTATTCTAGTTTTCGTCCAAGCAATATTTCTCTGGAGCAGAAGATGGGGGTGAACAAACCATTTAAAAAGTCATTTAAAAGAAATTCCGGGCTTATCCCAGAATTTCTCAACTAGAATTGCTGAGACAGAAGGGGAAAGAGACAGCACCCAGTAATCTGCCTTTATAACAAGTTTCCAAGGTGATATTGAAGTTTAAAAAACTATTACAATAAATAGTCTTTACAAGTCTTAGAAACCTCTAAGTAGCATATGTCATTACGGTGACCAAGACCCACACATCAACTGCAAGGAAGTTAAAGAAAATAACCTGGGAGTAAAACCTTGAAATGTCAAGAACTCATAAATGTTAGCTAGGAATAATAGCGAAGAAATATTCATGAGCCTATTAAAGAAATAGATAAATAGCTTCCTCCCTCTATTAGGGATGGTACTTCAAAGCTGAGTGGCATCAAAGAGTGATGAATAGGACGAATGAAAGGTGTGGGCTTCAATTATTTATTGGTATGGTAAAAATGAAATTTGAGGAATTCACAGGCTATGATGTATTCTAAATAAACTGCTCTTGCCTGACTAGATTAATTAGTACATTAAAAGACTGAGTGTTAATTATGTGTCTTTATATTGTTCTACCTACCCATAATACAACTGAGGAATTATTATCTCCTGCTTGTTAATTGGCTATTAACAGCAGGATGCAATTACTTTGGAAATTATTCCCCTGAAAGTACTTAAGGTCTAATGTTGAGAAATATATTTGTACACATGTTCGCTTATGAGCCAAGAATTAGTTTGCATATGAACCAAGAACTGGCTTAGCATGCTGATACATCCTCATACTGCGTGGACTGCAAACCAGGTTGCATTCTTTTTCATCTAATTGTTCACATCCATGCTTCCTAAGCCAAATGTACGGTCGGACCTTGTGGACAGAAAAGCTTCCCTAGGTAGGACCAAATCATGCTATGCTATTCTTCCATGTAATAGCTTTAAGACAATGACTAAGGATTTATTAATATCAAAATACCTCAGCAGAGCAAGAGCATGTTGGGGCTGTACAGTATTCACCAGAAGAAAGCAAGAGGTGTTTCCAAAGGAGACATCAGACCAGGCCTTAGAGTCAAACACAGATGGCTAAATCACCTTAGCGGCTGCTCCTGTATTTCTAAGCCACCAAGAACATACTCCACAGTTCTCCCTTTGGTGGTAAACATAACAAATTCCAGATTTGGAGTCTTTTCCAAGAGAAAACTTCTACAGCTTTGATTCCCAAATTTCAGTCTTAGTCAGGATTGGTCAAAATCCAGACACAGAATCATGGCAAGGGGCACACACTTAGATTCCCAGCACTCTAGCAGGCTGGCACAGGAGGGTCACAAGTTCAAGTCCAAGCTGTGCAACTTAGTGACTGATGCACTACCTCTAAATAAAAAATAAAGGACTAGAGATGTAGGTCTGTGAGTCGGTCCTAGGTTCAATCCTCTGAACCAGACCCAAAACAAAACAAATAAAAAAATAAGAGAACACCAGACTGGTTGTGAGCTGGGCCCCCAGAGTTTCTGGTGGGGAGGAGGGTGTTTGAGAAAGTTTATATATGCGACACGTTTCAGTTGCTGGTGTTGGTGTTGGGGGTCTGGCTATCTTGTGGTCAGGGAACCTTCCAGCTCACAGCTGAATACTTAGCATGATTCAATATAGTATGAGAGGAAGGAAGTGTGGATGGAGGAGAGAGGGAAGAAGAGATGGAGGGAGAGAGGGAGGGAGGGAGGGAGGGAGGGAGGGAAGGAAGGAAGGAAGGAAGGAAGGAAGGAAGGAAGGAAGGAAGGAAGGAAGGAAGGAAGGAGATACAACCACCTGAGATTCCATACATGTCCACTTCATCTATTTCTAGAGCTTTGACTACAGACATGTAACGATTTTCATAGGCATTCCCTCCACACCTTGCACAGCATCATCCTTTCCCAGAATACCCTTTCTCATTACTGAAAATTTCATTTCACTTAGACTCCAGACTTTGGCTTGCGAAAGCTGAATATCTTCTTAAAATCTACTCTGTGCCAGTTTGACCAAATTCAGTGTTGCAGAGCACTTTGGACCACTTCAATCCTGTTTTGCTGTGATTAGTCATGGTCAGGATGAAAGCAATCTGCCAATAAATCTTCTCAAGGGCACTTTAATTGAGGTGCTCATATTCAGAATTTTTTTAACCTCAGAACAAGACGCTCAAGGGAAGTCATATTAAATGAGCCAAAATAAGATCTAGGGCTGTTATTTGTTTTTGACAAACACACTTCCCACAGTCAAGTGGTGGAAAGCAAAGACTTTTTCAACAAAGCACAAAGTGAATGAGGAAGCTAAGAACACCATAGATTTGGCATCTAGCAGATCTTGAACTCTGGCTTCAATCCCTACAAAAACTGTAGTCTTAAATATGCTCCTTCTGCTCAGTTTTCTCACATAAAGTTAGAATCATAATGATTATTGCATTTTTTTCAGGAATAAAATGAGTTGATAAACATGAAACACTTTAGCACAATACCTCTTAGTTTTAAAGATCTAGTTAATGTAGGCCCACATTACAACTGTGAAGACAGACACCTGAAACTTTATGGTGGCATCCTCTGACACATAACCACACAACACATTTAGGACAAGAGAGCTGGTCTGCCACAAGTGGATGAAGGCAAAGTCATACAAGGAAGAGCTACTGGGGAAATTGAAAACTGCAGACCATAAGACTAGAAATGACATCTCATTTTCTGGAAAGCTCCAGAATCTCACTTAGCAGAGAACTGAGTTGCTACCACAAATGGAAGTAGCAGAACTGAGACCAGCTGAGATTTAGAGTTAGGTTCTTGACAGAGGATATGAGCGAGTCTGAGACGTGCCAAGTGCTACATCATCCCCAGCCTCCCCAGGAAAGATGGCCACCATCACCCGAAGCACTTTGAGGAGCTGATAAATTCAGCAGGCAAAGATGAAGCCGGAGAGGCAGAGGCCCTTGCAAACACAGGCCAATTTTGGCTTTCAAAGTGAACCTAATATCTAGGCCAATCGAAAATGTTAGGTCAATGACTTGCTCTGCAGAAGCTGGCCCAGGATGAGAGGAAACAAATGGTTCAGTCAATCTTGAAATCAAAACAATCCTCTTTCTATTTCAAAGCAAAGCCCAATCAAAGGAAATGGCCAAGGAGACAGGCCATGATACACCAACCCTTTTTTTCCACCAGTGGCTCTGAGTTCCCCAACAGGGCTAACTCTACATAAAATGCAAGAGGGAAAGGTGAATTTTCTTTGAATTTGAGGCTAGACATAATCTGTGGAATCAGATTCTATCTTTCACAATGTTGTATAACTTTAATGGTGAGCTGAGATACCCTAGAGCAAACAGGAAATGCGTAAATATTGTCAGGGTTTTAAATTGCTACTTCCCCCTGAAGCAATGTGTGTATTGAGTAAAACCAAGAACATAGCAAAATACTCCAAATCAAGAGTCAAAAATATGCTTTATTCTTTTGCAAAATACTCATAATTGAGCCTTAGAAAGTACATACACGAGCCTAAATCTTTCTGGACAATCCCGATTCATATCTCATACTTTTCAATAAGGGTAAATGGCTATTAAATAGCTACTAAATACAGTATTTTGTACCTTTCATATAAACAGAAATATAAAAAGAAATCTCTCCTAAATACCCTATGGCCACATAGTTTAGTTGCCTTATTTAATTTGGTTACCACCCAGGACCCCTTCCAATCTGAGACTCTTCCTGTGTCCTGCCCTAACAGGAAACGCACGAAAAGGAAATTCTGGAAAATTCAGATCAGTGTACCCAAAGTGACATTTTACAAAACCAACACAGTGAGTGTTTGTTTAATACTATCGGCTAAATGTGGTCAAGATTCTTATTTCAAGATTCCAAAAGTGAAGCTTTGTGTGCTGCTCCAAGCTGCTGTCCCCACAAGCGCTTCAAACTGTGCTGTTCTCTGCTGTGCCCAACAGCTGCTCATTGTGTCCCATTTCCTCCCCAGGTCTGGGTCAATAAAACTGCCTAAGCCTAGTATCTGGGGATCCCTCCTCTCTAGCTTTCTCCATATCTGTTCAGGACTAAACCTAGTATCTGGGGACTCCGCCTCTCTAGCTTTCTCCACATCTGTTCAGGACTAAACCTAATCTTTCCTAATCCTTAAATATCTTAAACATCTATCCCAGACTCACCACTGTTCTTCTTTTTCCTTTCTTTCTTTGTCTTCTTTTTTGATCCCAGCATCCTTCTTACTGGCCTCTCCACCTCCAGCTTCATCCCCTCTGTATTCAGTGCTTAAGAGTCACTCGGAGAGTTTCACAGGACACAGGTCCTAAGCCTCAGCCCAGGTCTTCTCCAGAGGTGCTGATGCTGGAAGTGCACTCTGAGCAACACTGCTATACTCACAGTGAATTACCTAATGCACCCTTCCCTTCTACAAAATAACACTTGTATTCCTCACTCTTGTTATGACCTCCCGCACAACCCCCACAAAAGATGGCACTTTCAAAAAGAACAATTTGATGAGAGATCAATCAAAGATTTACTCAGGAGTAGGGGACCCAGAGGGGGACGTGTGACAGCAATCGTGCCCCCATTACCAGCCCTGTCTAAAGAGCACAGAAGGACACAGAGACCAAAAAGTGCTTCATCAGTATCAGAAACATGGCTCCAGACAGGCGCTACGAGCTCCAAATGGGGGAGATGGCCACCTTGGTTTCATCTGCTCCCTTCCTCAGTCTTCTGCTCATGTTCCTATTAGTAAAACCCATCTGGAAGGAAAAAGACACACAGGTCAGCCCAGGGGACAACGAATAAGATGAGAAAGCAAGGAAGAGTAGATCTGGAAGGGCAAAGGTGAGAGAGTCTTCACTCTAATACCACACTTGAAGACCAGTAGACATTCAACAAGATGCATTGGATTTATCAGCTCAGAGCGGCTAAGGACAGATTATGCTGTGCACAAATCCTAGTTACCATCAGACATAGGCCTCCTTGATGTGTCCATGAATGGGTAGAAGATGCTTGAATATGTCCCTCTAAAGTTCAGAAGGTGGAACTTTAATCTCCACGGCAGCAGTGCTGGGAGTTGGAGCCTAGTGGAAGGTGTTTTGGATGAAGTAGGGGTCATTCTCACAGGAGCGCGTTAGCTCAGAGGAAGCGGCTTCCTTATAAAAATGAGTTCTTTCTCACACATTGAGATACTGCAGTGTAGCACAAAGGCCCTCACCAGAAGCCAGCACCCTGCTCTTGCACTTCCTAGCCTCCAGAACCATGAGCTAAATAAATGTCTTTTTATAAATTCCCCAGTTTGCTGTAATGTTATAGCAAGAGAAAATAGAAATGACAGAAGAGAATCAAGTGACAACTTGACTCTGCAGAGAGGCCCAGGCTGATGGAGGGAAAGGAGGAGACAAGCATTTCATTGCCTTGAAAAAAGCAGACTAAAGAACAGCACCAGGGGCTGAGATGTAGCTCAGTGGTAGAGCACTTGCCTAGCAGCGTTCAATCCCCAACCCTGATTTTAAAAGAGCCCCAGACAGCTGACAACTGCTATGTACAGTCCTATATCTTAGGTCTCCTTGTGCTCCCTTCCCCAAGACCACAATCCTCCTCGGCTCTCACTGATGCAGAGTGTACGTTGCTGTTGCTTTGCTGAGTCCTGGGTGGAGATATATCCTCCATTAATTAGCTGGCTTTATTCCACAATGGAGCTGTTTTTGCAAAGAAAGGTAGACATGCAGGCTTTATGGAGAAGAAAAATATTAGATTAAAATGTAGATGGATCACTCATGCCTGAACTTGAATGAAATTCTCCACATGTCATTAGGCATTACTTATTTCATTTATTCATCAAAGTTATACTCAGCACCTATTCTATGAAGAAACTAAGATAAGGATGCAAAAAGGAATCAGGAATAAGAACTTATAGTCTAGAACAGGAAATAAAGTATTTATATAGTTTAAATAGAAGGCAGAGAATTATAATGCATGACAGAGAGGAGATGCAGATAAAATGACTGCCCCAGAATCTACAGATGTACACAGGCAAACGGAGGTGCACGAGAAAAAGCACGTGGTTGGGGACAGACAGACAATGCTAGAAGTAGGATTTAGAATTAGAAAGCTAGGCTGAGTGAGATCACAAAGGGCCTTGGAAAGCAGGTTGGTGGTACAGTGCAGTACAGTGCACACACACTCTGTACTCTCCCTGCCATACAGCAGAGCACCAGTTAATAATTCAGATTCAGAATGAGCGAGTCTATATCCGTTCTCAGAACATAGCACAGTACAGGCAGGATCTTCGGACTCTAAACTGGCCCGAGCTCCTTGTGTGCCGTTCTTCGGTTTATGTGACCTCAAGCATATTTGCATTCTTGACTCTACCATCCTCCTCTGCAGGATTTTCACGGGATGAAATCTGATGATACATTAAAATCACCAGCCAGTGGTCTGGCCTTCATAAGTCCTCCAGAGATATTCATTCCTTTCCTCTTGTCTCCTTTAAATTAAGACATTAACCCCTGAGTAGTGACTTGCAGAACTCAGTGGCTTAGAAATTAGAGACCTTCACCTGAAAAAGGATTTTGCACGTATAACATAGAAGTGTTCTTTGGGTATGTAATAGGCTTCCTTTAAGCCATTTGACTGCTGCTTTGTGGTAGCTATAATTTAATGTTGCATAATATGCTGAACAGGTTTAATTGTATATCCATATATTTCAATCTGGATGTGAGAATTTAAGCAGTTCTTTAAATGTATGAATGTATCCTCAATATGCTGTTTGCAAAGAAACAAAAGTCAGAATGTTTCAGTGATGTAGAAGTCTGTTTTATGCTATTATAACAAAACTCTTGAGATAAGTTAATTTTTTTAAAGAAAAGAGGCTTATTTTGGTTTGTAATTTCACAGGGCAAGATCTAGGGGCCCCATCGGGGAATGAACCTCATGGAGCAGAGTCTTGAGGAAGCATTGGGTATTATACACCCAGACAGAGGGAATATATGTGTTTATGTTTGGTCTCTGTTGCTCATAAAGTCACCAGAATATAATCCTGAGGGCTCTACCCTAATAAAGTTATCTAATCCTAATCACATCTCAGAGGCCCCACCAGAGTCTGAATAAGTTTCCACTTTTTTAACACTTTCATATTGACACACGAGGTGGAATTCAAACACATCATTTGCAAACCTTAATGGGGGGCAACATATTCAAACCCTAACAGAGTATGTGCTGCCTTAAAGGCTGATGGCATAGTTCCTTCCTCTTAAAGAAAGCAATGATTTTAAAAATGCATCATGTAGAACTAGTTTGTTACGAAGGAAATGTTCTGAGTATGATATGGAAGGTAGAAGAAAAAATACAGTAAGTCAAAGAATTCTTTTGAATATTTCAGGCTAAAGGAGATGAGAGAGAGGACCAAAGGTAGAAATGGATGAATATGAATTGGTCCACAAAAGGAGGAAGAGGAGAAAAAGAGGAAGAAGAGGAAACAGAGGATAGGAGGAAGAGGGGGGAGAGGAAGAGAAGAGGAGGAGGGGAGCAGGAATAGGAAGGAGGAGGAGAGAAGAAGAAGGATGTGGAAGAGAAGGAAGAGGAGGAGAAGGCAGAGGATGGGAAGGGTAAGAGGAGGAGGAGAAAGAAGAAAGAGCCACATTAGACCAGACTAGGACCTTTGTAGAAAAGTCAGTGTGGAGTCCTGAGAAGGAACTGGCTATGGAAATCTCGCTAGACCAGGGAAGTCTAATAAGTGACTCGAGTTGTCTGCCAGAGCTATGTGATAACTCTCCCTCTCCTGTGTCCATTACATTGAATCAGAGATGCTTTAGGGGATTTTTTGGAGCTGTGGTTCATTTGAGTAAAAAGGGGATAAAATGGAAAGAACAGCCAGACAAGGTGAACCTAGGTCAACATCAAGCATTGCTCAGCGAGAACGGTCAATTGGACAGAGAGGTGAGAAAGAGAAAATAACCCTCCAGCTGTTCATGAAAATTTTAAGACTGGGATGGGATGTCTATTGTATATGCAAGCAGGAGTTCAACCCTCTTTGTTTCTAAACAATAAAGGAGGGAGGACACGGGTTTCTAGACAGATAGTATTTGAATTATTTATGTAACCAGGTAGCAGTGTCTCCTAATCCCTCAGTAACGCAGCTGAACTGGGCTGACTTGAACTCCATGTCCTTAGCCTGCGAGTCCACACAGCATCACCATCTGCTCTGCTCCCTGAAGAACCTAGAAAATGTCCCTGGGAGCTAAGCTCCTGAACTGTCCTGCACAGTCCTTTGTGAATGCTCCTTCTCTAACTCCAGACATCTTCCCAGCAAATCACTTCCACCCTGTGCATGGGGCCAGCTGACTCCTCCCCTAGGCAGCAGACTCTTCAGCCTGCCTGATTTATCCAGCCCACTCCCTCACCAGCTCAGAAACACAAATCTCGGGCTTTCCATCCTTTACTTACAGAGCATCTCAAAAAGTCTTAAGCAAGCATTGACTTTAAGGATGCTCCATATTAAAGTTTGTTTTAAGAATACAGTTTCCTTGGTCTGGGTTTTTTGTTTTTTTTAATTTTGACACAGGGTTTGAATCAGGCCACAGAAAATGCTAACAAGAAGTGGAAGGATTTTCAAGGTTCCAAAAGCACATTTCCAAGCTCATCTGAAGCTTCCCAGAAACTGACTCATCTGTCAGTGTTCTCTCTCTGTCCTCTCTCTCTCTCTCTCTCTCTCTCTCTCTCTCTCTCTCCCTGTCTCTCTCTCTGTCTCTCTCTTTCTCATATACACATACAGTACCAGCCAACCACCCAGATGAGCCCCACAATCTGTCCCCTTCTGAGGACCACAGGGCTACTGGATGTCTATCAGCCTGACCAGTGACACCACCAGAGGGTGCCAGGTATGTACTCAGCAGAGGTGGCATCTGGGAAAAAAGTGACATAATAAATACAAAGGAAACTGGGGGAATATTTGCATGTGAGTTTCTTTAGATCAAGATCATCTTTATCTTCAAAATTCTGACCTATTAGGTGCCTGGCTACCCCTTGATCTGATATAATTCCAGTGGTTATCCATTGTCTATTGGATTCAAAGGGTTTGAAGGGGGCTGATAGTCTTTCCTGGTTCTTCTTGAGCTAGTGGGGTCTATAATCTGTCTCTGGCTCTTCTGGGCCAATGTGATTATGCTAGTCTCACTATATGAGTTTTTTTCCTGTACAAAAGCTATAGATTGATGGGAGATACTCAAGGTTAATCACAGCTTTAACCTCCTAGGACAATCACTGCAATGTTTGCAGGACTAAAAATCAAATCTTCTCTACTTCCAGGCAGGAGAACACACTTGTCTTGTGAATATAACTATTCATTCATTTGTCCAGAAAACTCTCAAAGAAGGAATCTCCTTTCATCAAATACTTCCAACATATATACCCACATCTACACAGAAACATAGCCCTCCATCTAGAATTCATTTTATATTTAAAATATGTTCACTTTTTAAGTTCTTACGATCTTTTCTTTTTACAGATGAGAAATTCCTCCATCTCTAAAATAACAGCTGACACTTGTGGAGGATTTTCAGTCTATCCTGAGTGCTTTTCATTTATTAACTCAGTGGTGCTCTCTGAAGGCCTATGAGGAAGACATCACCTGGAAAGCCCTCAGACTGGATGAACAACCATGATCAACACAGATGATCTAAATCAGTTTTATCTCTGTGTCTCCTGTTTGGCTCATTGTGTATTTTTCTTCCTGGAAGAGGGAGGGGAGATAAGATTCTGCCTTCTTGCCAACTACTCTCCTATTCCAGGTACACTGACCAGCTAATGGCCTTTCTGTCTGAGTGGCCTCCAGCTACCACATCCTCTTCTCATGTAACTTCCCAAGCACCATCCTCTGAACCCACTTGTCCTCCAGGTACACATAATTCTGTCACAAAGGCTGAGACCAGGGCTTAGGGAATTGCAAACAGAGCTGGACCTCATGGGCCACACTGGAAATAGCATGCTGAGCCTACTGCTGAGACCAGATGCTGAGGTTAGAAGAGAGGAAAGTAATAAAACTGCCATTTAAAGTCCTCACTTTCTTCCCAAACAATGGCTCTTCCCACTCTTTTTCTTTATAAGGTTATTAAATATTTTATTTGTTTCCACTGCCATGAATCCTTTTCATCTCATCTATCCCAGCTTCCAAACTTTTCACAGGAAAGAAGTGCCCCCTCCTTTTTCTTAGAATGAATAAATCCTTACCATCTGGGTGACTCATTCTCTTCTCTGTTAGAAGCATTTCTTAAGTGCCTCATTATTTTCGACAAGGGTTAAGAGGATTTTTGGTACCAAACTGCTGTCTCCCATAGCCTTCTGGCCCTTTGAGGTAGAACTTGTGATGGGGATGTATGTCTGTGTGCATGCGTGTATCTATCTCTATCAGTTTATTAGGATGACAAGGGTGCTCACTCCAAACAGAAGACTCCTACTGTAGGAAGCTTTTTTTAAACTCTCATCTCATTTCCCCAAGACTTATCTGTTATACAAATCCAGCTCTTCTATGGTACATGCCTGTTTGCTTGTCTATCTCTCCTGTACCCAGAGTTTTTAGTAGCAGGGGCTAATTCCACAACACACCTTTAAAATCCTGGGCCCTAGCACTATTCTTGGCACACAGAAAGGTAAAAATGCCTTTCTGAGAGCATGAATGAATGAACAAATGAATATTCCTCACACTTCCCCGAAAAGACACATCTACTTGTTACAACTGTCTGAACAGATTCTGCTCCTCCAATCAACACTGAAGTGTCTGATTCCCTGTCTCACAGATTTCAGATTGTTTTCTTATTAGATCATGGGTTCTATGCAATATCTTCATTTTTCATCATGATTGTCAATGGTATTTTTTGACAGTGATTATACTGTTGATAAATTATCACTGCCTGCTTTATACAGTTTTAGAGACAGCACAAGGCTATGCTATTACCAAAGTAACCCCCTCCTCCCCCTGAGCCTTCCCACACACCAAAACTCCTTTCTAATCAGGCTCTAACTGATACATGAATTTCTACCACCAGAGTTCCAGAGGGCTTTATATTTGGATGGTTAAGGCCAGAGGTCAAATGCTTGCAAGAGTCTCCCCTGCTTAGTGTAGATTAAATGGGAAGATGGTTTATAGACCTTTGGCAAATAGAACCATTGTGGACCCATAGTGAATACATAGAATCCCATGCAAGGAACCAAAGTAACAAGAAAAGGGCACCTGCCTTAGATGTCACCCTGATCAGCAGCATTTGGTCAGATCCTGGCTTCCAAACTGCCTTGTAAAAGCACTGTGTGTGTCTACGGCTCCCTGCCCACATGAATAGTTTTATTTTGTTCCTTGTTGCTCATAATACTCACCTGAAACAATCTCAACTGAGCTAATTTTAAAGACATCAAGGTCTCTGTTTTCCTTCTGTTTATTTTAATGAACAGGATTTCTTTATTGCATGTGTTATCAAGGAAAGCTTTTGGCTTTTGTCCCAAAATGAGCAAATCGCACCGAATGAGTATTCAGCCGAGGTCCCATCTGAGCTCATTAGACGTCACATGCAAGAATGCCAAAAGCAAGCCTCCTGTCTATGCGTTCTGGTGTCACCTACTACTTTCCCACTCCCTCCTGTTTTCACTGTCATGTTTACTCATATTTTTCCTGTTTGTTTCCCAGGATTCCTTTTCTGGCCTCTGGATTTCAAAATCACATCTGCCTGCAACACAAGAAGCACAGAGCTACCTCCCACTCTGATATATGCAGCAAATAACATCACCATCTCTTTGAAGAGTGTATGTCAGCCTTCTTAGGATTCTGTGTGGAATCTTCCTGCTTTGGGGAAAGCATCTCAGCCAGGAGCAAATGGTCAGCCTGAAGATCAGAATGACATCACAGGAAGCAGCCTTCATCTCATCAGGTACGAGGGGCATGTCTGCCTCAAGGATCAAAGTCTTCCTCTGCTTTTAAGAACAGCCCCACACAGGTCAATTCCCTGATGCTGCTGACCATGTGTCCTCCAGGACCTCTTTCCTAGCATATGGACATATGTGTCAGGTACAGAACACCTATACTCCTAAGTTCTCAAAATGCTCACTAAGGTAAATACTATTTCCATTTTACAGATGAAAAACTAAGGCTTTCATGCCCTCCATGTCGCCAAAGTCATACCAGTGAATAGGAGCAGAACCAGCTCTTGAATTGAGGCTTTGCAATCCTAGCATCAGTATTTGTTCCTCTGCCTGATATTCTACATTCTTCCTGCAAACATGACTGACTCCTGACATTGGAGCATTAGCTTCTTAGTAGCAGATAACACCATAGGACAGTGAGATGTCAGGCCAGTCCCGACATGTGTTCTGTCCCTTAGGAACACAAATTTCCAGAATCTAGTTACCCATCAAGTGCCTCCAAAGAACCAATCATTATTCCAGCCACAGGCGTCAAGTACAGAGAAAGACAAAACTCATCCCTGAATGGAGGCTTTATTCTAGAGGGAAATTAAGGAATCAACCTCCTGTTTGGATAAACCTATTAGAGGACAGGTTTATAATATCAGGACTAAGGAACATACCTGTATCAGAGCAATTTATTCAGTATATACTAATTTACCAGAAATTTCTGTGTGTTCCATGCTGCTATTGGTACTTAAAAAAAATTATGGCTCTTTTAAATATCTCAACAACCTTCTTACACAAATGTTGCTGCTCTCCTCATTTTGGAAATGAGAAAACTGAGATACAGAAAACTTAAATTCCTTGCCTCAGATAGCACAGCTCCAAGGGGCAGGCTCATGTTTCTAATCCAGGAAATGTGTCCCTAGAAGCCATGCTTCAACTTCCCAGAGCTGTCTACAGAGACTGACCAGGAAGCATTCTTTATCACATGACCCCTGAGTGACATCCCTGCAAACTATTGTGTTGACTGCCATCATCACTGGAATATCTATGGAACTTTACATCGTTTGATTCATGAGGTACATTGAGATGCATCCAACAACTTATCTTATTTAGCACTTGCTAAGTGTCAGGTTCTATGTCAAGAATTTCCCATGAAAATTCCAATTCAATATCCACAACTACCATCTGGTGAGTTAGACTACCATCATCCCAATTTGAAATATAAGAAAACTGAGATTTAGGGAGCTAAGTGGGGATAGCCATTTTCCCCCAGCCTCCTACCAAGATAGCTTTATTTTCATCTTCTCTAGGAAAATTGGCTCTCTAGGATCCCCTCATCATTTTCATGATCATGGAGAGTAGATTCTGGCTGATGAGGCTGAATGTTGATGTGATTTTTAGGTCATAATATAAAGAAGTGTGCCCTTTTCCCCTATCTGTGGCTTAAATGTGAACATGGTGGCTGGCATCTCCGCTCAGGCGCATGAAGTCAGAGGTAGAGGTGACCGAGATAAAACGAGGCCTATTCTGCAATGTTGCCAAGCTCCCATACCAGGCCTGTACTCCCCACCAAGACTGTTTTCCAAGGGGCAGTTAAAGTATGCCCTTGTGTAAACCATCTCTCGTCCCAGAAGACAATCCTGTGTCTCCAAAGCTGTGTCGCATGCACTCAGCTATGAGCAATAGAGCAAAGATGTACACTCAGGTCATCTCATGATTCTTTTAACCTAGAAACCTGCCTGTGCCTTATGGTTAAATCACACCAGACAATTAATTGCAATGACAGAGTCAAAGTCAGAGTTGCACATGACTCACATCTCAGAGAGCAGGAGCACACAGATTACAACACTATAGTCTTTCTTTCCTTGATCCCATTCTTCTTCCTTTGCCTGTTTCATGCTTGCCTGTACCAACTTGCTATGCCAGGGCAGAAGCACTTCTCTAAGCCAAGCTGCACCCAGTAAAAAGTCATCAGTATCTTAAGAGGGTTAAAAACCAGCATGATGTGTGAAACAATTCTGCACTAACAAAACCTTTGTACAAGAAACTGAGACTCTCCAACTGTTGGTGACACTTTGCATGTATATCTTCATAGAATTTGCAGGTTTTGAACTTCAGCTGGGAAACTTCTCAGTGATATGCAAGCAATATAAAATACAAATAATATCAAGCCACTATAAAATCTGATTCAAATAGTAGCTTAAAAACTGAAAGAGAACAGAGACTGACTCTGATAAAATACTTGTCAGGTGATAGGAAGAAAACAAGGGGGCACCAGAAACGGCACGGAGAACCCAGAAAACAAGGGGGCACCAGAAACGGCACGGAGAACCCAAAAGTACATAAGGAGGGTAACGGTTTAATTTCAACTAAATGTCACCTCACATCTTAAATTCAAATAAAATTACAGACTAATAAAGTTTCAAATGAAGAACAACGCAATAGATAAATATGATGAGTTCTATACTCATCTAGACGTTATTGAAGTGTTAATTATTAAGTCAGGATTGAAAATAAGTCCATTTGTAAAACATAATGTTTCAAATAAACAATATAATGCGGCAACTGAGAGCAACTCCCAGGAAAGTTTCAAGTCATTCTTTAACATCGCCTAGAGTTGTTTATATCATACGTCATTGTCTTGACCTTGAAGCATCAGTATCCTATACTCTGAGATACTAGGAGATGTATATCTGCCTTATTGTTAAATGAAAGTATTTAAGTCACTGCTATTGAACTCTTTTCCAAGATTTTCTCATATCCAAGTAATTTGCCATGAGAATCAATTGTTTCGTTCTTTCACCTAGGTATAAAATTGTTTTCTCTGATAATTAATGTGGGACACAAAGGAAATTAACTGGTGACTCTAAAGCTGATTCATCCCAGTAAATCAAACTTTTTACAAGAAAGCAAGCCACTCCCATTAATTTGAGACTCATTTTTTTCTGGGTCTCTGTTATGAAGTTTGAATGGTTTAAGCTTCAGAAGAATCAAGGACTCAATCCTAGCAAACTAACAAATCTATGCTAATCAAATTTCAGTCCCAGATTGATTTTCCTGATCTGGAATGAATAGGAAATAAGATGAACCAAGCACTGTAAATGATACACAAGTGGCAAGAATCTCAGATGAATCTGAAAAGGGAATTTTCTCCTAGAATTTCTCTCTCCCATGTACTCAAGAAGGCAATCCCTCAAAGGATACAAATTTCACATTCTGTGTTTTCCTCATCTAACAGATGTGCCACTCTTACCCTCTTCCCTCCCCCATCTCATATTCTCAGTCCCTCCCAAAAAGGTTGATTCTACACTACCCACTTTTACCATCTTATCCTCCACTAAACTGTATACCTACTTCCTCCAGGACTGGACTTAGTGTAATTCACGGCCATATACCACTTATACATCCATAAGAGGTGGCCATTAAAAGTTGGCTGAGTTAAGGTCTATTCTTCCACCGTGGGACACACTACTGAATGTAACAAACACCTTCTGACAAATTGACATCTATCTCCATGTCTGCCAGAGTAGGGCCAAGCAAGGCAGAGTTGCTCCTATTAGAGTAGAGGTCAGGCTTTCCATGCAAACAGTGATTTAAATTACACGAAATTTGTAGAGTACTGTGTTTCAACTATGATATATGCACTAAATATTTCTGTGGACTCCAGACTCTAAATGCCCTTTATAATGTTTGCTCTTTAAGAAATGTGCTCCCAAAGGCGGTCAGGTATATATGTCTGCTTCCCAGGGCTAACACAATGAAGAACCACAAACTGGGCAGCTAAGAAAAGCAGAAATGTATTCAAGTGTCACCATTCTGAAAGCAAAATTCTGAAATTTGAGTGTCGACATGACCATACTCCATGCATGGGAGGCCCTGATGGGGAATTCTGGGCTTCCCTCACTTTCTTTCAGCTTCTGGCAGCTCTGTGACAGCAGCTGGCTTCCCTCAGCATAACGCCCATCTCAGCCGCATCTACACATTGCCTTCTTCCATCCATCTCTGTCTGAATCTCTCATGAAGACGGCAGTCACTGCCGCGAGGGCTCATCTTCTTTTGACTATATCTGCAAAGACACTTCTCCAAATAGGGTCATGCTCAGATGTGCTAGGGTTTAAGACTCGAATATATGGTGACCAGGGGTGGGGGGATTGGAATCCACTGCAAAACAATAGTACAAAATCCTAGATTAGCTATGTTAGGCATAAAATTCAGAGTGGTGAGCTAGCCTTGGGGAACATAAGCACTTCATCACACTGAAACTCTGAACAGGTTTTACCTCTCTTGTAAAACTATTACCTGACTTTTAATAATGACAAATAATTGAAGACATACAAAACAATAAACAAAACATCATTTCTAATAGCAAAACAAATTGGGAAAACCTCGAATGCCCAACAATATACTACTGGTTATGCTGTAACCATGTACTAGAATACTGTGCAATACATAAAATAACATGGTAAAATGTATGTAATGTGAAAACATGTTCCTGTATACAGAAACATGTGCACCTATGTATACACATAGCTAGGTATATTTAAAAGCACATACATATAAAGATAGATAGCTCTATATATTTGATATGAGTGAGTGAATGGCTGTGTATGCCATTACTGCATTTCTAGCATAGACAGTATATAATCTGTAAGCAAGTTTCAATTCATTTTCTGTAAAGTTTTATATACATATTTTCTTGTTATAAAAGCAATATTTGTTTATTATAAGTAAGCAAAAACAGACAAGCAAAATATTAAAAAGTTGTGCATTCTTATGATTTAAACTATCTAAAGCAAAAACTTCTTAGCACTGCAGCATGTATATAAGCAGAAAGTGAGAGAGAGACCTGGAAAAATAGACTGCAAAGCAGGAAACACTTTGATTTATCTACCGGTACAGGAAACCATAGCATTACTCATGAAGCCACTTCAGAGAGTCAGTTGTATTCAAAGATCTGGAAGTAGGGGGTATTAAATTATTTAAATTGAAGCCGGGTATTTCTATTGAAACAAATATAAGTTTATAATAAGAAGTAGAAGTCATTCCTAAGGGAATAGATTCATTCAGTCAGAATAAAAAGTTTGAAAACCACACACTAATAAATATCTCTGTGTGGGTGGGAAAATTACGAACATTGTACATTTCCTTTTTTTTTTTTTTACTTCTTTGTGTTTGCTGATTTCTTTTTCCTGAAATGAGTCAGTCCTGCATTTATAGAGAAAATAATAAAGGAATAACTCTATCCAAAACTAAAATGAACCACTCCCTCTCTCCACTACCTGCTTATAGCAGATGGGGGTGAGCTCATGACAAAACAGTCCTCACACTGGAATTCATGTGACGCTCATTCTCACTCCTAATAGCACCCAGGCAGGATTTCTGGCGCCTGTGGATTTCCCTACACCAGGGAACTGGGAGGGTAGGAGTGGCCTCCCAGGCTCCCTCATCTGCCCATTGTTATCCATGTTGGCCCATAGAATCCCACTGACCATGCCGGGAAATATCACGCAGATGGCAGCACATGCAACGTAACCGCACTTGGTCTTCTGCTCAGAGCCCCTGACAGCCTTGATGTGTAAGATATGTTCTATTGCTTTCTGCTTTAATCCTCTTAGCAAGCCTAGACACCTTCATCTCACTGCTCTGAGGGGGAAGTTGAAGCCCAGGGAAGGCAGGCAACTTGTCTGTTGTCACCTAGCTAAGAACAAGGTCCCCAAGCAGGTGTGTCTGACTCCAAAGCAACAGTCCCTTGACTGTGCCCACTACAAAGCCTTGTTCCCAAGAGGAGTATTCCTTGCCTGTCCTCTCTCACACTTTTTCCTCTCTCTTCCTCTTTATTCTTCATTCTAAAAAGCAGCTTGCCCTTGGCTTCCTTCCTAAGAGATTTCTTGTGACTATCTTTCAGGTGAGTGAAATTATTAGCAAAGAATTTCCATAGGGATGAAATAAGAAAGCAACTTCTAATCCTTGGCTTTCTGAGTTCCAATCAATGCTTCCTGTCTACTTAAGATAGGCCAAAAATAAGTCACTCTTCCCCAGGGCAGGGCCTTTAGAGCCCAGTAGTGCAACCCACATACCACACCACCCACTGTTGAGGGCTTTCCTCACAACAATGATAAACTAACTTGCTCTTTAAATTTTTGGCCTGGATTCCATTTCAGTTCATTATTTTTTCTTTGCCTCCTTCCATCTTCATAATTGGGCTGCTACCCATTTAATTGCTTTTCAAAAACACTCATTTTTTAATCTGCCCTGCCACTGCCCACTGAAGATAGCATCCAATAATTGCACTCTTTAGTGACATGAAATTTGCTATTTAAAATCAGCTTCTGATCGGACAGGGCCCTCAGAATATTATGACTAATCTACAGCCAATGAGACAGCAGCAATCTCATTTCTTAATGCTCTTGCATGAATAGGACTCATATCTTGAGTCCATAATATTCTCAGCTCTACTTTACAAGCTGCACAAATAAAATTCTAAGTCGTGTCCAGGAAAGGAGCAACTCTGAAAACGAGAGTCTTGAAAACTGGAGACTCTCTTCACGCAGCCAGGAGGTCCTGGTGCATGACATTTCATTCCTCAACGCATTTTGGAAGGAATGAGTTTGCATTACGAGGAAAAGCCCAGGGGTTGTTTGTTTTTCTTTGCAGGAAAAATAAAACCAATTTCTTTCTAACAATATATTGTGGGATAACAGAAAAGTCAGTAATAAGCTTGAGAAATGTGTCTTGGTTAAACACAAAGCAAGAGTTTTGCTCTAGCTTTCTTAATTTTTTTTTAAATTAGAAGTAAAAGAAAAAAATCTGTAGAAAAGGAGGGAAGGAAGAGGGAAGAGAGCCACAAATCAGCCCATGTTACAAACATAGAGATACTGAATGCAGAGCTAAAGGAAAGTGTCCATGCTGATACTGTCCCCAGCCCCGGGTATGTGCCACTAGGTATCTTAGTGTGCTAACTTCGTGAGTGGCCCAGTATACCTCTTACTGGAGTGCACAGGAGCCAGCACGTACTGTGGTTCCTCACACTGTCTTCCAAGAGCCTGCTGCTAAATTTTTAAGAAGGATGGAAACTGCATCACATCAATAGGTTGAAAACAGCTTTGGTGGGTTTATTTACACCACAGAAACTAGAAAACGCAACAAATCAAGAATTCCATGCACCACCCATGAAGACATTTGACTGTCAAGTGGTCACCAGCATCCCACTGCCTCTTCTTCACCTTCCTGTGGGTTTCCCTGAGATTTCCAGGCCTGCAGAGCACTATCAAAGGAAAGAAATAAAGTGGTGGCCACTTTCCAGAAATTTTTAGCTCACTGAGACTTAAGATACCAGAGGCCAGAGCAAATACTTTCCGGAGGCATGCAGCAAACGTAGACCATTCCGTAGCCACCTCCTGAAGTTTCACTGTTTGGGCAGTCCCTTTATTCACTGCTGTATACCTAATGCCCAGCCCGGTGTTGATTATCTAGCGGGTGCACAATAACTACTTACTAAGTGGATAAATAGGCAAATCTCTGCTAATCTACATATTACTGGCACCGGAGAATCTTGGGTAGGATAGGCAGTTTAGGACAAAGTGTCAGGAAATCCAGATTCCGGACTGGTCTTGGCAGTTAACTTGCTTAAGTTACTTAACTTCTTTGGACTTCCATCCCTTTCCCAAGAAAACAGTGATGGGATTCTAGCTCTTTTATTCTGAATCTACCACTTAACAGCAGACCCTGGCAAACTAACTTTCCTCAGTCTCATTTGTACTATCTGCAAATAAAGGTAACACAATACATGTTCTTTTAAAACCTCATTGCAAGAATTAAAACATGAGAGTGTTCTAACATAGAATGAATATTCTATGAAATTTTTATAGCTTTCCCTTCTCTTTTCTGGCTGAACAACCCATGATTCCTCCCTATGTATAGGAAAAAGACAGGTGCTACTTTCCAAGTGTTTCAAGAGAATATATTTTTAACCTACTTCAAATAAAGCTGTATCAGTAAAAGAAACATAAGTAAATTCCCCTAAGAGAAATTAAACTCAGGTTAACCCTGGACTGCACCTGACACCCTCTTGTCTCAGTTTTTGTGGCTTCAATTGCCACTACTAGAAACCCAAATCAATAACTGCCACTTCCAAAACAAGAAATGTGTTTGTTCTATCACAGATGTGTAGGAATAGGTCCCTTAAACCTACCCCTAATTTAGCAGATAACACCATCACCAAAGACCAGATTCTTTGCCCTTTTTTATAGCATGTTCTTCTGGAGCTAATTTTACTCCTGCTTTCCAGAGGGTGGGTATCACTCTACATGGTCTGTGCACACACAATAGCATCCAGTACAAGAAGAGGGACCACTTATGGATGCATCTTTTTTGAAGAGCAAAGAAACTTCCACAAAAGTCTCCAGTAAAACCTCCCTTTAGGTCACAATGACCAGATGAACATTATAGTGGTCTCCTATAAACAATCGATTGTCAAAATAATGAGACAGTTATGGACTTGGATCAATCCAAATTTGTTCTGGTCACTTAAGGGAAGATAGGACAACACTCGATTCCTGCCATCAGGGAAGAAAGGAATGCAGAATGCTAGATAAGCAAGCTGTACCTTCCAGTGACCCCTCCGCCAACACACACGTGTATATATACACATGAACACAGCTACGACATGCAAGATCTAGACCAGGAGATGGGCTGACCTGAGAGCCTTGTGTTGCCAACAAAACCAGAGGTGAAATCAGTGCTTTCTGAGCATCTACTCCATGCTGACCTCTATATCAAAGGAATTTGCAAACCTAATTCTCACAAAAACTCTGTCATATTTTACACCCATTTTATAGATGAAGAAACAATCACACATCAGCCAGTGCACAGCAGAGCTGGAGTTTAACTCAGATTTGGTTGACTCTAACTGTCATAATCTTCCCACTATTCCAAGTCTTCTTCTGAGTGAGAGACTAGAGATGATGAACCTGTTTTCCATGAACTACATGCTCTAGAAATGGCAAGTGCTTAAGCCCTAAGTGCATTTGCTACAGGCTCTCCTGAAATCCCACCAGCAAGCTGACTTATTTCTATTGCAAAGGCTAAAGAGCTCTAGGAACTCCATCCTGCCTCTGTACTCTCTCATCTGTTTGCTATTTGAGAGTTTTCTTTTTATCCGTGCCATTTTTAATATATTTTTCTGCCTTACTAATGATAGGAAACTTGCTGCTGCGTGGTTCCATAAAACATTATCTCATTATCTCCTTTTGCTTTTGAAAGTGCTTTGTGGCATAGAAAGTGCCGTGTGGAAAAAAAATTAATTTCATTAAATTAATGGAGAGTGTCACGACTGCTCAGCTGTGACTCGGACGCATTTGTAGGAGGGACTGTGTGTGCATCAAAGCTTGTCCTTTATTTTGACATTTTTCCTCTCACGTGCAACTTCCAGCTTCCCTGGGAAGAAAGAAATAATTCTAAAAAGCATACTGTCCAGAAATATTGTTGCCACCAGCAACCTGGAAAATCCCAAATGCAAAACATGACTTTATATGGTCAACGAACAAGCTGCAGGAGCAATCTTGTTATCTCTCCTGCCTTCTTAAGAGATACAAATGCTACAGCTAAATACATTATACTGTCATTTCAAGTGATCCACATCATTGATCAGTTCTCCCCCAGTCCTTTAGTATACACTACTAAATATTTTCTAAAGCTTAGTTAATCATACCAAGGTTATTTCTTTTCTTTCTTTACAAAATTCACTCGTTCTTCGCTACTTTCTCTAGCACCACCTTTTACAAGTTTTCTCCATTGACTCAGGCTCATAGCAACTTCCTGTCTCTGCATTCATTTATGCTCTGAATCACCTCATGTTTGAATAATGAGAGACGCACAACTCTGATCTAGATACTAGAAATACTGTGAAAAGACAGCCTGGAATCTGTCCTCTTGGAACACATTGTATTTGTACTACCCAAGAATGGCCTCCTCAAAAAAACAAGAATCTTTCCTAAGAAAAAAGCTGCTGTTCTGTTAGTAGCATGGTATAGGACTTGTGACATCCATCTACTTTAGCTTCTGCAAATGAAGGCCACATTTCCACCTGAATTAATGTTGCTGTCCCCATGAGAACACCCTAGAGCTCTGCACTCCATTTTGGAATTTCTTCAGATGACCTTCAGTTGGCTCAATAAGTTATTTCTTGGTCTCAGCTTTGCTGGTTCTTCCAACTCCTTGGTTCATATCTCAACTCCAAATCTGATCAAATAATCACTGCTGTGCATCAGGCTTTGTGCTCACTCTTCTTGATGTACAATTCTAGTTCCCACAAAACTTTATAAAAATGATGAGGCTATCTCAATTTTAAGGGGATGAAGTGAGCTCAGAAAATTAAGGAATTTATCCCCATGTGAACTCACTCAAAGAGGCATAACAAGATTTAAACCCATGACTGTGATGCTAGCATTCTCTTGTTCCACATAATCTCTACCTCTACCTACTTCTTCATACCAGAATGAGAAGGGATGTCCAATGCAACCTCTGCATAAGGTCATTATGACACTGTTGAATGTAAAGGAAGCTGATAACTCTTCTCTATTAGCTTCTCACTCATTTTCACTGGTATATAAATATAGTCTCTAAGATTAATTGGAGATAAATGGATAGCTTCGGGAACCACTCTCTGATAGCTATAGTCCCTTAGAAATTAGAATCAGAATGATGCATGAACCTAAAACCAAGATGAGAGTTTGCTGCTCATGTGCCTCTTCAAAGCTAGACCAGGTATCTGCTTTTGGTGAGCTCTGCAAATATACCCTGAGAGCGTGCTCAGGACCAAATCAGCCTTCCACTAAAATCTGTTCTCAGTACCATGAGGATCCAACAGAACTAAAGATGGGCCTTTGTCCCCTTCTCAATGCAGTGACTACACCCACTGCAGAATAGTAGAAATCAGGTTTTGTACAATTAAGTACTTGCTTTCTCTTCAAGAATTTAAATAGGGGCTGAAACAAAAGTCCCTTCCAGCTTATGTTATTATTTGGTGAAAAGCAGAAACCCTCTGCAGTAGAGTCATGAGCAGAAAGAACCATGATTCCCCACAATAAAGATGTTATAATAAATAATTGAAAGTAGCATATAAATATACATTGTCCCTTTCAGATCACTTTTTTTATTACCATTTCTGTACTGTGCTGTAACATTTGCACTATCTTGCTAGACAATTAGCTATGTTTTTACATCTGATTCTCTTACCAGACTGACACCTTCAGAGAAATAAACCCTTTTTAAAAATTTATCCTTAAATTTTCAAGCTAATACTATGTCTATCGTGTGGTGGTTATAAAACAAATTCTTGATCAATCAATAAATACATGGGTTCTCTTGATGGGTAAAGGCCAAGACTATAGAATGGTCAGTGCTCCAATTACAGAGAATGCTCATACTTATGTACACTTCACACTTTTCATTTTCTTTGCTTACCTGGTCTCCTAACATTTGAACCAAATCCCAATTTCTTGAAGTAATTTTATAATTCCCCATCGGTGCAATGGCTTTATGTTTCACAAAATTAGGTTCATAAATTTTCTACTCATTTAATCATGCCCTTATTCAAAAGAGAAAAAGAGTGTAAGATAGCATATAATATAGAAAAATTAAAATCTCTTAAAAGTAAGAGAAATGAAGCTAAATTTTTATTTTTCTTACAAAGCTCCTTCGGGCATGTTGATCTATCTACAGTACCTAATGTCACAGTATGGGATAGCAAATAACTTTTCAAAAATAATATTTCACAATTTGCTCTTAAAAAACAAAATAACCTTCCCAAAATAAGCGCAGACAACATTGAAAGAGGCTGGTAGTTAGTAAAGTGACATGATTCAGCCTCAGTAGCTATTAGCTAATCTAGCAGACTTCACAGGGATTCTCTGAAGACATTAGACAGATACACTTTAAAAAATACATCAAGTTTTGGCTTGAAAACATTAGAAAAAAAATAAGGCAGAGCCAAAAGTCAAGCCTGAAGTGGGTCGATAAAGCAAAGCTCCCTTGAACATGCCCTCTTCCCTGAAGAGGTAACCCTGGTACCATATATTTACTGAAGAACAGTTTCACGGCAGCTAATAGTGGGCTAGGAGAAGACATGTTCTTTTGTTCATAGGCTCTGAATTGGAACTCAAAATGATGCTACATTGATCACACCCCAGTGGGCCATCCCAGTTGAGGACTGGAAACACCAGGGAAGCCAGATGAGACATTTAACTCTTGGGCCTGAGTTTGCAGGTGGCTGGTGTCTGTCGCAGATTGCTTTCCTAGGGAACAAAGTGGGGGGCAAAAAGACTCAAGTCAAAATAAAATCTATTCAACTTTTTTAACTTCCCAAGGAGCAGCTGAGGACAAGCTATCATTAAGATATAGGAAAAAAATGGGAAATTTGTTGGCTTGCTAATACCAGTGCATTTTTGGAAAATAAGAGATGGCAACTCAGAGTTGGCCATCATTAGTGTCCTAAGGACATCAGTATCCTTAGGAAACCTGGACATGCTAAGTGCTTTCTGAAAACGGAGTGGCACCTTCCTGTTCAAGTGAACAAGGGGAAAGTTATTACACTGTAATCTTCTGTTCAGCAAGCTCTGCTTTGCCAGCTCCGGTTCTTCCTTACAGTAATCAGGCACCAAAACAAGCAACTCGACCACTGAAATAACAAACACTGGACACTGAACTAGAAGCCCTGAGTTCCCATACTAGGTCTCTCAATTACTAACGTTGTAGTACCTGGCATATCACTTCATTTCATATGTCTCATTGCAAATCTACATATCTCCAAAACACAGTCAGAACAAATGAGAGAGTCTGGGCCTCCTGATCTTACTAGGAAATAATTGGCGTTGTGTAGAAAATGTTGGTTGTCACAACTGGTGCATAGGGAAACCAGAGATACTACTGACCATTCTACAATGTACAAAAACATTCTCACCAACCAAGAATTACTCAGCCCAAAATGTCACTGTACCAACACCTGAAAAATGTTGTGTGTGTCAAGTTCTATAAAGATGTTTTTGGATTAAGATTGCTTCCAGAAGTAATTGAAATGGATTCAATAAGATTCGTTTTTATTACATGATAAGTTAGATCATAAATAGGACACAATCCAGGCAGCTGCTCAAGAGTGGTATGAATTTCCTGAGTTCATTCCATGTTCTTTCTCTACTATCTTAACATTTGATTTTTGCCTACACGGTTGCAGAATTTCTAGTATACACCAAGCCACTGCATCCACATTTAAGGCAGGATTAGGAGTGAGGCAATTGCTTGAAGGATCTGTGCCTCTTCTAGGAAATCAGCAAGAACCATCAGCTTATGCCACATTAGTAAGAATTGCATCCCACGGCTACCTTTAGAGATAAGGGGTTCTGAGTAAAATTTGAGTTGAGCTATTGCCTATTCAAACAAAGTCTATCTTGGGTAGCAAGCAAAAGTATCTGCCACAAAAATCACGACCTCCATCTTCATCATCATCATAATGAAGAAGCAGGATAATGAGGTGTATAAACAGAGTCTGGTCAGGAATATATAGATTCATGTGTCAATTTTACCATTTCCTAACTATCTATGAGTGAATTAATTTCCAAGTCCTGGTTTCATCATCTGGAATGCAGAAATAACAAAAATACGCACATACGTGGATTTTTTAAAAGACTCAATGCAATCAGGAATATGAAGTGTTTCATATCTTGGGTGTTGAGCATGGATTATCATTATTAAAATAATTGTCTAACTCTGAGACAATACATCACTGTCTAATCTCCAATCCTTATCTACACTTCGATCTGAAGGGCCCAGCCTTGTCTTTCATCTAAATTATGCAGATTCAAATTGCAAGTCATAAAATAAATTTGGGGAGAAAAAGGACACTTCCGTTCTTTAGTCACAAAAATCAATACACAAATGATATCATCATTGCAGAGGTCACATTTGGCATTGGCCTGACATAATTATAGAACTGACTTCCTGTGTTTGCAAAAAATCTCAATGCAAGAATACTGTTGGAGGGACATGTCATTACCTAATAGTACTTTATCTAATGGCATCTTCATGCTCCCTTGTCAATGCAATTGTAACTCTGCCAGTTTATGAAATTACTGTCTGTAAGAGCATTTGAATTAATATTTAACCATATATTGGGAATGGTACTTAGCTAACAGGAGGTATTCATCAAGAATTTTACAAAACCAACTCCTCATTAAGTCATCATGCAAGAGTTTAATGCCCCAAAGTATGATGCTGGTACAGAGGATGGAAATGTAACCTAACTCTAGGGTTCAGGAATGGGGCCTTTAGGAGTGATGAGCGTGAGGTTGTTAGAATAGAGTTCCCGCAGCTAGAGACTGGTGGCTTTATGAGACACTGACAGGGACCACACACAGACACAGTACCCTCTGGGTATCTAGACTCAATAATCTGGGTATCTAGACTGGGTAGTCTGGTTACCTAGACTGCGAAGATAAAAGGCAGATCACTGTGGTCAGGTCTCCAAAATCCCCTGAGCTCAAAGTGTCTCACCACTTTAGGTCCCTAGTTTACATGCATGGCACTGTTTTTCCTTCATCCTGCTATACGATGCTCTATGTCACTTTCAGTCTCAGCCAACGAGAAAGCTATCAGCAGATGGGGCTCCTAGACTTTTTATCTCTGGAACCATGAGGAAAAATAAACCTCTCTCCTTTATAAAATAGCCTGCCTCAGGTGTTTCATTATGCTAGTAAAAAACTGACTAGCAGAGCTTGCAAATGTCAGAAGGCTTGAATTCGGAAAGTGTGCAAAAGAGAGGCAGCATCTCTTTGATCTTTCAAAAGCAAACTGGAAGAGTAAACTTTCTGAAATATGATTCCCTTGTATAAGACCCCTTAACAGCTCCCTATGGCAAATAAGATCAAGCAACAGTTCCTCTGTCTGGTTTCATGTATCCTGTTCTGCCCTGCCCTCTATGAACGGTCACAGGAGCTGGAGCTAAGTTGCCAGAGCTCTGATTCCCTTTGCTCTTCTTCAGTTTTGCAATCATGTCCAGAAGCAAGGTGTGTATCCTACAGTGCAATCCCTCAACTGATGACCCAACATCAAGTTCACTGCCCCACTCCCAAAATGGTCTCCCATGACCCCTGTGGCCCTGTCCTTCCTCCCTCAGCACAGCCTTACTGATGCTGCCTCATGTCTTCTGAGCTCCCCCTGCTCTGCGCCCTTTCTCTCAATACCTTTATTCCTGACAGTTTATCAAGACTCAGCAAAGGGGGTCACCTGGCTTTCCAGTCAACTCCATTATTCCTCTTCCCTAGTGTTAATCACTTCTTCTCTGATCTGTACTACAGCACATGAAAGAGGATTGTCTCCTTCCTTCAGTTGGATTTTACAGTCTTCAAAGGCCAGGACAGTGGACATCTTTGCCGTCCCAAAGGAGGCACATGGTCTGCACGGGGGGCGCTCAAATAGTCCCTCCCAGTAGGCTAACCTAGGAAACCAACCAATACTTCACGCACACCCACTGCAAACAAGGCTCACTTCCCTGATCATTCCAGCCTCCTTGTTTACACGCGAGCATCACAGGTGAAAACCCAAATGAGCCGTGCGTAGGAAGACTTGATCAATATTAATACTCATGAATATTTAGCACAGGTTGCTTGTTAACTCGGCTTGGAGAAGTCTCCTGCAGTCGGGGAGCTATAATAATTGCTGATATTTAATTGTGCTCATCCAATAGGAACTAAACTACAGGAGATTGTTCTGAGAAGTATGATGTGGTTTAGAGTCACGGTTATAAAAACCAAGCCTCTCACAGTGCTTAGTTTCCTTCAAGGTAATTTGGAGCTGCCTAGGGAACAAAGGGGAGATGAGGAGGTGTGGAACTGATCCTCCATGCCCAGTTCACCCTGAGCAGTTCTCCTGACAGCTTTATATATGGGCTAATCTCAAGAAGTTCTGTTACTTAGAATATTTTTGAAAAAGAAGAAAATCACTATACAGACAAAAAGTTTGGAATCAGAAGACAAGATACTTTCCAGGTTCAGCCAACTGTTACTTTGGGAAGCTAGATACATGGTAATTTCTCTGAAGCCCATTTTCATCACTTCAGATGTCAGTATGGGTCACACCAAACATGGGTTGACAGGGAGGAAGAAATGAAGCAACACCTACAATATGCCACGTAAGAAAGCAAACTCGTCCTTAAGTAGAGTGTGAACATTACCTAAAACACTGGTGTATCATCTGTCCCACACAGAGAAACAAAAATGGATTTCTACCAAGGTCTGTTGATGCATGAAAGAAAAAAAACTGCTGGATTAAATTTTTCCTAAATATTTGAAAGATGTGTTTGGAACATTCTGTCTTAAAACACAGACTACATCTATATTTGAAATTCACTCTGAATGTCAGAGCTAAATTTAAAATGAAATAAAAGGGCCATCCACCAAGGAATAGAAGCCATAGGTATTAAATTGCCACGGGAAGGGAAAGACCCTAAATAAAATCCCATGGGTGTATTCCCCAAATTGTGGATGGTAACCTAGAGTGAGCTGCTTCTCACCAGAGCAATTCTGTATGTTGGTCATGTTGAGTTCTGTCAGAAGTGGTTATTTAATGACAATGACTTCAGGAAAGACCAGTGATCCGAGTCAGTTGTTGCAGTTATTACCCAAAGCAATGATTGGGGCCCCCATTGTACTTAGAACACCTTTCCACACTAATGTTACTGAGCCTTGTAGACTAATCAGTTAAATCATAATCCAATAATTAAATGCCCCAAATGATAATTTAGAAAGTAGCCCAGCTGGGAATTAAGCACCAGATTCTCTGTCTGCAAATCTATGGTCTTGGTACACAGTTACCTTGCTTTCAGAAGGGATTGGAGGTTGAACCTTTATAACCCTGCTCAGACAGGCTCCAGGCACGACAGCATTGCCAGGAGATACAAGGTTGGAGGCCTAGGAGCTCCAACCCAGGCCCAATAGCTTTGGTTATGGTATGTGAGACTAGTTTGATGAGACTCAAAGTGCCTCTCTGGAGAAAGCACATCAGCCATCTATCGTTGAAGTCTGAAAGGAGCTTGAGTCATTTTCTACAATAGATGGAAGACATCTCCAGGAGTAAAGCTTTGCCAGGAAACATCTCTGCAGATTCACCAATCTGCCCCCAGACCCTTGCACACACATTCCCCAACTCCCCAGAAGGAGCTACTATCCAGAATTAAAATTCACTCTGGTTTTGTTAGTCATTCCTTTGCTTTTCTTTTTAAATTTCATCACCAGTATTTTCCAAGAAATATCCAAATCACCTTGATAAATTTTCTGCCGATAACCTGGAGTTATGCCACAGGAAAAGTGTAGCCCCGGGAAAAGATTAAATAGAGCAGCCACAATCGCCACAGTTAAAATACAGCATATATAAAGTCATCAACAGGACCTACAAAACAGGATGGGGACAGAGATAGAGATGGGGACAGAGATAGAGCTGGGAACTGTTGATGCTTCACTCAATCCTCTTCCAGCAAGTTTCTTCTCATCTGTCACTGACTTATGTGTTTTCCCTTCTAGGGAAATTCAGAGAGAAGACACCTATCTGTGCAGTAATTTGTTTACATTTTATACTTGAAAGATAGTTCTATGTTTGCATATTCATAATTCTTTCCTTAACAAACCAGAAACACTTCTACAAATTCAAAATTCTTCATGGCTCCATGTCCTGCAGACAAAACAGAATTCAGGCATGCATTCTTTTTCTCTCTTCTATTCCTCTTTTCCTTCTTATTTTAAGATGCCTATCATTTAACTTTTCTGGTGCCCAAAAAGTGTTTACCCTAGGATAACTTTTGCAAAATGACTTTTGTCTTTATTCAAATGCATAGTTGGCTCACTGGATCCTAATCTTAGTTGACAGCCTCAATTTTGTTGTTGTGGTGGTGGACTCAGAAATCAGATAGCTTTCCTTCTATTGAACTGATTGATATATTCTCTCTCTCTCTCTCTCTCTCTCTCTCTCTCTCTCTCTCTCTCTCTCTCTCTCTTTCTCCTTGACCCAAAGCAATTTATTACATTTTACCCAGAAGTCTGACAAATGTAAAACACTAACACACAATACATCCATCTACTCCCTTTCATTTTCCTCTCCTGCAGTCTCAATTTTTCTTCTAACAACTGCCTTGTTCCAACCTATGGAATTTCATCATTTTACACTTCTTTTGACATTCTCTAATTCCTCGTGATCATCAGAGACACTGGTTCAACTTCCAAATGCAGATAGAAGCCTATATGTTCCCTGGTAAATTAGTTATACAACCAATAAATCAAAGGACATCTGCTCTCTCTGGGTAATTTTCTTCTTAAACATTTAAAGATTCTTTTTAAACATTTGGACAAGTGCCCCCAGCAACTAGTAGATTCACAAACATGGTAGGGACATCCCAGACTGGTCAGGGGGCAGTCCCACACATAAACACACACACACACACACACACACACACACACACACGTGCACACATAGGAACTCCTTGTAATATCTCACAGCGCTATGTTTTCCTTTACCTCATCAATGATGTAAATAATAGCTAAACTTGACCAGGAGTTTAGAGTAGATCATTCACTGTGTTCAGCCCTTTTATGCAGCATCTCACTTAAGATGTGAAGACTTATTAACACCATTTCTCAGATGGTGAACTTCAACTCAGAGTGGTTAAGTAATGAACTCAATCAGCTAGCTGGCAGGTAAAATTCCACAGAGCATGACTATTTGACAGACACCTATCTATTAGTCAGTTTTTTCTTACTGCAACCAAATACCTGAGAAAAAACAACTGAAAGGGGGAAAGGTTGATTCGGGTTCATATTTTCAGAGGCTTCAGTCCATGGTCAGCAGACACCATTACTTTTAGGTTTGAGGTGAGGAATAAACATCAAACGTCATAGTAGGATATGGAAGAAAAAAACACACCTCTTAACAGCAAGGAAGCAGAGAAAGAAAAGAAGCAAGAGAATGAGCCATAGACCAGATATAGCTCCCAGTTCATAGCCCCATAATCCATTTCATTCGACAAGGCCTTACATCCTGTTTCCATCACTTCCCAATAATTTCATCAAATTATGATATCATCGGTGTGTTAGTCCACCTGATGTAATAAAATAAAAACTTAGGCATGGTGCTACACACATATAATTCCAGCAATTGGGAGGCTGAGGCAGGAGATTCATGAGTTTGAGGCCAGCAGGGGCTACATATCAAGTTCAAGGCTGGTCTGGATTACATAGAAGGACCCTGATTCAAAAAACAAATATAAAATATAATAAAAAAATAAATGAACAAACTTATTGGTGATAATGGTGATGGCCCCACTGAGTCTGTTAAACAAGATTCATATAACAACAATGTGAATTAAGTCAAATTTTTCAGAAACATAAGAGGTAAACTAAAGTAGCCCTGGATTAGACTGGGAGAAGGTCAGTGAGCTCTCTTTTCTAAAGGCGTATATGACCTTAGGTAAGCTCTTCTGCCCTCTTGAGCTGTTTTCTTGGCCACGAAAGGAATGAGTGGGGAAGCCCTGTTAAACATGGAAGACCAAGCACAGTTATTTACCTGTGTTTCAAAACAAAAAGAAAGAAAGAAAGAAAGAAAGAATAAAAAGAAATTCTAAAATTTGAATAAATGAGTTTAAAAGAGTTTGTAAATCCAAGAAGACAAAAAGTGAGGACAGAAGTTAATAACAATGCAATTTAGAAATCAAAAAGAAAAAATTATAATAAATTTAATGCGGGCAAAACATGAGAATGCTAAGGTGGGAGTGGGGGAGGCCTAAATTAAGCCCATTTATTCTGTGAGCTGAGACCCTCAGCGACTAGAGTGCGAAGTTCCTGTGAACTGAGGCAGGGCAGGGGCTGCAGTGACAGGAGGGCTGAGAGTGGTCAGCCTCGCGAAGCCCCACACCGCCCAAGCCCCCGCAGATGCCTCTTCTATGCCAGCGGACGATGGGAGGCCTTAGTGTCTGAGATCCACGGAAGCCTGACCCTGAGACTCCAGGCCCTGCCTGGGGCCGAGTCCATGCTGACAGGAGGCCCGTGTGACAGTCTGCATGTTAAGTGGCTGGTCTTGCCCTCTCCCACCGCTTCCTACACCCTGCAGTAAGTACTCAGTTAGACTTATGCCCTCCAGGCAGAAAGTCAGAAAATTTTACACGGAAAAATTACAAACCCCAGAAAAATAAGCTTCAATATTGAAACAAGTGGAAGCCCCCTATTGAGATGGCTTCTACGGCCCCCCAAAATAAAGCACGTACTGCCAAGTCCTCCTCCCCCGTCTGTAGGTATCAATTTTAAAAAACTGAGCAAAAAGTCAAGGATATTCAAAAATGTGAGAGAAATGCCTACTATAAAAAGATAGAATTAACAATTTTCAGATGAATAAATATGAATGGCAAATAAATATATGAAGAAATGTTCAACATCATGGTCATTCCAGAGATGCAAATTAAAATAACAGTGAGGTTCAGGGAAATAGCTCAGTGGCTCAGCACCTGCCTGGCAAATACAAGGCTCTGAGTTCAATTCCTAGTACCAAAAATAAATTAAAAACCACTGAAATTCCCTCTCACCCAGAAAGAATGGCTGTGTCAAGAAATCAACTAACAGCAAATGCTGGCAGGGCTGAGGGGTAAAAGGAACCCTTTCCACTGTTGGTGGGAGGGTAGATTGTACCACCACTGTGGAAATCAGAGTGACAATTCCTCAGAAAGCTAGAAGACATCCTATCTGACTCAGCTATTCCCCTTCTGGGTATCATCCCACAAAAATTGAAAGCATCATACCACAGTGACATGTGCACCCATGTTTCTAGCAGCACAACTTGTAATAAATAAATCTTGGAAACAGCCCAAATGTCCCTCAATTGAGGAATGAATAAAGGAGATGTGGTATTTTTATACAATGGAGTACTAGCTGGCCATAAAGGAGGATAAACTTGAGACTTTTATAGGTAAATGGATGCAATGTGAGATCATGCTCCTAAGTGAAAGAAATCAGACCCGCATGTGTAAACATCACATTATCTCCCTGGAATGAGAAACTGAAAAAGTAAAAAAATGCGCAACAGATACTGTGAAATGGGAAGAAACTGTTCAAAAGGAAAAAGGACCTAGAATGGCTGAGAGGGGAAAGGACCATGGGGAAAAGGGAAAAAAATGCAAGTCAGTTATACTATTAGTGTCTCTTTGTTAATTAAAAGGAAAGTTTATGCTAATAAACTGGAGAAATTTTTATACCCATATCTTGTACCCTGAGCAACTGCTTTAACAACATGTAATGTATTAACTACTGTTATTCTCCTATTATTTTGTTTTACCTTTTTTCCAAAAAATAAAATTTTAAAAATAAATCAAATAAATTGAAAAGATAAACTTCAAAAAAAAAAAATAGCAGAAAGTAAGGTATGTGGAAAATAGGTTAAAACATCCCAAGAAGCTATGGTTACTATCGTCTGAGTGCTAAGAAGCAGCACGGCAATTATGATACAAGAATATATTTCTTTAAAAGTAACATACAGTATGAAAAATAGCAGCAGAAATGAAAAGGTCAATGAAGTTCTGAAATGGAGTTGAGAAAATTACCCATCAAATAAAACAAAGTGGAAAATAAAAGGCAGAGAAAGATTTTTAAAAATAGGTATATAAACCCAGGCAAATATACTACTAGGAACTCCCAGAGCTAATAAAAATTGGAACATGGGAAAGGGGAAAATTATTCCACTCATGCACCAAAAAAAAAAAATCACTTAAAGTAAACCAGGCCAGAAGTAGAGTATTTGAGGTCCAGATTTAATAAGCCCATCAAGCAAGGTCCAAAGACAGAGGGAAAAACCCACAGCAAAACACATCATGGTGATGTTTCAAAACACTGGGAATGGACTGCAACCCTGAGCACTTCCAGAGAGGAAAAGCAGGTCAGGGAAAGGATAAGGAATCAGCATCATATCACATTTCTAATGGTGATTCAGAGAAGGTAAGGGGAAAGGGAATAGGTTTAAATCCCCAAAGGAAAGTTGCCGTGATGCTTCTCAGCACTCAGACAATACTAACTATAGCTTCTTGGGCTGTTTTATCCTATTTTCTACATACCCTACTTTCTACTAGTTTTTTTTTATTTTATCTTTCTAATTTATTTTTTAGATTGTATTTTTTGGAAAAAAGGTAAAACAAAAATTAATTACCTAAAATTCTAATACCTACCTGGCCCAACTATTGATCAAACATAAGGGTAGAAGAACACATATCCAGCCATACAGTTTCAAAGTTGTACTTACCTGTAGTATTTCTCAAGAAACTATACATGGACACTCCAGTCAAATAAAGAAAAAAAATTGGAAGACATGGAGCTAAGGAAATTGGATCCAACAATAGAAATAAGCAGAAGTGCTAAACAGGTGATGAAAGGAAAGTCCAGAAAGAAAGGGTCCCCCACAGATACGCCCTTATAGGTGAGAACGTAGGTGTGTGTGCAAAGACAGAACTAAACTGTCAGTGTGGTTCTGTGTATTCACGTTAAGGTAAACACTGCATGCCGAATTTTAAAACTTTAACTACTGAGAGATGGAATGGGTGAAAATGGCACAGTGACAGAGCCAAAGTGTCATCCTCCATAGCATAATATAAACAATACCTAATACTGAAAAATCAAACATACCATATATATATATTTCTTAGAAATGTGAATGTAGGTAGGGGAGAAACCAGTGAAGAACTAAAAATGATTGTTTCTGAGACTGAATATCTGGAAGAGGAGTGAAAGTAGACAAAAGATTGTCCCTTTCTATTGTAAATTTCATAGAGAATGTTGAATTAGCTGATAGGAAGCCTCCCTTGTTTGTAATTGGATTTTTAGGGTATTTATCCTGCAAAATGAGTTCAGCCTGAATTACAAAAGCCTTGCGTGAATCCCTCTTGCTACTGTACCGAGCTCCCTTCTCTCATTCTTAATGAGGAGCAGGTGCACCTTCTTCCCCTGGATTTCACATCCCCGTGTTGACGGAGGCTGGCCTGGCTCTTAGGAATCATCTACAATGTTCCATCTTCACAGTTCCTAACTGGGCAGAGTGTTGGGGTAGGTTTGCATCATGAAAGCAAGTTGGTGAGGTTAAAGAAGCAGACCTGGAAAAGTTGAGAGAGTTAATCTACCTATTTGCGAAGAGAATCAAAACTTCCTTTGCCATCTCATTCAGCTCTCCATGCCCAGAAGGACCTTACAGAATGGTTTTAAGTAGGAAGCAATTGCAGGACCAAAATAGGTCATGTCCTGGCTAATCTTATTTTAAATGGAAATTTCTCTGTGGTACATTGTTTAATGATGGAAAACAGAAACAATCACTTTTTGAAGCTCATGGCCTTTGGCTGTGGGAAGTTAAATTTTTAACATTCTCACCACCAAAAAAAAAGGAGAGGGGATAAATTAGGTGATGAATATGTTAATTATCTTGATTGAATCTCTCTATTATACACACATAGGTCAAAACATCACCTTATACCCCACAATTACTATTTGTCAATTAAAATTTTTAAAAAGGAAAGAACCTGATTTGCTTCTCTAGCCCACAGCCCAGGGTCCTGCTAACCCCTGAGTACTGCTTCTTGTTTGTTCCCTTCCTGGCAGGTTTGCTGACTGCCAGACGAAGCAGTTCATCTCCTGCCCTGGCTCTCTCAGCTGGCTCCACTTCACCTATGATTGCAGGGAGCCCTTGGGAGCCCCAGCACAGAAAGCAGAAGTTTCTCTCCTCCCCTGTAGGTCCCCTCCCTTCAGAAGCAGGTGGCTGGGTGAGACAGCATGGTTGGTTTTTCGTGAAGACCAGGGTGATGGAGGTGAGGGGCAGGCATGTGCGTTTTCACAGCACAGAGCTTTCATCCTGGTAATGAAGATACATGCTGCAGACAGGAACTCACGTTCCTTCCTGTGTTGACAGGAAGTGCTCTGAACACCAGCCTCAAACTGTAGGGTTCTAGCATGACTGGGAGTGGGAGTTCTCCCAGACAAGGAGTCCCAGCGACTCACAAAGACACACTACTCATCCTCAGAACACACTGTATGAGTCTACAGGAGCTAATTAAATCATCCAGTTTCAACACACTATAGTTCCCTAGGTTTGCTGGATTTCAGGAATGTTATTGACCTGTGCTAAACAAGCCAAAATATTAGCATTCTCAGAAGAGGGCATTCCAACCACACTAGACTTCAAAGAAGATTCCTGGGGAAAAGGCATTCCACATATGGACTGGGGTTCTTTTTAGGGACAGGCTTAAGAATGCTTTCTCCACATTCTGTGGATTCTACCAGCAACCATCTGAGTTAGCACACGGTGCTAGACACATGGAAGTTTCATAGATGCTAGCCCAAGCTTCTCTGCATCAAGGTCATTCCCCATGCTGGAAAGACGAACAAACTTGTGACCTGAAGGAAACTACAATGCAGACTTTTGGGCGGTCCAGAGTACTCTGGGGAAAATGAGAATAGCAGTTCTCCTTGACTAAAGGGATCTACCACATAAACCTTTACTCTCACAATGAGCTTCAGAAATATGTGTTCTTCCAAAGGCTTAGATATGGAAGGAAGGTAAACCAGGGAAGTAGTGGTGGGACCCCACGTCCAGGGATATTAGTGGACATGAGCAGCTGAGGAAGGCATGCTCCCCTCAATAAATATCATGAGGCTTATGCACAGCGTTATGCAGGCAAAGCATAACTGCAGCACTGTACAAGTCACAAGCTCCCTTAGACACAGTCTTGCATTAAAGTGGCTAGACAGCAAGAACTCAGGACTCCGTGGTTTTGTTAATTCTGTGTGGCTGACATGGGGTGGCTGGATTGGGACGAGAGATACTCCAATGTTGGAAAAAGGTCCGTGAGTTTCTCTCTGGCGCTGATAGCCACCACAGGTTTGCAAGTCAAGTGGTGAGAGCTTTCTGTCACCTTGGCAGAATATCTAAGAGAACTAACTGAAAGGAGGAAAAGCTTCTTTTTGGCTGAGATTTCAGAGGTTTCAGTCCATGGTCATTGACTCCCTTGTGTTGGGGCCTGTAGCAAGGCCAAAATGTCATGGCCAGAGTCATATGATGGAATAAACCTGCTCACTTCATGATAGCCCAGAAGCAAAGGGAGAGAGAACAGAAAAGACCTGTTTCCCAATGTCACTGCAAAGGACAGATCTTCCATAACCTAACTTCCTTTCAGGAGGCCCCACCTCTCCAGTATAGGTTCTTGTACCTCACTCCAGTACTGCTGCAGGGTGGTGACCATGCCTTCAACACAGTCTTTATGGGACATTTGAGATCCAAACTCTAACTCAGGGCTTAGTCTGTTTAGATGGTGCAGCAGCCCAGAAGCCAAGTGGCAGAGGCAGGAGCACAGAAAGGCAGGTAGAATATTGCCTGCAGGCCATGATGTAAAGGAAAACTCTCCCTCCCACCATGATTACAGAAAATAAGGTCCACCTGCTTTATCTGCTGGACCTATAATGAGCGGTGACAAGAACCTAGTTCTTTAACCCCACTTATTTCATAGATAGGAAATCCAAAAGTCACCTAACCAGTTGGTGGCAGCACAGATCCAGGACTCTACTCCAGCTGTCCAGCCCAGCCTCCAGGGTTGCACCCTTCTTCAAGAGGACTTTGTCACCCCAGTTTGCCCTCCCAGATTGCTCATGGGATCTTTTATCCAATCTTCATTTTTCAGTTCTCTGGGTCATTTCCCCAGCCTCTGGGATTCCCAATCAATACAACATCCTAATTGGATATTTCCATTGTTAATCAAGTTGGATCACGTATAGTGGGGTTTAATAACTCTCACAGTAGGAACGCAAGTCACACAACAGAAGGAAAAACTTCAACCAGAACTAGTCACCACCACTAGGTACACAGCAGGTATGTAAACCTTTTTCTTCTCTGTTTATCTGTGTCTTGTTTGAGTACCATCTGTGTCTTTTCCTGCTGGTAGCCCATTTCCCCCCAAACTCAGCTCAGCAAATCCAACATTACGAGAAAGGAGCTTCTTTCCCCAGTCAGCCCCAGGGAAGGACGCCAATGGGCTCCACAGCGTTACCTGTCACCCCTTAGACTGATCACTACTGATTTCCACTAGCCATGGCTGGCTCACCAGACAGCTCCTCTAGCCAAAAGAATAATGTCTGTTTCCAGAGGAAAAAGTCTAAGAAAATCCTTACATACAAACAAAATAGAACAACTACCTTAGCCTACTAAACATTACAGATGTATGGGAAATTTATTATAGATGTACAGGAAAATCCTCAGGAATTACTATAATCTACTTTTTGTGTTTTGTTTCGTTTTTTGTTTTTTTCAGATAGACTCTCACTATGAAGTCTAGGCTGGCCTTGAACTCACTATGTGGCCTAGGCTGATCTTCCTGCCTCAGGCTCCTGATGCTGGGATTACAAGCATGTGCCCCCAAACCCAGTAATAATCAGGTTTTCTTTATGCAGAACATTCTCTATGCAGAAGGTACTCATTGCCTGTAGGACACAAGATTGATGATGTGTGCTGACCACCTCATCAACCATGGCCTTATGCACCACTGAAGAATATTCAGGCAGTTACATAACACCCCACTGATTTGTGCAAACATCTCAGTATAGCTCATCTGAACAGTGTTTAGATGGAGAAATGCATATTTTATTTCTACCTAAGCACAGTGATATAAACTCATGAAATTCCAATGAACAGACCTCATTTAGGAAAATAATGGTGACCACCTTGTTATGCCACCTAATATCAGCAATGAAAACTGTTGATCAAGTCATTTATAACTACTAGTAATTGTTCCTGGAGTTAGGTCTATCCACAGAAAAGGGTACTAATTTTATGTCTTCAAAATTGGTCCAGGTGTAGTGAAAAGAAAGACCTGCACCCCAAACACACACCAGGAAGAAGAATTCTAGGTGACAGCAGCGTCTTAAGAGGTTAGAACAGTGGCTTTCAGACATGCGCTCCCTGTAACAGTGGCCATAGCATCTCCAAAGCACTTGCTAGAAATATATATTCTCAGGTACTACCCAGCCTGCTGAACCAGAAACCCCAGGAACAGAGACCCATCGTCCATTTTAACAGCCTCTCCAGGGTCACTAATACCCAATAAGGTGACTACAAAGGGAGTGTTTTAAAAATTCCATGTCCAAGGATTCTGACAGGGTCTGATCTGGGCAACTGAGGGTGAGGGAGGATGGGAATATCACATTGAAGGAATTCCCAAAGTGCTCCTAACAGTCAGCTACTATGGAGAAGACTGCGCGGGGTATGCCGGGTCCTGCCTGTTTTGCTCTTATACAGAACTAGATTCACTTTCTCCTCCCCACCTGTCTTGCTTTCCTACACACAGGCGGGCCCATCTGCTCTTAATCTGCATGTTCAGCCTCTTCAGAAGACACTGGCCAGACATGGAAAAGCCACCATTTCATTTTCAAAGCCTGCATAAATGTCAAGCTTCTTGTTATTCACATTATTTTTGTATTAGTTACAGCTGTTGGCATCATCATCAAATCAAATCAGGAGATTTCGCAGGCTTGCTGTGAAATCACATCTGGCTCTCTGCAGACCCAGCCCAAGTCCTGGTTAGATGAAGTCACACATGCTGTCTAGCAGGACTTCAGTCTGCAAGTACAGGAAATGCAGAGCTAACACGAACAGGAGAGGTGGAACAAATCAAAAGAGTGGAACACTAAATCTTTGCTAAACCCACTCACCATGTTCTTGTTCTTCATGGAAGCCCACTTAAAACAAGCTGTTCAGCTTGGATCTGAAGTATACCAAGAAATAAGCTGTATGAGCCCTCGTTATGTCTGCGGCCTCCTGAGAAGTAGTGCTTGTCAACATCTAATAGAGGACATCTTCAACGACATAGCACTTTTGAAGAACATACGTGATGGTACTGATACTTTCAGTGTCATTGAACTGAGAAAATCCACAAACAGAATTACTCTACACAACTTACACTTAGAAATGAATGTGTGCTGCAGGTTGTTTGAAAATTCCTACCTGTGCACTAAACATTTGTTTGCTTGTCTAGAGGCAATGCTTGGGGCACAAATGGATTCCAGGGACCACAGTACTCCCCTTACAGCCAGACAGGAAACCGAGGGCTGAGACTCCAAGCTAGGAGCAGGGGCAGTGGGAACTCAGCTGCTGTTTTGTGTCAGTTTTTATGTAAGTAAACATCACATCCAACACTGCTCTGGCATCACAAGTGTCCTAGAGATAAAATAGAAGATGGTCTATTTGAATTCATTGCGCTACATTGGGAGAGAGAAGGCAATAAAATCTTTTTTGTGTGTGTTTACTTTCTGAAATGACTTGTGCCTCCACGCCCACGCTGGACTACACCATCACGCTTCCAGTATGTTACTGGTCTGCTAAGGGTCTCCCCGCTTCCTCCAGGATCTTTCCCTCCTGTGACAGAATGGAAATGCTAACCTCCATGTCTGATTGTTCCCTTTCCAGTTCCCCCTGGCCTTGGAAAGAAACCAAATTTCTGAATATTCCATAAAACGGCCCCCTTTATCCCACTGTTTCTGCTTAACATGTTCTGACTTGTGGTAAGCAGGCTGCCTTATCGACTTTCCATTCTCTTTCATCTCTTTTCCCCACGTCCCTTTAACCCAGCTAATTTACTAACTTCTTGCCTCATAGAAGCCAGCTGCTTGCTCAGATGAGAGATTCCCTTTTGCCTTTGGTCTGGATTATCCTTCCTTCTTGGCTACTCCCATAGCACCTTATAATTCCCAACTATGGTACATAATCATATCCTATTGGATCTGTTTTTAGTTGATCATGCAACATAATGTGTTGTAAGAACACAGGAAAAAATTTATTCAGGTGAGCTATGCTCACATAGTTCCCGAATAAGGAAGCCTTCTTCCTTCCTTGTTCTTTTGAATGTGTCCACAGCGCCAGTCACACCTATGGGACACACACCCAAGTACTTGATATCAATTTTCTTGGCTCACCGCATTCCTCACTCTGACCACCTCTGAGGGTGATCAGACTGGCCTGGACAGTCGTTAGCAATGGGTGCACTGGAAGATGGTTCTACTGTCGGGAAGTTACAGGAATGGTCAGTACCTTTTCCTCCTTCAGGGCCTGGGACTCAGATTTCCTCACAGACACCTAGAACAGTTCTGCTCCTATCAAGGGAGAAAAAAATGATCTTTATTTAAAGAGTATAGAGCTAGTATGTTCCTTAAAAGGCAAAGGGAAGTGAAACTCTGCAGTTTGCCCCTTCCATATCTTTCCCGAGGTTAAACAGAAGCATCTTCCGGATAGGTATCTGTCACAGTACACAGCCTCCTCCCTGTAACCTAAGATCTCTGATTTTTTCTGACTTTCTTATTTGTGTGTGGTTCATGGTGCTTCAGTAAGATTCACAATTTTATAACCCAGCCCTGAACAGCCCTTACTGAGGAGTAAATGTTCCAGACATCAAAATGTGCTTTTTTTTATTTTTTAAAACAAAAATTATTAATAATGTTTTCCTATGAAACAATATATTCATTACACATATAAAATATCAATATATATAAAGGAAAAGTAAATGAAGCTCAAAATTTCAATACCCAAAAGTACTAGTGCTGCTTAAAAAAAAAAAAAAATCCTGCCAGCCAGACTGAGCTTTGTGCAGTTCCTAAAGCCCACGCCTCTTCCAGGACTTCTCCTAAGCACGTCCTTATGTCTACAAAACTCATTCTCCTCCCACACTCCTCTCTTCCGTCTCCTCTCACGGTCCTACCTGAGCCATTAGCAATGTAACTGCTATGCAATTATGTGTAATTACAAACATAACACACCGATCTCAATATCATGCTGTCAGTGATGTCATAGGATTTGATGCGGTGAGAGTTACTATGTTACTATGATGTCATCTGTGACTGGATGTGTTTTCAACACAGTAGAGTACCCTGCAGCGCTATTCGATCCAATGCAATAATTGCTGGCTGTACTCTTCCCTTAGGAAGCTCCCCTTGACTTCCAAAGACTAAGGCAGTTGTGATCTCACAGACCAATCACAGTACTTTCCCTCCATGATCCGAGTACCACGGATTCTTTTATCTGTCTCACCAGCCTGTGCTGCATGAAGGCAGGGACCATCACCAGCGTAATGAGTGCCTGGCATCTATCCGTTCGTGCCCTCTCTCTAACAAGAGACAATTTTACATGTGAGCTGCATGATCTTCACAATGGCTGTGGCACACAGCTCCACGCTACTCAGGAAAGGAACCAGGAAAAGAGAGGGACAGGGATGGAAAATGATTAAGATAGAATATACATGCTACCAATTCCCCCAAATGAGTGTAAATTTTATATATCGCAAACATACACTAATACAACAATTTCAAGAAATGAATAGAATGAGTTGGGTTGTTACTTTCAATGACTTCTTCCACTGGGTGGAAATCATCATTTCTTTAAACAGACTGTAAAGAAATCACTGCTGTGCATGCTCCGGGGTCAAATGATCACTTCTTTTAAGACTTAGGGAACAGCAGACATCACTAGCATGTGAGAGAGATTTGAAGTAGCTCTGATGTGAGGAAATTTATCACAAGAGTTTCCTTATGCCTTCCATCTGGTTTGAGAGGCCTCTCACTCTATCCTGTGTTTCATGGCATATCAGTGGTTGATGTCACCAGATTCATGACCTTCAGCTAAGCATGCAACATGGCTTTAATATTAGCTGTAGCTTCTGGCATCTGTTAACTATTATTTAGTGATGCTAGCCCAAAGGAACAATGCCATCACAAGACAAATACTTTGCCTAAAAGAGAACTTGGAATAGATAACTTGTACTTTGGCACAAGTAAAATTAACTTTGTTTCTACAATATCAAAAGTTCTCTAGGGATCAAACAATTTCCAGCCCTAGCCAAGAGACAATCCATGTATTTTTCCAAAGAACTGGATTTATGGAGTCTTTATAATAATCCCAGCATGGTGTTAGATACTATGGAGAGAATAAATCATACTTTTTGCTGGAGGAGTGTTTATATTTTCTCTTATGACACAATGTTTATACCAAAACCTCTAGACCTCTGAAATCCAATTCACAACCCTATGGATGTACAGACTCGCTTGTTTCCATCAACAAGCCTGACCTACCTTCTGGAAAAAAGATGAATCAGTGCAGCAGTTCTCTGAAAATAACTCAAGGCTTGGAGAAAATTATTAAGTTTGTTGAGGAAGGGGTCTTGAGGGTCAGGGCCACCAGGGCCAGAAGCAGCTTGGTCAGGCTGCACAACACCATTTTTCTATGCCCCTATCACTTACTACCATGCCTGGGGAGGGGAGAGACATGCACCTGAATAATGACCACCCTTAGGGGCCATCAAACACCATGATAATGAAGGCAAATATTTACATATTTTCTGCCTTGTGGGCACTCAGAGATGCTTCACGATTTTTTTTTTAATTTATAAGACTATAAACAAAAACCTCCCAGGACATCAATCCAAGTGACAACAGGCATTTCCACGTGCAGTAGAGACCATGGGAGCAAAATGAGACTGGAAGCCGAGGCCAGACAGGCAACCAGTATGAACGTTCCCACCCAGAACCCTGTGCTTCCCCTGAACACGATTTGGCTGCTTCCCTCCATTTCTTACTTAGCTGCCTGCTGTGGCAAAGACTGTGTTCCTGAGATCCTTCAAGTTTCTACAGTATTACAATCAGCCTTGGAGTTCGCTTGAGGCAAACCGACAAGTTCTAGTCAATATACAATGACAGACATGAAGTGTTATCACTTCTGATTTCCAGTAGTTAAAATAAATGCCTCTGTCACTGCTATAGTGACCTGGGAAGCCATGTGGTAAAATGGGGACCTCACAAGATCCAGGGACATGGGGGCAGGAATCCAAGCCACCAGATGGATGGAAGACTCCATTTAACCTGAGTCAGACACGAGCATGAAGTGGCACTAAATGACTGAGATGCTAACGTATGCTTGTTACCACAGCACAGCCTCTTCTACCCTGCTAGATATGATCTATTAACTATTCTCACCCTGACAGTCTTCACTGGAAAAATCCCAATACTAATTGCTGTGGTTTACACTTACATGTCCCCCAAGTCTCACGCTGAGATGGGCCCTGGTCGGAAGGAGTGTGTCACTGGGGGTATGACTTGGAAAAGTGGATCTTTTCCCTTGCTCTTCTTTTCTCTCTCTGCCATCATGTGGTGAGCAGCTGTCATGCCTTTCCATCATGCTATTTCTGCCTTGAGGCCAGCCAACCATAGACTGAACCCACTGAAATCGTAAACCAAGATAAATCTCTCTTCCTTTAAATTATATTTGTTAGTATTTTGTCCCAGCAACACAAAGTGACTGACACACTGATCATAGTTCACTCTATGCTTGGTCACATGCTCACCTCTTCAATTCCAGGAAAACAAATCATGGATTGGCCATTCACTACCCTTACCACAGGTTTGTTTGGGTTTAGGCATGAGATACATTCTGGACAAAGAATAAGAAGGTAAATTTGGGAAATTCATAAAGTGCATTTCATTTCAAGATATAACTGATAATGAAATGATGCCTGGAGCCACTTCAACCACCTTGTGACTATTGGGATAAGGACAAAACACACTATGGTCAAAACGACAAGGGAAAAATATAAGAAGGATGTGAGTTCTGAAATAATTGGGTTATAAATTATGCAGTACTGCCTTCCTTTCTCAGTTGAGATGTGAAAAATGCCTGATATTCAAATCAGCAATTCTCAACCCAGATGCACATTAGAAAGCTTGGGGAGCTTTCTAATATACTAATGCCTCGGTTCCACCTCTAGAGATTCCGTTTTAGTGAGACAGCTGTGAAACACAGAGATCACTTCTTTTAAGCTTTGAGGTGACTGTAAAACACAATCAGAGGGTCAACCATGGTGGCTTCTGGTTCCTATAAATACCAAACATAGGATCTACAGTGCAGACAAGCTGTCCCATGATTAGCAATTGATAACTTAATGGAGCAGGTATAATGAGCTCAATTGGGAGGTAGATTTCCTTACAGTGTGGAAACAGAGCTGCATCCTGAAAGATTAGTTGTGATAAGTGGTAGGGCGCCATGGCGAGGCTCACCCTCCCAGCATGTCCATGTGTCCTCAGGTGCTCTGTGCCTGCTCCTCACCATTGGACCCCACCTTTATGTAGGTCGAGGGAAGTTCTAAGGGTCAGGAGTGAGCAACTATTTCTCTGAATCTGGATCTGCTTCAGCCTGATAGTGTAAGATTTCCCAATAGTGCCATCACCTAACATAGAGTTAATGTCCATCTGAATTTTACTTCGAAGCAACCAATCCAATAAAATAAATTATCTTTATGCTGAAAGCTCAGATTCAAGATATCAAGGAAAAGCAGAACCTACATCACAGAGCCAGACATGGAATGTGACCTGCTGCTTCTCTGGGAGCTTAGTGGCTCCCTACATTGAGGAACTGGCATGACCATGCCACAAAAAATTAATAACTGCCCCTTCTGCTTCCTTGGAACTTAGCGAAAAATCTCTAGTTTCCCCAGGTTTCCTTTCATTCATGAAGTGATGTAATCAGAGGCTACCACTCTGCCCTGCTACACTCCAATAACCAGCACACTCCTAACGGAGCTTAGACAGAGCCTCACTGTGAGCTCTTCCCTGAGTAACGAGTGCTGTATAGTGCTGCCTTCTCTGCCCACAGCAGCAGGCTGAGAGCCTCATGGACGCGGCTTTGGGATAACATGTATCACACCAGTCATGCAGTCTAGGAAACAGCACAGGAAGGTTGAGCAAGGTGTGCATGATCACATCAATGACAGTGAACGGTGCATCTACTGCTGAGCTACAGAACTACACAAAATGACCTGAAAATCTCAACTAAGCTCAGTTGCACATTTTTTTCTGGTTTTGCATGGGTTTTCTCTGATCTCCCATCAATGTGCGGCTTAATAAGGCATTTCTGCGTCTGAATGTTGACTCCTGTTGGCAGAAGGGTTTCTGTTAGCACTTATAAGTTTGCTCAAACTCTAGCAGGCTGGCTCTGCTGATCTGTTTCGGGCAAAAGCAGTGTTCCAGGTGAGGGCCAAAGTACATGAGCACTCGAGGGCTAGCCTTGGAAATGATATGGCAATACTTTCTCTGCATTCCTTTGGGTAGCGCAGGTTGAAAGGCTAGCCCAGATTCACAGGATGAGAAATAGACTCTACATTTAACAGGTTGAGTGAAGACACATTACGAAGGGCATAGAATGTGGAGAAGCTATTGTTCTACCAGAGCTAGTAAGTAGTAGAACAGGATCAGAACCCAGGAGGTATGAATGCAGCCCTTGAAATCTACCCACTACACACTCATGTAGCTCCTCACATTACCAACTATCCAGATTCCATGGCCCTAGCTTGGTTTCCTCAAGTTCTTTCTTGCAAATTAAACTTCCTGGGTTACCAACAAACACATGTTCAATGCCACATTAACAAATAATTGACAAGTGAGTCAACCAATCCAAAACCTAGAACGAACAGAAGAAAAACTGTATTTAAATATTTTAAAGCTAATCTCATTGTCACACAACTAAATATTGTCATTGCCAAAACTTCAAGCACCAACCACATCATAATATACTATGGTATAAGGAAGTGTTAATATACTATGGCATAAGAAAGTGTTAAGAAATAACACTTAAGTGTTAAGAAATAAGATGCCCCATATAAAGACAGAGCACTCCAAAATAAATAATGATGCAAATAAGACATGAACAATCCAGATCAGAAGCTAATATAAAAAAGCAATTATAAAGATCAGAGTGTAAATTAATGAAATTAAAGCCAAAAAATAAGTAATACAAAGGATCAATGAATCACAGATTCTTTCAAAGGATGGGGAGGGTATTTAGGGATCTGGTAGATGGGAGGGAGAGGAGAAAAGAAACCAAAACGAATTTAAATGCTTGAATAAGTACCAATTCCCCCATGATGAATGTGTTCACTACATATTGCAAAGATTTACTGATTTTAAAAATGGGAAGAAAACAAAACAACAAAAAGAAATATAGTGTCTTTTTTATTTTAAAGGGAAAAAATAAAATTTCAAAACAAAATAATAGGAGGCTAAGAATGGTAAATACATTAGGCATTGCTATCTTTGAATTAACTACTCAGAGTACAAGATATAGACAATTAATTGTCCAAATAGTATTAGCACAAACCTTTGTTTTCAGTGAACTAAGAGAAGTTAGATGTGTACCTATCTTATCATGTGTATATATATTTGTTCTTCCCTTTCTTTTTTTTTTTTTCTTTTCTCTATCCCAATTCTTTCCTTTTGAAGAGTTTCTTCCCATTTCACAATATCTATTGTACATTTTAGATTTTTATTTACTCTTTCAGCTTCTCACACTAGGAAGACAATATAATGTTTGCATACGTACATCTGGTTTATTTCACTTATGAGTATGGTCTCAAGTTGTATCCATATACCTATAAAATTCTCATTTATTCTTCCTTATGGCTGAGTAGTACTCCATTGTATAAAAATACCACATCTTTTTTATCTATTCCTCAGTTGGTGGGCATTTGTGTTGTTTCCAAGATCTAGCTATTACAAATTGTGTTGCTATATACATAGGTGCACATATATCACTATAGTGCAGTGTTTTTAATTCTTCTGGGAAGATACCCAGAAGAGGAATCTCTGGGTCAAATAGGACTTCCAATTCGAATTTTTTGAGGAATCTCCACTCTGATTTCCACAGTGGTTGCTCCATCTACACTCCCACCAGAAGTGGAAAACAGTTCCTTTTTCCCCACAGCCCCACCAGCATTTGTTATTGATTTCTTAGTAATAGCCATTCTTCCTGCAGTGAGATGGAATCTCGGTGTTGTTTTAATTTGCATACCTCTGACCAATGATGTTGAACATTTTCATATATTTATTTTCTGTTTATGTTTCTTCATCTGAGAAGTATGCATATATTTGATTTTTTTTTTTTTTAGTTCTTTATATGTTCTCAGTAGTAATCCTTTGCCTGAAGAAGAGCTGACAAATGTTTTTTCCTATATTGTGGGTTGTCTCTTCACTCTGTTGGTGGGTTCTCTTGCTGTTCAAAAGCTTTTTAATGAGATGAGATATCAGTTGTTGATTCCTTATGATATTTCCTGTGTGATCAGGGTTTTATTCAGTCTTTACCTACACCAATATCTTCAAGGGTTTTACCTTTTCTGCTTTTCAGCAGGTTTAATGTTTCTGTTTTAAAATTTAGATCTTTGATCCATGCTGAATTTAGTTTAGTGCATGGTGAAAAATATGGGTTGGGTCCAATTTTAATCTTCAGCATGTGCAGTGCCAATTTTTCCAGCACCGTTTATTAAAAAGGTTATCGTTTTTTATCAAGGTGTTTGGCACCTTTGTCAAAGATAAGGTGACTGAGTATATCTGGAGTTGTTTTTGCATCTTCTATCCTGTTCAATTGATCTTTGGGTCTGTTTTTTAGAAGTGCCATGCTGTTTTTATCACAGTAGTTTTAAAGTGTAATTTCAAGGAGGAGATTGTGATGCCCCTTGCCTTGCCTTTGTTACCTCGGACTACCTTTGCTAGTCTCTTCTGGTTCCAAGTGAATTTTAGGATTGTTTTTTTCTAATTCTGTGAGATATGCTGTTGGAATTTCAATCAGAATTGCATTAAATCTGTATGACAGTTTTGGAAGTATGGCCATTTTCATTATGTTGGTTCTTCCTCCCCAAGAGCAAGAGATATCTTTCCCATTTTCTAATGTCCTCTTCAATATCTGTTTTCAGAGTACTGTAGTTTTCAATGTAGAATTCTCTTATACCTTTCATTGGATTTATTCTAAGGTGTTTCTTTTTCTTTCTTTTTTTTTTTTCTTTTTTGGATCCTATTTTGAAAGACGTTGTTTTCCTAATTCATCTCTCAGTGAGTTTGTAATTAGTTTACAGGAAGGCTACTGATTTCTCAGTGTTAACTTTGTATCCAGCTATGCCAATGAATTTGCTTATTAAATCTTGTGGTCTTTGAGTGGAGTTTTGGGGTTCTTCTAAGTAGAATAGCATGATATCTGCAAATAATAATAATTTAACCTCTTTCTTTTCTATTGGTATTTCTTTTCTTTTTCTTGTCTAATTACTCTGGCTAGATTTTCCAGGACTATGTTGAATAAATGTAGAGACAGTAGACATCCTTTCCTTTTTCCTAATTTTAGATTGAAAAGTTCTCAGTTTTTGTTCATTTAGTATGATGTTGCCTGTTGGTTCTCCATAAATGGATTTTATCAGATTGAGATAAAGATCCTATAGTCCAATTTTCTGTAGGGCTTTTATCATGAATGGGTGCTGGACTTTGTCAAAGGCTATTTCTGCATCTATTGAGATGATAGTGTGATTTTTGTCCTTGGCTCTGTTAATATGGTGTATTACATTTATTGGTTATGTATGGTGAACAACCCTGCATGCCTGGGATGAGTCATACTTGGTCATGGTGTATAATCTTCTTGATGATTTGATACTTTCAGTTTGCCAGTGTCTTATTGAATATTTTTGTATTTGTGCTCATTAGGGAGACTGGCCTTTAGTTCTGTTTCTTAGCTAGATCCTTCTTTGGTTTTGGTATCAGGGTAATGCTTACTTCAAGAATGAATTTGGGAGTATTGCTTCCCTCTCAATTTCATTAAAGAGTTTGAGAAGTGGAGTAGTTAGGTCTTCTGTAAATTTCTTGCAGAATTCAGCAGTGAATCTGTCAGTGCCCAGGCTTTTATTTGTTGGTAGGTTTTTAATTAAAACTTTGATTTCATTGATATTTATTTAAGATTTTTATACCTTGATTCATAATTGGTAATTCATATGTATCTAGGAATCTGTTCATTTCTTCTGCATTTTCCATTTTATCAGAATAGTTTTTCTTTATTTAGAGAAAAAAAGCAAAACATAAAAAAAGGTAGAAATAATACAGAATTTCAAAAACCAGTAAGAAATCACTAGTTGATAAATTACATCTTAGAAGTAGTTGCTCAAGTCACAAAATCAAAGCATAAAAAGTGGACAATCAAACAATGACAGTACAATGATATTCTGTTTGATGAACTAACAAAAACTTAGTGGTATGGTTATCTATCTTGCACACTTGAGACTACCCTCATAAGTGAAATATATTAGATGCGCATTTGTAAATATTATACTGTCTCTCTACTATAAAAAATAATAATAATAAACTGAAAGAGTAGTAAGATCCAAAATGTATAATAGACATTATGATAATGAAAGGGAAAAAAAGTGCTCTAAAGGATGTAACTGTAGTATGTCTAAGTGTGCAGAATACAGGTTTTCAAAGTAAGTAGAGATGATCTTCTGAATTTCTCCAGGGTCTATTGTGATTTCATCCTTTTCATTCCTAATTGTGTGGATTTGAGTTCTTTATTTTTTTCTGATAAGTTTGGATAAGGGTTTGTTGATTTTATTTAATCTTTTAAAGAACCAACTCTTCAATTCATTGATTCTTTGTATTGTTTTCTTAGTCTCTGATGCATTAATTTCCACTCCAGTCTTTATAATCTCATCCCTTGTATGAGCTTTTGCCTTAGCCTGCTCTTCCTTTTCTAGAAGTTTGAGACTCACTATTAATTTATTTATACTTGGTCTCTTTTCCTTACATGTGTATTTACTGCTATAAATTTCCCTCTTAGGACTCCTTTCATTGTATTCTATCAGTTCCAGTGTGTTGTATTGTTGTTATTTAATTGTAGAAACTGCCTGATTTCTTCTTTAAATTTATCTGTGACCCACTGGTCTTTCAGGAGGGCACCATTTAATTTCCATACATTTATGAAGTCCTCATGGTTTCTTTTTCCATTGATTTCCAATTTCATTGCACTATGGTCTCATAATATGCATGGGATAATTTCAATTCCTTTGCATTTACTTAAGCATGTTCTATGAGATAGTATATGATCTGTTTTGGAAAACATCTCATGAGCAGCTGAGAAAAATGTGTATTCTGATGTTGTGGGGTGGAACACTCTGTAGACATATACTAAGTCCAGTTCAAAAATTTGGTTCATTTCTAACATATTGTTGATTTTTTTTTGTTTGGTTGATCTGTCTTTTTTGTGACAGTGAGGTATTGAGAATCCCCAATACAATTGTGTTAGTGCTTATTTGATTTTTCATGTTTGTTAATATTTGTTTTATATATTTGGCTGTACTGGTGTTTGTTGCACATATATTTGATTGTTATCTGCTCCTCTTGTATTGTTTCCTTTATAAGGATGTAAGTGACCTTTTTATCTCAATCAGTCTTGGCTTGAAATTTACTTTGTCTGCAAATAAAATAGTTACCCTCTACTTTTTTCTGTGTTCCTGTCATGTGGAGTATTGTTTTCCATTCTTTGACTTTTGGTCTATGAATTTAGTTTTGAATTAAATGTGGTTTTTGTTTGCAGCATATTGTTGGATCTTGCATCTTGATCCATTCTACTAATCTGAGTCTCGTCATGTTGTTTTCCTATTGCTGGCTCCCTCTTTTTTTCCCTCCCTCTGTTTGTTTGCCTTGCCTAGTGGATTATTTCTGTTTGGATTCATGTATTTGTGATTTTGTTATCTCTTCCTAGAATGTCCTTCAAAACATTTTGGGGTGCTAGTTACTGATCATAAATTTTCTCAGATGTTCTTTGTCATGGAAGTATCTTATTTCTCTATTACTTTTGAAAGATAGTTTTTCAGGGTACATTAATCTGGGTTGAAGGTTGTTCCTCTTCAGATATTGAAGTACTTCATTCCAAGGTAACCTTAACTTGAGGATTTGTGCTGAGAAGTCAGCTGTGATTCTGATGGACTTTCCTTTACAAGTGATTTGTTTCTTTTCTGTAATAGCTTTTAAGATTTCATTCTTGTGTCAAATTTCTGGACTCTTCATTATGATATACCTGGTCATAGATTTTTTTGATCATGGCTAATTGTAGTTCAATATGCCTCACTTATCTGTATATCAAATTATTTTTCCCTACCATAGAAGTTTTCTGCCATGATGTCTGTAAACAGTTTATAACATTTATGCTAGATCCTGCTTTTTCAGTCTCCGATCAATCTTAAATTATTCTTCTTTGCTTCATCTAGTAGCTACTGGGTTGATTTCCCTTGGTCCCTTGCTATTTTTAAGAAATCTTTCTTTTCATGACCACTAACCAGAAGCCTGTCTTCTGTATCTGAGATCCTGCCCTTGTATTGGCTTAATCTGTTGCAGATACTGTCAGAATTTTTATTCTCCTGGATATCTGCTTGAATCTACCTTATGAACTCTATATATCTTTCTTCTGTTGAGTGTTCGTGGCCTCCACAATTTTCTTAAAAGTTTCTCCTCTAATTTTTTGTCTGTATCTGCTCTAGAGTCATTAAACTTGGTTTTCATTTTGGACACCATCTCTGCAGTTATCTGACAAACTACTTCTGCTTTGATATTTTTTCTAGAATTATATTCAATTGCTTTGTTGTTACCACCCAGAGAGACCAGACAGGTGGCTTTTGCATTGCCCCATGGTGCTGCCCCCTGGATTTGCCTTCAGTGAACTTGATATCTGGAGTTGCCTCTTGTGTGTCTTCTCATTTTCTTTTTTTAAGTTTAATTCCTAGGACAATGCTTGTGAACTGCCTATGGTGGGTTGCTTTATTGCTAGTATTTGGAACCCTTAGGAAATGTCTGCTTCTCTGAGGTATCTTCCAGATGTAACTGGTTTTTGGGTTTTGAGTCTGTTGAAAGATCACACATCTTCAATTGGGGGGGATGGGATGTTACTGCCTGTTTGACCCAGGCTGTGGTTCTTTGGCACTGTTCCACAGTGTTTTCTATGGCCCTTAATCAATCTCAGTCTTGGAATACCAGGAAAAATAGCTACTTAGAACAATTACATCACTTTTGGCTAAAGTGGTACCATCAGCAATAACAGTAGCATCAATCATAGTCTAAAAAATGACAAACTGAGGTAAATATTAATTTGCCTCTTTTAACTGTATGAACTGGATTTGTGGTTATAAGGTATCTAAAGATCAGAAAATTATATGCAGTATATAAGACCTAAGTATATCAACTTTATCCTCAGATTAAAAATTTTAAAAGGTTAGGAAAAAATGAGAGCAGCAGAAGAAAAAGAGATCAGAAGTAAGGCTGAAGGACAAAGGGGGTCACACTAATTTTGGGAAACTGATGCAGAAGACTGGAGGGAAAGAGAAAAGGAAGTGATAAAAAGAAGAACAGGACAGAACCACATCCACAAAGAGGCTAGAAACCATATTCACACTCATATAAAAACAAAATCAAACAATGAAGGAAAAAAAAAACAAAAACCATAACAACAAAAAACAAACAACAGAGAAGAAAAAAAAAAGTCCGCTTCTAGATTTGTCTCTGCTGTCACTTGCAGACCACATGTGGAGACAGAGTCACAGTTTGTGTTGATTTATTCCAGCAAACCAGCAGTAGCATTTTGGCATGGTAGTGGATGATCTCAGCAAGCCTGCACCTTCTGGTCAAGACCAGACTCATGCAGCCTGCAGCTGTCGGTGCACTTTCTGTGTGCCTGAGCCCAGCTAGTAGTCACTAGATGGAACCAGCAGCCACTCTGAGTTCTGAGCTCAGCTGGCCCTCTCCCAGGTGGCCTTCCCAGTGCCCAAATTTAAAAAACAAAAAAAGAGGAAAAGAAGAAAAAATGAAATCCTTCAATGCTAAAGGATTTTTAGAATATCTACTTTCTCTTTAAGAACTGAATTCAGAATTTGGTCTCTGAACTGTAATTTCCATGAGAACTTTCTCCCAAAACTCCATCTCATAAAGACTATTTGATGCCCTTGAACTCCCAGTACAAGCATACTTCATTTTTCTTCAAATTACCTTCAAACAATTACATTTGTATTGCACTCATGTCCAGCAATCCAAATCCCATTCCTCTAAATTGTCTGCAATATGAAATATACCTAGCTACTTCCCTTTGAAAATATTTTTTCTGACAAGTGTGGCAACATCTTTTAAAGAGATTCTTACAAATAGAATTTGCTGCACAGTATGTAAGTGCTACTTGGAATATATGAAGACATCTATACTGCATAAGCCTGAGAGGTTACCAATGGCATGAGCTCCTGCTCCACTTTGCATCTCCCCTCTTTGGATCACAGGGAGGTTCCTAGGCACAGTAGGACCCCTGTGCACACTTCTGCTCCAGCATCCACTGCCAGTGCCCTGAATGGTCTGAATAGCTGTGAGATGTCATCAAGTGAGTGCTTCCTAGGCTTTTCCATTTTTCAAAGTAGAAGAAAATTTTTCCTGTACAAAATATTTCACTCATCTTTTTCACATCTTCCTTCTCTTTCCCCTAAATTAAAATACTAGGAGAATATTAGAAGTCTTATTTCAGAAACGCAGCAAGAGAGAGGCAGGCAGGCAGGCAGGGAGACAGACAGACAGAGACCCAAAAGAACTCATGGAGTGTGGATAATAAAAGAACTGAATTTTCTGATGTGATAGGCATTTTGGTCAGCTTTCCATCACTGGACAAAAGATCTGAAAAAAATCACTTTAAGAGAGGAAAGATTTATTTTGGCTCTCAATTTCAGAACTTTCAGTCCGTGGTCACTCAGTTCCACAACATCAAGATCTTTGATGAGCAGAAACATCATGGTGGAAGGCATGGCAGAGGATAGCTGCTACCTCATGGCACCCAGGGAACATGGAGAGGAAGGAGACAGAAGGGAAAGAGAGAAGGATAGTTATACCCTTCAGAGCATGCTCCTCCCACTAGCCTGCTTCCACCAGCTAGCCCCCACCTGCCAATAGCACACTCAGCTATGAACTCATCAATGATCAATCAGCAAACCCACTGATGGGGTGAGCATCCTCTCAACCCAATCACCTCTCTGTGTGTCTCTTAATCCAATCAAGTTTAATTCTTTTTTTTTTTTTCTTTTGGTACCTGGGATCGAACTCATGACCTTGCACTTGCCAGGCAGGTGCTTATACCACTGAGCTAAATCCCTGGCCGACCAGGTTGACAATCAAGATTAACTATCACAGTCCCCACTCCAAATATTCCCGTTTCTTTCATCTGCTCCAAATAGGCCAGCTCCTCTGGTCCCACAAATCCACCACCATTTCTTCCCCACACAGCTCCTTCCTACCCGAGCAATTAATTACCTTTTCAAAGTGTGCTGGTCCATCTCACAACCTTCAGAGACCCACACACACAGGGACACGCATACCAAACCCCAATTCTTTGACAGAGAACTCAATGCCTAATTTGTTTTTTAATTTTTATTTGACAAATAACAATTCTAAACATTTATGGAATCCAATGTGATGTGTATGATTAAATTCAGCCAATTAACAAATTTATCACCTCAGATACTTATCTTTTTGCAGAGAAGACATTTAAAATCTATTTATTTACCAATTTTGAAATCCATAATGCATTGTTATTTACTAAAGTCATTGTCCTGTTCAGTCACTAAAGCTTGCTCCTGTCTAGCCAGAAGATTTTCCACTATGTCAATATCTCTTTTTACCCCCCATGAACTCCCCTGATGCTAACTGAGTTAATTGCTGAAGAATTGCTAGGGTCCTATGGGACCTATGGCTGTGCCTATGGCTCAGGTCAGTGTTTTCCAAACCTAGCAAACCAACAGTATCAGGGATTTTTACAATTTTAGATTACTGTTCTGACCCATCAGAGTCTACACGGGAGAGGTCTGAGCATCTTCACTTTTTAAAAGCCCTCCTTACCATTTTGATAATTGGCCAAGTGTGATAATAAGCAGAAAACTTTGCAAAAACAAGTATGAACAAAAGACAGAGCTTCTGAGATGGGAGGGTTCTAGGATCAGAGAAGGTCTCTATTCTCATGCGCCTGACAGTACCTGCGGATTCATTCTGAGGACCCTGGTGGCCCATCTGGAATTGCCAGGCACCCGTAAAACAAAGCCCTCCAGATAGAACTCAACCTGTTCCCAAAATTGTTTTTTCAAGGATTAGTCAATGGTGAGCAGTGACTAAGATCCTTGTGCCCCAGCGGTGCAAAGCAAAACATATCAATGCTGGGTCCCCTCACCACAGCACAAGCCACACAGGTAGTCGTAAAGACTTCTCTTCCTGGTTTCTTCACCTAAGCTGTGTTCAGTAACAAGGTTGATTTTCACCCCAAAGGGACATCTGACAATTTCTGGAGACATTTTTGTTACAGCTGGGGGTGAAGTTTCTACAGGCACCTACTGGGCAGAGGGCAGAGATGCTGCTCACCGTCCCCCAATGCATAGCACAAAGAATTATCCCACCCAAAATACCAACCGTGCCACAGTTGAGAACACAGCTCTGCACAGTATTTAATTAGCAATTAATAAACTTGATTTAGTTCTAACTCAATGAAAATCCTTTTGTATTCTGAGAATGAAGTAGTCAACAAGACATACAGAAAGTTTCTATTCATTCTCTCATCAACTATCTTAGAGGTTAACCATGGTCCAAGAAAGCATCATGCTGGGAAGAAGGCTTTTAGGCAAAGAAGACACAATCTCTGTCCTTGTAGCATTTCCAGGGTTGCTGAAGAGATGGATGCCAGACAAAGAGTCACCTAAATCAGCGTACCACTATAGTAAGAATTGTAAGGAAGCATACACAGAGTACTGGTGAGACTGCACTGAGTCGGCAGGCAGAGGAGGTTCTCTTAAAGAAACCTCAGTTGGGCAAAATTCTAAAGGATATATAGGAGTTAACGAAGGGAGGAGAGACGAAAAGAGCCTTCCAGGCAAAGGAAACAGGATATCTGAATGCCATGGAAAGAAAGAACATAGTACATAGTAGAGGTTGTGCAACTAGGAAAGAAAATGAACGGCAGCAGAAGAGATTTGATGCTACACAACATTAAAGGCAGTGGTCATTATCTTACTAACAATGGGAAATCATTCATTCAAATCCTTTAAGCTGGGGATTTGTGAAAAATTGTGGTATGTCCTAGTTGACTTCCAGCCATAGTTGCATATGACAGTTGCCTGAGATGCTTTAGAAGCTGTTATTTTTTTAAGTCTAATTCATTGTAAAATAAAAACAATAGGAACTCTTTATTAATTCACCTCTATACTCATTCATAAGCCAACTTACTCCAGTAGATTTGGGCAGTACAATTCCAATTTTTTTTTTTTTTGCAAAATTGCAAATAATTCAATCCCATGAATTTAGAAATTTGCAAAAACCAAGGATCCACTATATTGAGAAGATAAAAACACAGAGAGAAAAATCCAAATTGCATGATTTCATTAACCAAAAATAACAATGAGAAAAAGAAAAATTGAAGCACATCCTATCTGAGCATGTGGAGAGATGTTAGGTTGTCTGGTCATTTCAAGGAGAATGGGGATGCTATTTGTTTCTGAAGTTTGTAGTTTCACTGTTGCCTAGATTTACAAATCATTTATAAAGGTATGTGAGATACCTTAATACTGTACTCACCATCAAAGGATGTTGCCTTCTGCTGACCTAGCCTATTATGAAGCAAAATAGGCAATCAAACTGAGATGAACATGACAGAGAGATAATTGCATATCATGTCTAAATCTTTTCCGAAGCACCAACAACAATAAAAAAGACCTACATTTCAAACTAATAAAAGCAAACACAGAAGTGGGAAGCATTTCAACACAACTTACTATGCCAAGCAGTACAGATAAGTGAATAAAGCAAAACCAGCTCCGTATCATCAGGTTTGTCAGCAGAGAATTCATTTGCTTCAGTTCACCACGCAGAACACAGTGCTGTTTACAAGAGACCACCTGGAAATGCCACATGCCTCAAAAGGATTGTGGCCACAGCCTTTGGTCAAGGCTCACTGGCAAAGTCAAGTTGGAGATGTCTAGTCCTTCCTGTGGAATTGCCTTTACAAGGGAAGTGGGAGGAGACAAAGAAAGGGAGAAAAAGAAATCACTTGATTACTCCAGCCAAAGGCAGCCACTTTGAACACAGAAGACCAAAGAAAGAATGAATCTTTCCAGAAGCTTCCAGCTTGGGAGTGACCTCAAAGCTCTACACTGAGCTAATACTGTACTCTGTTTCTACAACACTAGATATCTAAGATTAAAAGGGACAGGGAAAAAAACCTACACAAAGGTGGTACTAATAAAATAGAAATATTTTGACAGACGGGAAACTACTATTGTTTAAGTCCAATTCTTCACAAAATCAAAACAGTAGAAACTCTGCATTAACTCAGTGCTCTATACTCATTCATAAGACAAATTACTCAGTAAAATAAGCTGCATTCGAATTATACACACCTGAGATCTGTAAGGGGGTAAAAATCACTGTTAGGGTGACAACTTATGATTCCACAAATTATTAAAATTTTCTCCAGACAAAAGAAAAAACAGTAAATACTTCATAAGGGTCACATCATCATTTTTTACAAATCAGCCAGCTAATTAATAGTGAATGCCAAACAAGGCATTTTTAATTTCCGTGCTAAATTATAACTCAAAATATTACTCCATCTAAGTATGACTTTCTGCAAAATGTGCATGTGCCCTGTGTGCTTTACCTTTAATACAAATTTCTCCAAACTCAAAGGTAGATACAGATGACATTTACAGAGAGTATAAGCTGTAATTCTCAATGAAGTATCTCATCTGTTTGTGATTAAATTTACAGAGCCATTTGAAAATGAACAGATGGTGAGGTCCCTTTGGCTTATATTTTATTTATAGCTAAAGTAAATAAGTGGTCTTATTTCTAAAGGGGGCTAAATTCTAGGCCAACAGGCCAGTCCACATTCTATTTATGAAAGTGTGGTCTACAGCCAAGAATGATGATCCTAACCAGCAGGAAATTAAATGATTATTTTCTAATAAATATAATGGCCAATATACTCTATACTGTATATGTCTCTTAAACAATCATTCCAATTCTTAAAAAGTTTGACTTTTTAAAATTTAAAATTTCATTATTTAAGATATTTTCCTATGGGGGCCAGGGATTTAGCTCAGCGGCATAAGCACCTGCCTTGCAAGTACGTGGTCACGAGTTCAATCACTTGTACCAAAAAAAAAAAAGTTATTTGCCTATAAGTAAGAAAAATTAAGAGATTACTTTCAACATTCTGAGAATTGAGATCATTCAGAGGCACTGAGGATTTGGAAGCACAAAAGCCTGTACCATAATGATACACACCTGAAATCCCAGCCACTCAGGAGGTTCAGGCAGAAAGATTTCAGTGTTTCTGCTTACAGTAGCAATACCTTTAGATACACTGTCTGTGCTGGATTATTATATCTTTTTTCTTTTTTTTTTCTACTGTCTGATATAGATAGATAGACAGACAGACAGATAGACCTTTCACCTATAAGAAACCACATAATATTTAACTTGTATATCTGTGTTACTTCACTTAACATTATGATCTCCAGGTGAATCCATTTTCATACAAATGACCCAAGTTTATCTTTTTTTTTTGAGACAGGGTCTCGCTATGCAGTTCAGGCTGGCCTTGGGCTCACTTTGTAGCCCAGGCTGTTCTTGAACTTGCAACGATCCTTCTGCCCCAGCCTCCAAAGTGCTGGGTTTCAAGTTTATCCTTCTTTATAAAGACATAGTAGTAATTCATTGTATATAAATACCACATTTTCCTTATGCATTCATCTGTTCTTGGAACTAAAGCTGTTTCCAAGATTTAGTTCTTATCAGTGGTGCTGCTGTAAATAGGGGTATGTATGCATCAGTGCTATGACGTTTTTAACTCTTTGGGGAAGACACTTAGAAGAGGAATAGCTGGGGCAAATGGAATTTCTAGGGTTAGTTTTTGAAGAATCTCCATACTGATTTCCACAGTGGTTCTATCAGTTTATAGTCCCACCAACAATGGAGAAGGGCTCTTTTTTTTCCTCACAGCCTTGTCAGAATTTGTTACTGGACAAATTCTTGAGGGTATTCATTCTTTCTGAAGTGCAATGGAATCTCAGTGCTATTTTAAATTGTATTTCTGGGATGACCAGGGATGTTGAATGTTTTTTTCATGTATTGGCTATTAGTTTTTCTTCATCTCAGAACTGTCTATTCATTTCAGGTGCCTATTTTCAATTAGGTCTTTAGATTTGGGGATCTAATTTTTTTTAGCTCTTTATATATTCTAGATGTTAGTCTTTTGCCTGAGGAATGAATAGCTGGCAAAAATTTTTCCCATTCTGCAGGTTATCTATTCACTCCAATCATAGTTTTCTTTGCTATGCAGCAGTTTTTTTTTAATTTGGTTCAGTCTCATTTATCAGTTCTTGGGGTTATTTCTTATGCAACTGGGATTTGACTCAGAATATCTTTACCTATTCCTATGTCTTCAAAAGTTTCACCTATTTTGTATTCCAGTAGATTATTTCTGTTCTAATGATGAAACCATTGATCCATTTTGATTTTAGTTTAATGCATAGTGAGCAATATGGTCTATGCTCAACTTTTAGCAAATGGACAGCCACTTTTTCCAGCATTTGTGAAAGAGGTTGTCTTTCCTTCAGCAAAGGGATTTGGTCCCTTTGTCAAAAATAACACAGCTGAATATGCCTGGAGCTGTTTTCATATTTTCTATTCTGTTCCAATGATTTATGAGTCTGGTGTTTTGGTTTTTTGCTTGTTGTGTGTGTGTGTGTGTGTGTACAGTGAGATTGGAAATCAGTGGCAAAAGACACCACAGAAACTATGCAAATACATGGAAATTAAATAATACCCTATTGAATAATCAATGGGTAACAGATGAAATTAAAGAAGAAATTAGACATTTTCTATTATCAAATGATAATGCCAGTACAACACACTGGAAGTATGAGATGCAGTGAAAGCAGTCCTAAGAGGAAAGTTCATAACAGTAAACACCCACATCAGAAAAACAGACTGAACACAAGTAACCTAATGATGCACCTCGAAGTCCTAGAAAAGCAAGAACAATCTAAACCTAAAGCTAATATGAAAAAGCAAATTATAAAGATTAGGGCAAAATTAATAAAATTGATATTCAAATAACTATACAAAGAATCAATGAAAATAATAGTTGGTTCTTTGAAAGACAAGAGAGACAAACCCTTAGCCAACCTTACCAAAATAAGAAAAGAAAATATTCAAATCCATGCCATTAGAAATGGAAAAAGTGAAATCTCAACAACAGATTCTGCTGAAATTCAGAAAATTATTAATAACTACTTTGAAAACCTGTACTCTGATAAAATGGAAAATGCAGAAGAAATAGATAAATTCCTAGATGCAGTGAACTACCAAAGCTGAACCAAGAAGATGTAAAAATCCTGAGTAAGCCAATATCAGTCAGTGAGATTGAAGAATTAAAAAGCTACCAACTAAGAAAAGCCCAGGTCTTCATTGATTCGCTGCGAAATTCTACAAGAATTTTAGAGAATATCTGATGCTGTACTCCTCAAACTCTTTAATGAAATATAAAGAAAAACAGTACTCCCAAAATCATTCCCAGAAGCAAGAATTACTCTGATTCCAAGACCAGAAAAAGATGCAACCAAAAAAGAAAACTATAGGCCAAACTCTTTAAAGAGCATAGATGCAAAAATCTTCAATGAGATATTGGCAAACAGAATGCAGCAAGTTAAAAAAAAAAAAAGTCACTTAGCATGACCAAGAGGAATTCACTCCAGGGATGCAGGAATATTTCAACACATGCCAATCAATAAATACAATACAACACTTAAAAAGTAGCAAGGACAAAAATCACACATTCACTTTAGTAGATGCAAAAAAAACATTTGACAACATGCAACATGCATTCAGGATTTTAAAAACTGAATAAAATAGGAGTAAATGGTTTTTATTTCAATCTGATAAAATCCCCCTATAACTAGTGAATGGCCAACATCATACTAAATGGATAGAAGCTAAAAGCTTTCCTTCTAAAACCAGAAACAAGACAAGAATCTCCACTATCACCACTTCTGTTCAATACAGTTCTTGAAACATTCACTAGAGCAACAAGAGAAAGAAATAAAAGTGATATGGATAAGGAAGGGAAAAGCTAAGTTATGATTTGCTGATGACATGATCCTCTCTATAGAAGACCCCAAAAACGTCACCAAAAGACCCCTAAAACTAATTTCTGAATTTTGATTGATCTTTTATTTTAGGGGCCTAATTTTGTTGAGTTCTTTAACACTCTAGATATTAGTACTCTAAGGAAGAGCTGGCCAAAAAAAAAAATTTCCATGCTGTACATTGCCTCTTCACTCTGTTGGTTGTTTCTTTTATTGTGCAGAAGGTTTTTAATTTGATATGATCCCATTTGTTGATTTTTGGTGTTACTTCCTGTGGGACTAGGATTCTATTCACAAAGTGCTTGCCTACACCTATGACTTCAAGAATTTTACCTATCATATCTTCCAGCAGATTGTTTCTGTTTGAACATTTAGATCTTTGATCCATTTTGATTTTAGTTCAGTATGTAAGAGATATGGTTATAGGTTCAGTCTTTTCTCTTCCCAGTACCATTTATTAAAGAGCTATCTTTCCTCCAGTGTAAGTTTTTGACCCCCATGTCAAGGATCAAAAACCTGAATGTGCTTGGGGATGTTTCCGCTTCTTCTATTCCATTCCATTGACCCTCATATCGATTTATGGGCCAGTACCATGTTGACACATGTTTTTATCTCTGTAGCTTTGCAGCATAACTTCAAGTCCATGACTTTGATGCCTGCTCTTTCCTCTTGTTATTCAGAAATGCTTTTGGTATTCTGTATCTCTCCTGGTCCAGTATAAAACTTAGGATTAGTTTATCAAGCTCTGTGAGGAATGCTATCAGTATTTTGATTGAGGTTGTGTTAATCTATATGTCAGGTTTTTTTATTTAAAGAAAAAAATTGAAACAGAAAGAGGGTAGAAATGATACAAAATTTCAAAAACAAAACAAAAAAAATAGTAACCAGTAAGAAATCACTAGTTGATAATTACATATTTTCCTCTTAGAAGTAGTTGTTCAAGTTACAAAAGTAAAGCCTACAAAGTGGACATTTAAACAGTGAGACTGCAACTAGTTCTGTTCATCTATCCAACAAAAACTTAGTAATATGGTTATCAATCCTACACACTTAAACATACATGAAGTTATATCCTTTAGAATACTTTCTTTTCCTCTCTTTTTTCTTTAAAATAACTATAATCCATTCTCGTAAACTACTTAGAAGTTCTATACATGTATAGGTCTCTATATGCATACCTAGCCTTTCTGTATTAGAGGGAAAAACAAATCAAAACAAGTCAACAACACAAATTCCTAGAGAAACACGAAATATAAAGGACATATAAAACCACAATACTAGGTGATCTACGGTAGTTACTATGATGTCTCTTGTTATTTTCAATAAAATAGTCTATATCGTCAAACAGGATAATTAAACTTAGCATTGCATTACACTATTAATAAAAACCAAACATTGGAGACATTATAGGACTTCAAAGGCAGTTAATAATCAGACCAGAATGGGTATCTTACTGAATCTTGTTATCTTCAGAGTAGTTGCCTCTACTCTCAGACTTGATACTCTCAAGCATACCAGATTCAAACAAAAGCAGTCAAGATAAAACAGCAATATAACCAATCTTCTCTGTCTAATCTCTGCTATGCTATTTTTCTGTCATTGTTGTTTGTTTACTTTTCTCCTTCATTCCACTGTCTGTTCCTTTCTTTGAGGCCTTTCTGCCATTGTTCCTGGAATCCTGGTGATTTTCTTCTCTCTCTCTAGAATATCCTTCAATATTCTTTGCAGGGTTAGGTTGGTGGTCACAAACTCCCCCAGTTCCTCTTTGTTGTGGAAATATCTTGTCTCTCCATTAATTTTGAGAGACAGTTTTGCAGGGTACATCAATCTGGGTAGGAGGTTATTTTCTTTCAGGGCTTGGAATATTTCACTCCAAGTTCTTCTTGACTTGATGGTTTGCATCGAGAAGTCCTCTGTGATTTTGATGAGTTTTCCTTTATAGGTAATCTGTTTTTCTCTGACTGCTTTTAATATTCTGTTCTTGTGATGGATTTCTGGGATCCTGATTATTATATGTCTGGGTGTAGATCTGTTTTTGTTGTACCTGGCTAGAGTTCTGTATGCCTCATTTATCTGAACTTCACTTCCACTAACTATGTTTGGGAAGATTTCTTTAATTATTTCTGTGAATAGACTTTTTATTTCATTTGTATTTGTCACTGCATCATCATTCACATTTTTTATTCTTCAGTTATAAATCCTCTTGTCATCTTCTAGCCTTTGTATTGTTGCTTCCTGGTTCCTTGTTATTTTTAAGAGATCCTTCCTTTCAGGATCATACTTTGCAAATCTATCTTCAACAAAGTTTTGAAACTTTGTCTTTAGTTTCTGTTAGAAGGTTTTGCCAGCTTTCAATGGAGTTTTTAATTTCCTAATATTCTCTTTGGATCTGTTTCATGTATTCTAGATTTTGTTTATATTCTTCATCAAAGGCTTCTCTCCTTTCTCTGGGTTCTTCTATTCTTTCATTTGTGTCTACTTGAGGATTACCCAGGATTTCTTTTATTAATCTTCTTTTATCTTGCTTCACCTGAGTTAGAATTTCAGATTTAAATTCGTCAGTGAGGTCACGGAAGTATTTCTTTATTTCCAGTGAGGCTGTGTCTGACATTACAGGTTTGCTGCCCTCAACCTCCTCTGCATTTACCTCTGCTGGACTCACTTTCCCTGGTTCAGAAGTTGGAGGCTTTTTGCTGTTTCTCTGACTGGTCATGTTTCTGGCCCCCTTCAGAGGGTTGGTGGTGGAGGTCTCCAGGCCTTTTGTATTGCTTACAGTTTTTCTGCAGTGCACTGGCTAGGGAAGTGCCACCCCCTGCCCCCCATCTGCTGCTGATCTGCGAGGTGCATGCTGTGAGCTGTCCTCTCCCCCTATGTCAATCAATGGGTACTTCATCAAGTTTGCGTGTTCCCTAGGGATGCCACTGGCTCAGAACAGCCTCTTCCTAGCTATTGGGTTCCAACCAGGGGCCTGGCCCAGCCCAAGCAGATCCCACCAATCTTCTTTGGACCAGGAGCCATCAACTGACACTGCCTCAGGTTTTAATTCAAACCGGCCCTGCCCAGCTCCAAAATGTCATCTAGCCAGTCATCCCACTCTGGGGAATCCATTTCCCATCACTCACCAAAGTTCGTGCAGCTCAACTCGCCATTTCCATTGCCTGCTGCAGCACCTCCTCCAACTGAGGGTCTTGAGCTCACCAATCCCCGCTCTCAGCAGGGCCGTGACCTCAGCTCAATCATGAGTCACCTGACTCTAAGACATGCCTGGTACAGCAACTGGAGCTTGCCCAGCTCCAGCCCTCCATCTACGCTTCTTCTTCTTCTTCTTTCTTTTTTTTTTTTTCTTTTTCTTTTTCCTCAGTTTCTTCCTGGGTTGTGAGAATCCCTCTCCTTTTGTCTGGCTTTGTCCATGTTGTTAGATTCTAGCATCTGAGTTGTTTTCTTTTCAGAGAGGCTCTCTATCATGCTACCACTCAGTCGGCCATCTTGGATTCCATATGGCCCTTTTGACAATAGCAGTTCTGCCTATCTAAGAATAGGGGATATTTTTCCATCTTTTGACATTATCTTTATTCTTTTTTAGCCTAGTTGTTTTCAATATAAAAGTCTTTGGATTAATTACTAGGTATTTAATTTTTATTGACATTATTGTAAGTGATATTTCTTCCTAATTTCTTTCTAAGAGACTTCATTATCATTGTCCAGGAATTCTGTTGATTTTTTTAAATTTTTCATTTATGAAAAAATAAAACAAAATTTCATAACGAAGTTAATATACTATACTATTGTCTTGAAAGTACTCAGAAGGAAAAAAGTTCTTAGAATTATAGATAATAGCAGTAAACTCTCTTTTCAAAGAACTAAGAGAAACTAGTACTATAAATGAAATGAATTAATATACATTAAAATATTTTTGATACAGCAGAATAGGCAATTTTGGGATATTTGAATTTTTCCCTATTTCCTACTTATCAGTCTTGTATCTTGCTCTTTATTTATTTTGTCTACATAAATATAGACATATTTTCTAGTTTAAGAAAAACTATGTGATATTATGTATCTGACTTGATTCACGTAACATTATATTTTCAAATTGCATCCATTTATCTATGAATGCCTCAAGTTCATCTTTTTCTATGACGGAGTAGTACTCCATTGTATGTAATGATTTTTGTGTGTTGATTTTGTGTACCACTACATTGATGAATTTGGTTGTTAATTCTAGGAATCTTTTTTTTAAAGCAAAACAGAAAAAAAGGATAGAAATGATATAGAATTCCAAAAAAAGTGTAGGGAATTAACACTAGTTAATATATTTCATATTATTGTCTTAGAAGTTGTTCAGTGATATATGTGCACCCATGTTTACAGCAGCACAATTTATAACAGCTAAATTGGAAACATCCAAAATGACCATCAGCCACAGAATAGATAAAAAGCATGTAGTATTTTTATACAATGGAATATTACTTGGTTATAAAAAAGGATAATCTTAAGTATTTTATAGGTAAATGGAGGCAATTCTAGGAATCTTTTGGAGCATTTTTGGAAGGTCTTCAGTGTAGCAGATTATGTCATTTGCAAATAATAATTTGACTTCTTCTATTCCTATACACACCACTTTTATTGCTCTTTTTTGCCTCTTGCTTTTGCCAGTGTTTTGAATACTTTACTGAACAGAAGTGGGGATAGTGAATACCTTTGTCTTTAATTTTAGAAGAAAAGCTTCCAGTTTTTCCCCATGTAATATAAGTTGGTCATAATTAGTTTTTATCAGATTGAGATAAAGTCATTCTATACCTATGTTTATCACTGTTTTTATTATGAAGTGATGTTAGATTTCAGTTAAGGGCTTTTTCAAGGTCTGTAGAGATGATAGTGGGGTTTCACCCATGTTTCCATTTATGTGATGCATTACATTTATTGATTTGCATATATTAAACCACCCCTGCAACCATGGCATGCAGCCTACTTGGTCAAGGTTTTTGTTCTGTTTGATGATTCTTTGCTTTCTGCTTCTTTTTGAGGATTTGTGGATTTCTATCTATTAACATGTTCATGATGGATCCATAGTGCATGTGTCTTGCTGCCAGGCAGCTCTGTTGAGTTCAATCATCCTGCCCTCTTAAACCACCAGTGATACATGCATGACCTCTGAAGGAAATCAGTACTGTTGTGGCCACCCCTCTCCCAAAATAGCCAAGTGCATTGTGACATTTTGCACAATGTACAAATCAGCCACCCTGCTATAAAATTTTTAAAGAAATTAATAAAAATTTCAATTAATGAAATTTATTGATTGTTGTAATAATTTTAATAAGTATGAGTAGCATAATTAATATTTATACTTGGGTAATAACTTTTCAAATTCAAGCAAATAACTAGATTCAGTCCATGTGTAGATTTTTATTAATTTTATTACTAAAATACTAAGAAAAATGATTATATCTTTGTGTATCACCAGTGATACAGGCAACCTAATGGAACAATCATGCACTTACCCCTGGCTTTGCAAGCCAGTGGGAACATGATAGAGAGATTGCTCTATAGCTCTTTTGTGGTTGGATCCTTGTGTGGTTTCACAAAGAGTGTAATGGTGGCTTCCAGGAATGACTTTGGGCATTATTCCTTCTGTTTCAACTTCATGAAAGAGCTTGAGGAGTGCAGTGCTAGATCTTCCCTTAACTTTTTGTAGAATTCCGCAGTGAATCCATCCGAACTTGGGTTTTTCTTAATTAGTTGAGTTTTGTTGTTGTTTATAAATCACTGTTTCCATTTAATTACTTTTTATTGAGTTATACTTGGTTTAGTTTTGGTAATTCATACAATCTAGGAATCTAGTCATTTCTTCTGAATTTTGCAATTTGTGCATGTACAGGTTTGCAAAGTAGTCAACAATCTTTTGGAGTTCAACAGTGTCCATTGTGAGTTCACTTATTTCTGATTACATTGATTTTGGTCTTTAATCTCCTTTTCTTAGGTAAGACTCACTAAAGGTTTGTCTGTTTTGTTTATTCTTTCAAAAAAAACCAATCCTTTGGTTCATCGTTTTGCTTGGTTTTTGAATTTGGCTCAGATATTTAATATTTTCTTTCACGTGCTATCTTCAGGTTTAGATTGTTCTTATTCTTCTAGGCTCTTGCGATGATGCATCATGATGTCACTTATTAGGGACAGCTCTGCTTTTGTGATGCGGGCCTTCAGAGCCGTAAACCATCTACTTAGGACTGTTTCCACTAACACACACTGGAAATTGTGCCTTTCCCAGTTGCCATCCTATCCACATGGCTTCCTTTCCATGCCACAACCGCACACTCTCCTCCTGTCCCAACATGACACATCTCTTCCACCGAACACTCCAGCCTCCTGAGCACTGGCTTGCCCTCGGTGCCTTTGTCTTCCATTCATCCCCCAGCACCCTAGCACCTGCTCAGCTGGCTTCTTCCCCCAACACTGTCGGCTAAAGCACAGCCTCTGACACAGGAAGATGAACCAGAGCATGGCTCTATTTGGCAGCCCCCTGGAAGGCTCCTGAGCGCACTGATGCCTCACATGGTCTCTTACTGTTTCCTATTTCCAGTCCACACATGAATGAAGGGGTTTTTAACTACTACTGCAATGTGCTCATTAACAGAGCAGTAACATTCTAAATGAGGCTTGCATTTTTCTCCTGCTTGCTAATCTTCAGGGAGTAAAGCCAAGCACGGGGGGAATCTTCTCGGCTTCAATCCCACCCAGAGTTCCTGTTATCCCCCGGGGCTTTCGGGTGGTATTTGTGGAAATTCACAGCAGGACTTTGTCTAAAATCTCCTCTTCGTGCACACAGATGTGCTTGGCCTGTCAATATCCTCCTGCACATCATTCCCATCCACATCGCCCACTGCTCTCTGTCCCTCCTTGACACTCGGAAACTTTTCAGACTAGCAGGACATGGACAAAATACGGCACCTCATCTGTGCAGTGGGGGGGACTTTATTCCTGCGCTGCCCCCAGGAGAACCCTTCCAACTCCGTGTGTACTGGCTCCTCGCCAAGGACTTTTAGTTCAAAAACCATCCTTTAATTTTTATCCTCGTGTCTCTTCACCTGGAATCATATTTACCTGGTATTTGAACCAAACCGAGGATTATTTTCTCAGGAACTAGAGAGTTGTATAGTTACACAGTACCGTGGGTTACAATACGGTCTCAGGAGTAAAGATGTCCAAGTTTAAATCTCTGTGTGGGATTGAAGCCAAGAGGAAGGCCCATTTCCTCCAAGGAGCACCCTACCAAAGGACAATGGGTTAGTTGATGGGAGAGAGGGAGTGTGTACCAGTCACCAGGGGACTTAAATCCCCCTATTGCCCATGTTCCCGGGAAGACACATGGCAGACTGTTCACACAGTGCCAGGGGAGCAACTGCAGAACTACTCTAGACTTCAGGGTCAGACAAGATCTGACTCAGATCTTGCTTCTGTCACACCATGAGTATAAGAATGTATTTCTGTTATATAAACTGGCTGAAGCATATCCCTGCTTTCTTGATCTCTTTGTCTAAGGCAGCACCTAATTTTTCTCAAGATGAAAAGAACAATGATTTTTTTCCTTCAAGTTAAAGCACACATCTACCCCTTCCCTAAGTGGCGAGCTGAACATGAGACCCAGGAATTCACCCAGCGTCTTCTGTTCCCTTAGCGACAGCAGGTAAGCGGCACGGCTCAGAGCTCACACTACAACGAGGAAACTCAAGTCAGGAATTTGAGGAGAGAACCGGAAGAAGGAAAGACCTCATTCCACCATATGTGGTACAACTGAAAATTACACAGGATGTTTAAAGGTTTTAAATGTATTACAGTGGAAGATAAATCGCCACTAATCTCCCTCAAGATCCTGGCCCTCACCATCCCGTCTTTCCTGCCACATTCTGGACGCCGTTCTGGAAGTCCTCTTTCATGAGTGCCTTTATTTGCACTGCCATAGCTACCTTGATGTCCTGAGTCCATGCAAACCATTGCCCTTTCCTGGTTATCTTCACTCTTGGGAAGAGACAGAATAACGCCAGACCCATGAGTGAGGCAGACGAGGACACACCATGGTGCTTTGTGGCTGCCTTTCTGTTGGATGGCACTCAGCAGCTGCATCCCTCACATTTTTTTTATTATACTTGTAAATATATTCATGAAAGAGGACTTCCAGAATTGCTTGGGAAAGTGGCAAAACAGTGGAATAAGTATGTTTGAGGCAAGAGGGCGCATTTTAAGAGGGGTTCATCACAGAGTGTCATTTACTGTAATAATTTTTTAAAAATTTAAATATCCACCATATATTTTGATCACATCTCATATTTGAGGCTGAGAAAGTATAAAATCAAAGCAGTAGGGGCTGCCAGGAAAGCCCACCAACGTAAGGAAAAGCAGATAAGAGAAAGAAATTGGGTCTTGATGACTTCATTAAGATCCTAGATCCATCCCTCTGTGCCTGACACCTGGAATTACTAATTGCACAAATAAATTCTCTTTTGTTTGCCTTAGCCAGCTAGAGCTGAAATGTTTAACACTTGCAATCGCAAATCACAAAGAATACAACCTCCATCTCCACTTCTTCACGGTAGATGGAGATGATACTTGTACTTGCCTTGCAGAGTTCCAAAGAAACTTAACCAAGATAATGACAAGCATGAAATGCTAGCTTTTGACACCACTCTTCTCTCTTCAGAAACTGAACTAGGTGTTAGGAAAATCAGATATTCCGGTAGAAATGCTTACATTTACCTACTAGATGGAAGAAATGGCTACACCAGGAGATCAAAGCAGCCAGAACTGCCCAGGTACCACATGGACAACGGCCGGCCTGGAGGACTGCCAGACCCACACCAACTAGTGTAGCTCTGCAATTGGGAGGTTCCTGTTGGCCACAGCAGTCTCCCCTACCCCTAGGAAAGGTTTCCGTAGCCAAGAAGTGGATGGAGACAGCATTTGAGCCTCCCAAGAAGAACCCCTCATGGGGGAGATGAAAGCTCTACCCCTGGGACAAATTTCACCTGGTCCTAATCTTTCAGAGATTAGCCTCCTCTCCCAAGGGTCTTCCTCCAATTTCAGAAGGACTGGGCCAGGCATATGTACCATTCAGGGAGTCTATGGCTAGAGCATGATGGGTTGGCAATGTTTTGTCAACACTCAGTGTCAAATGTTAAATGTCACCTGCTTGCTATAGCCCAGGAAGACCTTCCCAACTGGGTCTTATGTGCCCCGTGCTGTATTCTTGGCTTGTCCCCTCAGCCACCGCAACACAATTCCTTGGACCTGCCATGTTTCTCTAACATGCCGGCCCTGCTACTTCTCAGGGCTTATACATGTGTTGTTTGCTCTAAGACTGGCGCCATCACAGGTCTCAGGGTGTCAGCTCTTACTGGGGAAGAGGGACGTCTGGACCACTCTACCGATAGGAAGTCCCCTCAGCATTGTCCCTCTTAGCTTCCTTCTCGTTTTCTATCCCCCACCGTTTTCTTTCACTTCTTCCCCTCATTTCTCCTCCTTGTCCAATTTCTCCTCTTCTTCCTCTTTCTGTTTTTCTTTACCATTAATGTATTTGGCTTTGATGGTTGTTTCCTATGTATAAGGCAGAACTTTAAGTTCCTCTCATAGATGGTCTCAGTTAACATAGCGAAGGTCCTATGTGCCAATCAGGATTCTGGATTCCACACAGTGGAAATCCAGAGTGGGCAGGCACGATGTGAACTGAGTGGAAGGATACTGAGCAGCCCACAAAATCAGCAGAATACCTGACACAAAGCACGACCACATGGGCAGAATCCCAGCTCAGTCTAAACAGAGCCAGTGCCACAACTACTAGACACCACTGTTGTCATCACTTCAGAGCCTGGACACACTCACTGCCGACTGAATCAACTCTAAAGGTCCTCACTCCTTGTAGACACTTATTCAAGGCAAAGGCTCAGCCAAAAGCATCCAGTTGTCCCGACTAAGACCAAAGGCCCCTCTCAGGCTGCCCTAGAGGGAAGGAGACTCTCCAGCCACTTCAGAGCCCAAGAACAGTGTGACAACCGCCTGCTGAAATAGCCACATTGGAAATCCCCGCGGCACAAGAAAATGCTTGAGATGCTGTCCAGAGCCCACTCAGGGTGGACAAATGCCACTCTGAGACAGAACATTCACGTTGCAATGCTTAAAAATCCTCACCAAGAAGACCAGTCTCCCCTTCCTGCTGAAGAAATGCTGAGTAGGTCCTCAAGCATCGTCCATCCGAACAGGCACCAAATCCCCAGGCTAAGTTTCCCACTCTCCCAGATCTCACTCTGCTGAAGAGAATAAGCAGAGCCGTCTCCAGACTGCCACCCGGAATCCTGGGGTCTGCAAACCTGTGAACTTGTGACAGCACCACCCACAGCTGGGTGCCCAGGTCTTGACACACAGTGGGGTGCGGAAGGGGGAGGGGACAAGTAGCAGCAGCACCTGGACCTCATGGGACATCTGAGTCTCAGCCCTACTACAGCCCTACTGTACCACAGCCCACACTTTAACAACAGCCCCAGCCGGCGATCATGAGCCGGAGAAAGAGACACACAGTTCCCAAGCTCCCACTCTCCACCTCGCCCACACATTACACGGCAAGGTTCTACAAAGGGCTGGTCCCTCATCCCACTCTCAGAAACTCAGTTGTAATTATGCTGATGTGTGGCTTGGTATCAAAAATTTTGCACATCTCCCCAGTTAACTCTTGTAAGAAACCCAGGTAGAGGACTACGGCACCTAGAAAGCTAGGAATATAAGGGCAGGGAGTAACTCAATAGTAGAGCACTTTCTCAGCATGCGTGAGGCCCTGTGTTCGATCCCTACACTATGTAAGTGAAAGCAGTGATCACATCCAATGCCAGACTTCTCTGGAGTGAAAAAATGGTTGGATGCAAATAGCATCCACCCAAGGCATCATGGCTCAACGCTGTCCTTCCAGAAGGTTGCAGACTCTTGTCACTTGCTCTGGCCCATTTCCAGAGGAATCATTTTAAAAATGAAAGGATACTGATTGACCACCACCACCCCGAGGTGCTCTAGATCTTGGTGGTTTAATTTTGTTCCTATAAACATTGAAGATTGTCATGGATTACAAACTGGTGGTCAACTTCATGCCAGCAAAATTAAATCAGCATGGTGCTGAGTGTAGATGGTCCACCTGGGGAAAGTTGCCGGCATAAATAGAGATGTGGAGAAGGAGAAGCTAGGCATTGTGGGTTTCTCTAAGTGTCGCTATTGGTTCTCCTGGAGAAGTTTGTCATGGTGGCTTCCCCAGTGTGAGTTTGAACACTGTCATCTGAGGAGTTCGGGAGCTGGTTAGTGAGAGTGGCTGTGGTTCACTTTGGGTGAGCTCTAGTCCTTAATTTAAGCATCACTTCCTGTCTCCAGAGGGGAAGACATGTGTTGTTTAATCCTCAGCACAAACTCATCACGCTGGCTTCCTGGCATGTACTTGACTGTGCTTATCGTAGGAGGAGCTCGGGGCCTCCGTGTCACTAAGGATGGCTGTGGTGATTTTCAGGGCAGCCCTGGTCTTTGCTGTGAGTGTGATTTCTCATCTCCAGCACAGAACCCTCAACCTACCAGCACAGCTCCTTCACCCTGCTGGCATAGACTTTCTGGCTTCCACCGCTGACATTTGGGCCTTCCCAGCATGGATCCATGAAAGAGACTGGCGTGAGTCCTTGTTGGGAGATCTAGACCTTCAGTTGGACTTGTGGGAGGCATTGTCATGGGCTCTGGGTCTTCATCTGGACCTATGCAGGACATTGCTGTGGGATTCAGGCCCTTGGCTAAATATTCTATGTCTTTAGTGTTGTGAACAGATTTCCTGTACTCTGGGTGACCATCATAAAATAATGTTATAAACTCCATGTCCTGATTCTAATTGTTCTCACAACCCCTGGCTATAACAAAAATCAACCAATAAAAGGGCCCCAGAGGTCACAGAGTCTAACACTCCCATATAACAGTTGAGGAAACTGAGTCACAGGCAGAAATGATGCATTTTCAAGCATAATCAAGAACTGAACTCCTACCTTTCTGCTTCATGCTGCCTTTGAGTGAAATGACCACAAGGAAAGGATGCTGGGTGAGTTGTGTGGTCAAAAGTTCATCTCCAAAATATCTATTAACGCAGTAATGAGGTTAAACGCTTCCAAGTCAACCCAGCAGGGCCAGTGGCTGCAATCCATTCAGTCTGCTCTCCTCTAATGACGTGTAGGTATGGTAATTGGAAACAGGCTACCTCTGATGGGCAGGGTTTCAGGAAATGCAAACCTCTAATATGAGCCTGCCTGGGAAGAGTCAGCATCCACCTTAGTGCGCTAGGGGGCCATTCACAATGCCGGGCCTGGCAGGAGAGGCACCACCCTGCAGCAGTGGGAAAAGCAGGCTTGCCAGCCGAGATCACTGAGGCCTGGGAGCTGTGACCCTGGATAATAAGCCCCAGCCCCTGTGCCTTCTGTGCGGAGTCAGAACCCTGGGCTATTATAGGAGAAAGGTGCCATAGACCCACAGCTGTGGGTAGTTGTGTTCCCTAAGTTTCCCTCACTAAAGAGGTGCCAGGCACCAGGTGTGCCATGATTATATTACCCCATGTAGTTCTTGAAGCTGCGCCATGAGCTAGGGAATTTCATATGGCAGAGGAGGGAGCTGAGGGTTAAAGTAGTTTGTCCACACATTCACAGACAGGAGCGGAGCCAGGATCAGGGTCCAACATCCATCTGAACCAACAGCTGTTGCATCCTTTACACTGTGCTGTCTGGCCCTTCCCACTGCAGTCTCCTCCTGGCAGGAGGGCTGAGCAAAAGCACCAGCCTCCTCCACTGGGGCAGATGCTGGTCAGAGCAAGGTGCACTGGAAGGATGAAGGTAGCAGAGTCAACAGACGCCCCTCCAGGCACCTCAGAAGCACCAGCCCCCGTATGAGTCAAGCCATCCTCAGAACTGCAAAATCAAGCACCTGCTGCCCTTCCCACTCGCTGAAATGGGACCCTGGGTCCACCACCGTTTGCCTCATCTGGTCTCCTGATTGCCGATCGTGCCACCATTTGCAGCGGAATGTGAGCCGAGCAGGCCCTCAGCAAATACCGTTTAACAAATGCATGGCTCAGTGGCTTCCAAGATGGATGACTTGAAGCCCCGTGCTCTAGTGCCAACGTTTCAGCAAAGCCAGTTGCAGGTGGCTTCTCATGTTGCCATCAGCTTGTTAACAGAGCCCAATCTGTAATTCATTTTCCCATCCAGCCGGGCTAATGTTGGCTGGGGCCTGATTTTTCAGTCTCTCTCCTCCTTTCTCCTTCTCTCCTTCTCCCCCCTTTCTCTCTCTCTCTCTCTCTCTCTCTCTCTCTCTCTCTCTCTCTCTCTCTCTCTCTCTTATTCACTCCCTCCCTTTCTCTTTCTCCTCTCCTACATTTTCAATCCAAACCAATGTCCTCATCGATTCAAACCCCAGACCCATTGTTCCCTGATAAGCCTAACCTCAGGTTTGCTCTGCGCCCTCACACAAATGACCACTCGAGGAGGAAATGTTGTCTGAGCAGGGTGGTAGCATCCCAGTCATTGCTTTGGGTTCACTTACCTTCCTCAGTTTCCCCAGAAGATTCAGAAAGGCCAGTGTGATGCCAAGCTCTGCGGGGGAGGGGGGAAGGGAGGACAAAGCCCATCTGCACGTTGATGTCCCACCTGACACAGGTCACATTGAGTCATCCCCATTCTGCCGCTTGAGACCTCTCGGGCCTCCTGGGCTCCTGGAATCATCTGCTGCACCTTCCTCATTGGAGGTTATGAGTAAACCGAGGCTGCCCGGGGCTCCCTTGGGGCTCCCTTGGGGCTCCCTTCTCAAGCCCCCTTAGAAAGCATTGTCTTCTGGGAGGCCTGCCCCCCCCCCAGGAAGCAGCATGAGTTACCCCTGGCTCCAGCCCTGCAGACACACCTGGCTACCCGGCTACCTGGCTGTTTCTCCAGGGCTCGGCCGGGGAGTGGGAAGCCGGCGTGTCTGCAGGTCTAGGCACCGCGGCTTCCGGGCATCCGCTCCGACCTGCCTCCCTGCCTGCAGCCCTGGAGGTCCGTTTCTGGCCGGAGACGGAGAGAGGAGGATGGCCTTATTCTCATGGGTCTTATTTTTTACAAAATAATTCTTTTCTTTTTGTTTTTTAATGAGAATAAAACGTAACAAAATAAAACAGAACAAAGCCAATCAAGACAAAATAGCGAAGGTGGAACAGAACTTCAAAGCAGAGTAATAGAAAATCAGCAATGGCTACCATAGTGTCTCTTGTTATCTTCAAAATAGTTGTCCATACCATCAGACAGAGTAAAATCAAACAAAACAGAATAAAATCAATCAAAACAGAACATTAAATAAAACAAAACAATAAATCAGCACAAAACAGTGACAACAATACTGGCTTTCAAAACAGGACAGAAGGAAATCCCCCATATTTGCTTTATTGCATGCTGTTATCACTCAGACTGCCGGCCTTAGACCTACAGAGTCAATCAATACAAGCATTTAGTTGTTTTTGTACCTCCCTTGCTATCAACTCTGTCTTCCAAATCAGCCAGTCACTTATGGGGGGGATAATTATTTTCTGATAGAAGTCCTTTATGTTCTGCTCAGGGCCCAGGCTACTGAAATCCACAAGCCAGCAAGAGACCTGTTTTTATCTCCTTCTTTTTATCATAGGATTAGAGAAGAAGGCAGGATGCTTTCTGAAAACTGGGAAGGAGAGATGAGAGGAATCAGCAGTAACAAGACACAGTTATTTTTAAAATATGATCCTGCTACCAACTAGACACCACGCTCAGAGATACGATGTATGTTACCCAAAGACACAAGTGTGTGTGGAAGGCTTTGCGTCAGGAATAGGAGGCAATGGAGGCGATTTAGTTTAGCAGGTCCAGCTGAGCCAGTGAGTCACACACACCTGGTCTCACAC
>PVLA01004011.1:0-190664 GCA_004027455.1 Hydrochoerus hydrochaeris | reverse complement strand
CCCAGCACTCCTAACACTGTGAGGGCAGCATGTTCCCAGCACTCCTAACACTGTGAGGGTAGCATGTTCCCAGCACTCCTAACACTGTGAGGGTAGCATGTTCCCAGCACTCCTAACACTGTGAGGGTAGCATGTTCCCAGCACTCCTAACACTGTGAGGGCAGCATGTTCCCAGCACTCCTAACACTGTGAGGGCAGCATGTTCCCAGCACTCTTCAAGGAGCTCACACCTGAGGAGGAAACAGAACTCCACACTAAATCAGGGCCTGGTCACTGCTGCTCTGCAGGACAGTGAAGGGGTGGGAGGACAACTGGAATGCGTGGGGAGGAGCTGACAACTGCAATGTGAGGCCGGGGAGACCTGTGAGCAGCAACCAGGATGCATGGGGTCTGCTTGAGGGGTCGGCACGTTGGATGGACAAACTAGAGTTTCTGACAGTGGCCAGAGGTAACCAGATAGATCACAAGGTCGAAGCTGAGGATTTTCCTAAAGCCCAAAAGAAAAGGCCAAGGCATAAAACACAGGATTCTCTCTGACAACTCCACCTCCTTGGGGCAAGAGCGAAAGTCTAAAGGACTGCATTGAAAACAGCAGTGACCAGGCAGCCATCCCTCACTGACACCACAGCACCTTGGTGCCAGGAATGGATCCCTTGTGGGTGAGGCAATGGGTCAGAGAAACATGGCCTTGTGTGGTTCAACTGTCCATGACTTGACCTTGCTCATCTGGTCCCCAGTCCCTTCAGGAGCAGCATGGACAGCTGGGTGTACAGGATGACACTTCTGAGTCATGTGAGTCTCCAGAGGCCCCAGGGAGGAGAAGAAAAGCAGCCCCCCACCACCACTGTATGCACTTGGGCTTCTGCATAAACTTTTCAATGGGAAAATGTCCCCAGCTTTAGAAGCTGTTCAGGAGACACCAGACTGTCGCACATTTGAAAGCTCCCACCGCTTTTGCATGCTATGTCACTCCATGCTTTCTCTGGCCCATAGATCTCTCACTTCTGTGGAACATGCATACATACATGTCCATGTGTTTCAGTGAATCCACTCAGTGTGGCCTGACATATATTCCAGTGTCTCTTTCTCCAACAGCCTCTATGCTTATTTTCTCACATTTGCTTATAGATGCAAACAAATGCACGACATGATTAGTGGTGTAAAACAACAGAAACTGTGTAGAACTGTCTGTGGAAACTGACTCAGTCATTCTCCCAGCTGCTCTCCATATTCTGGAAGCTGCAGGAGAGCATCCAGGCCACTGGGCCCCACATTCGCCAAGTCACCTGCCTTGCTCCATTACTCCTCAGTGTCTCGGCGAGTGAGGCTCAGAGCAAGCTGTCCTGTCAGCTCACAGCAATGCGTGAACATTAGGGTGAATGATGCTTCTCCACTTCCTGAGCATTAGGCAATGTCTCAAGGAGACGTCAACACTCATACTGGCATCAGGTCCTTAATTCCAGAGTTGAGTCGGCTCTGCTCAGGGAAGAGAGGTGCAGAGCTGTCCTGTGCAAAACGTGAAGTGCATAGGTAAATTTTAAGGTTTTCCAGGTGTGGCCCATCCTCCCCACAATGCTGCTTCTCTAGATCCAAGGCCCTGGTCCCTCTGCAGGCTGCAGCCCCTTCCTCTCCAGAAGTTCCTCCTGCTCTGTGTGCCTTCTGTCTCCTCTTTGGGGCAAAGTCCCCCTAAGCCACACCTCTTCCTTAGGCCTGGTCCCCACTTACTTTAAGCACTGCATATGGCCAACCTGCCAGTGTCCATGTGCTGAAGTGTTTGTGAAACCTTTCTTGTTAAACTGGCTACTTCAGGGATTTGTGAGAGGTTCTGCCCAGCTCAGCTCATCCAGATGGGACTACAACCCACTGTGCAGCCAGGAGAGCTCTCATAAAACCTGGGTGTCCTCTTATGTTGGACTCAGTGAGCAGGAAAAGCAAATGGATGCAGCTAAGAAGACAGATCCGAACCACAGCTGGATGCACGTGTATCTTGCCACCTAGGGGGTAAGCACACGCGACAGACGGTGAGGGATGCATAGGGTGGGTTTGCATGCATTTCTGCTTCCTCATCACGAAGCATTTGGCTGAAGGACTGGTCTCCGCTCTACTTTGGTCTGTATCTGTCTTCCCCTTGGATTCTGGCATCTTGCCGACCTTTGCCATGTTGCCACTCTGTATGGGGACAGGGCTCGGCTGATTCTGACTCCCACGCTTCTGCCTGTTTTCTGTGCTGGCTCAGTGTTGCAGTGCCAACAGCTCTGTCCTCCCCAGGGTCACCTCCGGGCCCAGCCTCCCTCCACGCAGCCCTGCTCCAGGATGTTGTGAGTGTGCCCCTCACACACCTGTGTCTACAGCCTCCACTGTGCACGCCCCTCCCCCTGCACACAGAGGGAGCCAAAGCTGCTCATCACCCCTAGAACACTGGCCGGTTTTTCTCCTTTTCCCCTCCACTCAACTCTTCCCCAAGCTCCAACTGCAACCCCAAGCCCACTTATTCATCACACAGTGCCAGTGCTGCAGCTCAACCTGGACACTGCATTTTAGTTTAGAAAAGACAACTGCTATCGGGCGCTCGGCTACTGAGGCAGCTGGGCTCGCGCCTTGACAGAGAGGGCTCTGCATGGTGCCGTAGGTTCTGCTCTGACCTGTCCTTCCCCGGAGCACTGTCAGTAAGTGGCACCTTCACTTTTGCAGGAACTGGACCTGATTCCAGGACCCAGGGAGCCTTTTGTTGCCTTTTCATTGTCTGATTCATAACCCCAACCTTTTAAATTTTATTTTATTTTATTTTATTTTCAGTGACGGTAGCCTGTCAGCCACTGCTAGAGCAAAAGCTCCAGGAACACAGAATCTCACCTACCCTATGCATTGTTCTATCACCCAGCACACAGCAGAACCAGGCATAAAGCGGGCGCCAGTCACTACGGGATGATATTGAGTGGCTACTGGGCTGGAAAACCGTGTCACCTCTGCAGAGTCACTAACCTCTACTACCTCCATCCCTTTCCTCATCTAGAATTTGAGGACAACAGCAGTATGAAGCTCACTGGATTGTTGAAGAAGCTAGCTAAAATAACAGATGTGAAGCACTTGCAAACACAATAGTCAAGCACTTATTAGTATTATTAATAAGTAAATGAGCAGGGCACAGTGTCATCTCAAGGCGGCTGAAGCAGGAGGACCATGAGTTTAAGACCAACCCAGGAACTTAATGAGAACCTGTCTCAAAATAAAACAAGAAGGGTTGGGGATGTAGCTTCATGGTAGATGACTTGACTTGCCTGGCACTGTGGGGTCCTGGGTTGAGTCTCCAAGACTGAGGAAAACAAGTGAGCCAGATCACAGAAGCAGCATTATCCATTAATCACTATCAGGAGGCAAATGAAACTCATAGGGCACCGTCTGAAGAGGATATTTTAACCAATAACCAGTCCTAGAGAAGGGTGTATCCCAATTCATAGCAAAGGGCAGGCCAAGTCCATGTAATTAGGAAGACGTGGAGGTCCCATCAAACCTGCCTCGGGACCTCTCCTAAGCAGAGTGCTGAAGCCAACTCTGCCAGGCACTTCGGTGTGCGCCGACCGCTATGGTCACTGAGTCCCTTGGCCTCTGTCCTTTCATTGAAGTGGGAAATGGAAGCAGAAAGTGGATGAAGTTACACTCTGGACCTGAGAGTGTCTGAGTTGGAGTTAGATGGGAATTAGACATGTTCTTACAGATGCATTTGCCTACATGACACCCAGAGGAGCGGGTGGGAGTCAGCCCTACGTCACTGCACACACATGCTGAGTCTCTCCTACAGAGGTCCAGGGAACCTTGGACACTGCGGACAGCTGGCTCACTCAGAGTCCCCAGAGTCTGGGGCATGGAGGGGTAGCAGGAGGAATCCCACAGTGGGGTCGAGGCATAGACCCCTCCATGCAATGGAGGGCTGCCTGTCCAAGGGCTGCCCGTACTCCTCCACGTGCTGCCCAGAGCCTTGCAGTGGTCAGGAGCCCTGGAAGCTGATCTGGAGTGCTGGCTCTGAGGAGGGACACCTAAGCTGGCCAAGGACATCCAAGCCTCAGTGAAACTCAACCCAAGTGCATCATAATCTGATCCCAGGCGCTCTCTGCTTCTTGGAAGCCCTCTCTGTGTAGTCATCAGCTCTTCCTGGAAAACACAGCACTCTATGATCACCTCTCAGCTGCCTGCAGGGACTGCATGTCTTGTTCAGGGGCACTCTCAGCCCCCCACCCACTCCTGTCCATGTGGATCTCCTGACCAGCCAGCCCCACTGTGTCACATTATTACAAAGTCACAGGATCCATCATGTTTCAGCCTGGTTCGGTTAGATTCAGTTTTTATCCTGCTTTGTCTTTAATTCATGCTTTACAGGAGATGATTTAGCCCAGATTCCAGACTCGTGCTCTAATTCAAAGCCCTAAAAATGGTACAAATACAGTATTTGAAATGGAACAGGCTCAATATTTAGGAAAAAGGAAAAGAGTGGTTAGGACACAGGTCTATCACTGGAGTGCAAGTTAAGGAAAGTAGGGAAGAAATTCCAAGCAACTCTGACAATATGATCTACCTAAAATTCTTTCTACAGAGCCTTGCCTGACTGGAGACCAGCTTGGCTTAATCATCAGAGTTATTGAAATAGCAAACATCACTTCGTGAGGTAGCAATTATTCGTAGATGGAATAAAGCTGTTTTCAGAAAAAAAAAAAAGCAGGATGCTGAGGAGAAAAGTCAAGGAGATGCTTGTTCTCTATTTCCTGAAGGCCTTAGAAACAATCTCTTCCCACTCTCAGAGCTTCAGAATCTCCACTCACAGGTTGAGATAATGGACTTTTATTCCAGAGGGCTGGGGTGATGATACAGACAGATAAGGCCTGGAACAGTGGGAGCTCAGGTTTAGATCTCTGGTCCCTTCCTGCCACATCCAACTGGCTTCTCATTCATTCTCTTATCACCTGCCATGTGTTTATCACACAACTGCTATGCACTGAGTGCTATGGGAACAGCAGTAAATAGGAAAGAATGGTTTCCATCCTGATGATTGGCATGGTGAGTGTTTAGCTAGTAAGAGGATTAACATCTGTTAGCCATGATGGGAAAGAGCCTCAGGGAACCAAGGCTAACAGAGAGCCACCCCGTCTCCCAGGGGGTGAGGAGTGGGGGACCCATGTGCCAAGCAGGCAATGTGGAGTACGTGCCTCCCGGGCAGCAGTCATACAGCCTAAAGCCTGCGCTAGACCAACAGAGCCCAGTGGGCAGAGGTATTCAGAGCTGGGTCAGGGGTGGGCGCAAGACTCAAAGCTCAGACTCTAGATTACAAATGCAGGAAGAGATAGAGCTGCCCGGAGCCAACCCCAACACTGCAACAGGCTGCTTCACAAGTGCCACCCATCTCTGAAACAGCCATCAGCAACACTGCTCCCCCAAACTGCCCCATTGTCCTCTTCTGCCTCCCGCTTCCCTCTGCCCACACGCCTCACCGTGGGGGGAGATTATAGCAGGGGAAAAGGCATGAGAAGTTCTCTGCTTGGGAAGAGGTCAAGCATATTCTTTCCAAAGACTGATAGTCGCCAAGTAAGAAAGAGCATTTGGACGAATTCTAGGGAGAAAGGGATTGAGGGAGGCTGGAGCACCTCAAATCCGGAAGACTGAGGAAGTGGAGCCCCAGTAGTGCCAACACCTCTACCTCAGTCATGGAAAATCTCCCCAGCTGGGGACAGACGGAAGAGCTGGGGACAGATGACACAGAAAGGGTACAGGGCTGGCTAGAGGGACTCCTTGTCTGGCTAAGAGGTTTCATCAGGCGTTTAGGATCCATAGGACTGCGAGGGCTCTGGACTAACACAACATCAAGCATCACCTCCCTCATGGATAGAATCTGGTTGATGACCGGAAATGGAAATTCCCATGTGTTCACACCATAGTTTGTGAACTGAGATTCACAACCACAATGTGAATTTCACTACCGGTGTTTAGAGGCCAGATTTGCCTTTCCACTATAGTTCACTTTTCCTAGACTCCTTATTCCAGACGTAAATTTCTGCACTGGTGCTAAGTCCCAATAACACTGCCAAGAGCTTGTTTTAGAGAGAAGCCAAGTCATTGCAAATTTTGCTGTTATCATTGTGTGCCTGTCTCCTGCTGTGCAGTGGCCTCCATCTGACCGGCCACAAAGGAAATGAAAAGGCCAGCAATCAGGCTCCTCGGAAGAGCAGGAACTGAGCTCTGCCCAGCGACTGGAAGCCTGCGCTGGCAAAGCCCTCAGCAGCCGGTCCTGCCTGGAGTCTGTCTTTGAAGTGTGTCCAAAGGGAACTTTAAATCACAAGTGCGAGCTGCCCCGACCTCCCCACGATCCGGCTGAGACGTACACTCTTGCCTGATGGCGTCTCATCTCAGATTTTAAATAAAAGAGATCGCTCATGCTTCAAAGCGAGTTGCTCCTTGGCAAACAGTAACACAAATCCCCAGGGAAAGGGAAAACAGAGGAAAATTCTGACTCTTTCAGTTTCTGCTGGAGTTGCCTATTTAGGTCACTTTCACCAATGAGCTCTCAAAGCTCCTCATTGACAGCAATTTACAGATGAAACCCAAACCCAGTGAGCCTGACTGTGGCACAAAGGCTTCCATGGAAAGGCAGGGATAGGTTAGAAGCTGACTCAAAGAACACAGAGTGCTTCACCTAGTGAACTTCAAGGAGCTTTCACTCCAGGAAGTAAATTCTGCGTCACTCCAGCTGCTTCCCACCTCCTCCTACTCTTTTCTTTTCTCTTTCTGCTGTTTGTTTGTTTGTTTGTTTGTTTGTTTCATGCCTGATCCTAGGCTCTGGGTCAGCTCTCTACACTGAGCCCCTTGGCCTAAGGAACGAGAGTGGGGTTCAGAGCTGAGACTCACTGCCAACTCCCCACTATCTTGGTGGATTCCCCATGGTTCTGTCCCTACACAGAGGAGACGGTGAGGCCAGAGTACAGCTCCTGGTGAGCACTTGCCTGGCCCAGCTGAGGCCTTGAGTTCTGTCCCCAGTCCTGAACAAACAAAGATGGGAATGTCACAGACAGAGCTTAGAAAATTCAAGTAAACAAATAATAAACTTCATACATGGACAGTGCTGCAGAGTGTGTTCTAGGCAAGGTTGTGGGCTGTTGTGGAAAAGCTGAAGTTCAGTAGACAGAATGTCCCACTCCACAGGACCTAATGCAGCTGGCTCGTGAGCTCACTGAAGAGGCCCTAGGAGCCAGCATGGGCTCCCCGGCAGACTGCATCTCACTCTCTTTCGGTCAAAACGATAGACTGGGAAATTAAAATGCTATAGGCTCAGTGCATTCAGGCCCCAAAAAAGCATTGGGGGTTATTCATGAGCAACTCTGGACAAGATGAAGAAAGCGCTGGCTTCAGTAGCTCCTGTTACCGTGGGAAGGAAAGTTTGTCCCAGTTTGGCCCAAGTCTTTGGTGAGGCCCTGTTCAGAACCATACTTTATCCATACCTGAACTATATTTTAGTTGTCAGTTTTCCAGGCAATGAAAAGCTGTGAGGATTTAAAGAAAGACTGAACCAAGACATTGACATGAGAATGCACCTCCACAAAAAAGATGTAATTAAAAAATAAAAGCCATGGCTTTTACTAGAATCAAGCAGATTTTGTTTGAGCAGGATTTGTGTGAAAAACAAACAAAGAGGTTTACAGTGAGGCTGGCAGCAGGCTGTCCTCAAGCCAGGCCTGACCCAACCTCTGAGGACCGGCTGGGCTCCGAGCCAGGCAGGTGTTGGTGCTCTGGGTCTCAGCTGATGCAGAATATTACATGATCTGGAATATTACGTGGGGGAAGTCAAGGCAGTGAGGTGCTGTCAGCCATGTCTCCCACAGAACTGTACAGCTTCTCGGCTGCTCCCCAACCTGACCAAACCGCTCCCCCCATCACCCTGCTTCCCGTTTCTGACTTCCGACCTCAGGCCACCTCCTTTCCCTGGTAGAGGATGTTAGTTGTGCATTCACTCATTTAGCAAGCATTTACGGATCATTTATATTGGAAGCAACCTTGCTAAGTCTTCTGAGTGGCAGCAAAGCCCCTGCAGTGCTGAGGGTGACATTCTAGGAGGCCGCGGCGGACAATAAGCAGAGACACTGAGCACATGAGCACCTGGGCGCATCCAGAGCTGGTGAGCACTGCAGGGCAGAGAGCACGGAGGCACTGGACAGGGCCAGCTCAGGAAGCTGAGCAGCATGAACGCAGGAATGCTCCTCACGTCTACCCCTGTGACAAAATTTATTTTGGTTTCTTAGGGTGCTTTGTTTTGGTTTGGTTTTTTGTCTTTTTGAGCCAGGGTCTCAATATGCAGTTCTTTAGGCTGAACTTGAGTTCACTTTGTAGCCCAGGCTGGTCTCAAACTCTCAATGATCCTCCTGCCTCAGCCTCCTGAGTTACCAGAGGATACCACCGTGCTAAGGGCAAGGTTTATTTTGACTCATGGTTCTGGGGCTTTCCATCAAGGGCTGAACCTCAGGGTTGAAGAGTGAGGCAGAGTGAAGCTACCCTGAGGCACAGAAGAGAGAGGAGGGAGGGCCAGGTTGCACTGTGCCCTGGGAGGGTGTGGTCCTACATGAAGGCCTCCTCCTCAGCCCTTTGCCTGAAGTCCCTCACTCCCAACAGCACCCGCCAGGATGAGGCACAGCACGTGGCCTGCAGAACACTGCAGATCCAAACCTCTTCGGAGGTTACAGAGTTGCACCTGTGTGGGAGACAGTGTCCCTGGAGGGGATCCTGGGAAAGATGGCAGGAAATGAGCTCAGAATGGAAGGGTGCTGGGGAGGACCTCATCCTTCCCTCAGCAGAGGCAGAATCCACTGGGGGCATCAAGGTCTGGATCTGGGTTGTCCCTGGAGTCCAGTCTGGAGTGGAACCCACGGTAGTTGTCTGTTAGGCCCTGGAGAGGAAAGGATAAGTATTGAGTTCACATCTGCAATGGAAGCACAGACACAAATGTGCAAGACTTAGGAATGAGCCATGCAACTGAGTTTTAGCATCAAGAGGAAGTGTAGCTTGGAACTGAGGATCAAGGCGATGTGCTGGTGCTCTCTGTGCATAGGAGGTCAGCAAGAAGAGAAAAAAGCAACAAAACATGCTATAAACCTGCAAGGAGAGCATGCTGCCATGGAAGCTGAGCTGAGGAAGTGCTTGGGGAGAAGTGACCCTTGTGCCAGGTGTGGTGAGCATGGGAAGTAGCCACTGGCCTGGGCGCCGTGGCCATCCTCAGTGACGTGGACAACAGCAGCCTCAGTGCATAGTCAGGGACTGAAAATCAGAGTGGTCTGAAGAAGGAGAAGGAAGGATGGTTTTAAAATCTTGTACAAGGAGCAGCAGGGCTGAGGGCAGACTCAGTAAGGTGTGAGCCCTGAAGGATGTATGCCCTGAGCCAAAAGCACGAAGCATCCTGTGGGAAATGAAAGCCAGTGTGACAAGTGACAGTGAAGGGTCGGCTATGGATTTCTTATTTCTAATGCAGTCAGTCTCACAGGAAGAGGCCTCTCTATCAGCTTCTCCAAGGATGTAACGTCCAGCACCGAACGTTTGGCTCAACACCCTGTCAGTTCCATCTAGACCTCACTGGATACATTCAGAACGTAGGTATGATTAGAAAAGAGAAATGCATGCGAAACATCCCTGACTATATTCTAGTGCTTGTAACACTGGTGACTCAGGCAATGTTAGCAGAGTGAGGGTGAAAGACCCAGCTTGACCACTAACCCTTCTGTCAGAGCCCAGCCAAGTGTGCTAACCTGTCTGATCACATCTCTTCCTCTGTCTCATCTGGCCTCCCACACTGGAGGCCAGAAGTTCCTCTTCCCATCTGTTTGAGACAAAGCCACCTAGGTCCTGGTGCAGGCTGGATGCCCGTGTGGGTCACCAGGAGGTATTCTGAAGTAAAGCAGCCAGAATCAAGTCCTGGCTTTAGCCTGGCCCACAGTGAGTGCTGGCCTTGACAAAGGCCCTTCCAGGCCCTCAGGATCCATTCCTGAGCACAGTCAGGAACATGCCAGCAGCTCACACCTGGGCTGCAGTCCCTTCTGTTTCCACTTCTCTTCCCTTCTTCGCCGTCTCTGGCTTCACCCAAACTGGTCCCTCCATCTTCCTCCACCAGCAGCAGCGCTGAGCCATGGCCCTCACTGCACTGCCAAGGTGGGGATGGGGACCATCACTCAGGGACTCACAGGAGGAAAACTTCACCCTCTGAGGAGGGCTGACTCAGCTCTTCTGGGTTCTAACTGCGTCTTTGGAGTCACTCCATTTCTTCTGAAGATTTCTGCAACATGAGTTATGATGGAAGAGTGAATCTAGAAAACTTTCCAAAGCTAACTCACCTGATTCAACCAGCCATTAATTAAAATTCGATGATATTAATAATGGGCCTCAGTCTTATCTCTGCTTGACCCATGTCAAGGTTGCATTTGATTATCAATCCTCACACCCACAGTGGAGCAGCAGAGCATCTGATCCCTAAGTGACATAATTAAAAAGAGGCCTAGAGGCTGCTTGGAAGGATCCCTTCCTTCCCAGATATGGCACTATGAATGACAGAGATCTGGGGAGGCTTCGTGTCTCCAGGACGTCTCCATGGAAAAGACACTTGCAAGTGATGGAGGCCAGTCCTAGAGATGGATCCCAGTGACGCAAAGGTCACACTGAGTTTCCAACACCAGGGAGTGTGACAGAGGACACAGAGATCTCAAAGAAATGGAAAAGAATGGCTGGAAATGGGAATCGCACGTGGAACACTGCAGTGGGATGGACTCCGTATCCTGTAGAAGGGAAGTGGGGTGGAGTCTCGCAATCTAGGACCTAGAAACCTCAGGCATCTCATTTAATTCACAACCCAATTCTCTGTGAATTCAGAGAAACATTTTACCAGGGGCAGTGATGGCTTAGGAACTGAAAACAACTGACTGAACCACAAACAGCTTCTCTGGTAAATAGTAAGGTCTTCAAAGGATTGGCCTCTTGTGATATTGATAAATGCCTGCAAAAGAACATTATCTCATGCTGGAGAAAGCTCCTGAGATCTTACAGTAAATGCAAACCCACAGACCAGTTTGGCTGAGAAATGAAGGAAAATTGATATTGCAGACGAAATACCCCGTGAATGCTGCCTGCAGAAGGGCCCAGGTTTTATCTCTGTAGAGGGTAGGGGCGCTTTTCACCAGGCTAATGAATGTTGTTCCTCTCTACAAGGTCCTATGGTCCACTGACCTCTCTCTGTGCTTCCTGCAGCCCCAGCAGGTCAGGGTGGACCATTGGGCAATGGTTTTCTCTGGTGTCCCGGCTCCTGATGTGCTGAGTGTGAAGCCAGAGGAAGAGAAATGAACACTCTGACTTGCTCCTGGGAAAAGAATCACATTGTCCCTCTGTTTTATTTCCTGACTCATCCTCAGCTCACTTCCAGAATGAGGGGGTTCTGACCAGGACCCCAGTACCCCGGGAGGAAGGAGAGTAGAGACAGTGAGGACGGCCCTTGTCCTGAGGTGTGGAGACCGAGAGGAAGAACTGAGAGGCTCTGAGCTCATCAGAATGTTTTCCCCAAAAGCAGACCTCATAAAAACTGCGGTAAACTCATTTCATACCAGTAGGCATAGCAGAGAGCAAAGTGTGAAACTAGACTTTCAAATCTGAGTTTCTGGTTTTTTCCAGGTCATTGCTGCAGTCATTCTGGTTTTCATTTTGACCTGGAGGAAATTTTTGAACTTCCATTCTGATTCTCAATGTTTATAAATTCTTCACTTTGGAACTCTGATTGTTTTTTTTCTTGTTTTCAACCAAAGCTGAGTAATTTAAGAGTATGGTCTGTTTGCAGTTAGCTGAGGAGTAGGCATGCATTTTCCTCCTCACACTGCGGTCACCTGTGACCCAGCCCCCACCAGCTACAGGGCAACCCCCCACAGGAAGGTGCAGTGGCTCCCCTCTCTCCCTCTGGGTCTTGTCTGTGCCCAGCCTCGGCTCCCTTCTCTCTCTGTGCCTCCCTTCTCTCTCTGACCTCACCTCACAATCCACCCCAAAATTCAATGCGTGCCTGTGAGACAGCACCTCCCAAGGTTATCCCTCCCAACCAGCTCTCATTTCCCAGCCAAGCACATTGCGTGGCCAGCATCATCCTCTCTCAGTGGCTCAGGTACAAGGCTCCATGCTGTCACATCCCTGGCTTCAGTCTTTTTTTCTCCAGCTCCTGTTCCTATGTTGGGACAACTGTCATCACAATCCCCTGGCCCTGCTCCTGTCCTCCTGTCATCTGTCCCTCTGCTCTCCATGGGTGTCCTCTCTCCACCCCACTGAACTCTCCATACATAAAATTACAGAGCGGCCCTGGCCACCCAGGGTCGCTGGCTGCAGGCTTCCTTCTGGTCCCTCCTACTGTAATCCAACCTCACCCTCCCCTGCGACCATGCCGTCCCAGGTTGTGATGAAGCCACACTGGCTCTTACGGGTCCATGGGTCAAAGAAAGTTGCCCAGCTAAGCCTGGCATTGGTGGGGCGAAGGTGTAATTCCGCCCCACAGAGGCCCCAGTAGCACATATTTTGAACAAATGATACCCCTGCCACACTGTCCTTGAAGGTGCAGTGTGATCTCAGCGTGTCTCTGTGCCAGGGGCGTTTCTCATGGCTATCTCAGCCCCAGGCCGTGAGCGCCTTGGCCCAGGGGCCAAGTAGATGCCAGGAGTCCCCCATGCATCCACTCCATCAGGTCAGGCACAAGTGACTTAATCTTGAGAAAGGTCCGTGGAGAAGCACATTCCTCCCCAAGTCCAAAGTGTCCCTGCTAGAGTCTGAGTCTGTAAAGAACAGGACATCTTGTCCCCACAGCCACTTCTTGGCACTGGGGTCTCCACACAGGGTCAAAGCTTAGAAAACAGGACAGAAATTCCCTTTGCTCAGAGTCTAAGGGTAACATTCATTTTTGGTCCCCTTTAAGAAAGCCATGAATTTTAGCAACAGAAAGAGCAGAGTTTCAGTCTTGGCTTCAGCCTCCGTAAACATCTGCAGAGTTGCTCAGCCCCCTCCCTCCCCACCCCATTCTTTCATCTTCCAAGGGGCAGCGGCTGCCTTTCTTGAGGTTTTCTGATACCACTCAGACTTTCTGCATGGTGTGTGGTCTGTGGTCTGTGGCCTGTGCCCAGGAAGGGCAGGCTGGCAGTGGTGGCACTGGCTTCCCCACACACAAGATGCCTCTCTGCACAGGAGGTCCAGGCATCACCCCTGGAGAGAACACAGCCTCTTGTGGAGAATCTGAGCCCCCTGGACCTGCCCCGAAACATACGAGCTTGGAGGACGCTACAGGTTCTGTGCCTTCCCTGGGTGTCAGCAGAATTTCAGGAACCAGGCAAGCACAATACGTAACCCGTGCCCTCAGCAGCATGCCCAGCACTGGGGGAAGGAACCACCAGTGAACCAAATGCCAGAAAGCAGCAGAGCAGGTGACGGGCGGCACCTTGGGTCTGCCAGCTTCAGTCAGAGCGGACGGAGCGTGACCATTTCCAACAGCAGAGAGAGCCCACATCTTCTGAGACCACTGAGTCAGGAACACAGCGCCAATCTCATGGCGTTTGTAATCCAATCCTTGAAACAACCTGTGGGGTAAATTAGAGGCTTTGTGGTTAGGAAACACGACTCCAGGATGGCGGCAGGCTGCGACATCATAAAGACACACGGGAGTTTACATCCAGGCACAAAGTACTTCTTTTGTTTCCTGGTAAGAACCTGATGGCATGGCAACCACGGCAAGTTCAAACCCACAGCAGAGAACGAGCATCTCTGTTTACAAAACGTGAAGCATTAAGTTCTTTGTCCAAATTAATGGGATCACAATCTAAAGGGGGGGCTTGCGGCTTTGTATGGTCTTCTCTTCTCTTTGCTTTCTCTTAATGACCCTGAGATTTCGAAGCTGGTAGAAAGATACCAATCCAAGAACTCTGGAGACTAAAACGCACCCCACACAGGCAACAGTAAACCGCCTGTCTGCCCTGGAATTTGGCTTTCAATCCACATGGTGCTTCAGCAAGCAACCGCGCTCTGAGATCCACTGCGGCACGAGACGCACCCTAGTAGCCACCCTCCCTGGCCAAGGCCACCTGCTCCCCCAAACTCCTTGCACACAGCATCATAGGAACTGCTGGCCTTTTCTGCACAATGCCAGCCCTCCTAACCCCAGGTGGGCGTGGAGTAATGGGCACCCAAGGGCCTCTGAATCCAGGTAATTACCTCACCTGAGCAAAAGATGTGAATCATTAGAAATGAGGTTTTTGCCTTCCACATGAATTTGAGTGTTAATAATAAGCATAAGGCAGCTAGAAACAAAATCTTAGTAAACCTATGACCGTGTCCTGAGTTCAGCTTTCTTCAAGAGAAGCACGTAAATTAATCTGTATTGACTGGGTCTGTGATGTTCACAAACATTCACTACTGTGCTATCGCCCATCAGAGCAGGCTGGAATGAGAACTGAGATGCAGGGCTTCCTGTGGCAAATGTCCCTATGGGCCTTCCGCCATGGTTCCCTTATTCAAGGCATCTTTCATGAGTTAGACACACACACACACACACACACACACACACACACACACTTCTCAGAGATGTGCTTTAGTCAAATGTCAGGAAAAGAAGATCAGTTATCAAATACAGTAAAAATTTTCACGACAGAATTCACCCAGGCACTTTTAAAACCATGTTAGTGGCAGTGGAGCTAATGTCACCCTGAAGTATACCAGTGGTCACTGTAACAATAGCAGATATGCCGTGAAGCATGCATGTTTGCATCGGAGGGTACACTCCTGGGGTTTGTGGCACACCACAGGACGCACACAGCCACATTCAGTGGACACCTCCTGCAACAAGCATGGAAAGGGCTGAGCTGCTCCAATGCCTGGCTTTGGAAAGCACAGCTGCTGGCTCTGCTTTCCAAACCGACTCTGACTCTGCCTTGCTTTCCCCATGGGAGGCCACCCAGGCCCACTGCCCCCTTGAGATGCAGAATTTATCACTGGGCACATTTGGTTGAGGACTCCACCTCCCCACTGCACTTCTTTTGGGACCATCCCAGTGCCAGCCACATGTCACCAGCACCACCACTCCCTCCTCCTGTCCCAGTGTCCTGTCTTCATGGCATCTGTCACTGCAGGAGACTGCAGGGAGCAGACTTCCTAACAGTTCTGCCCAGTTCTGTTCAAAACCACTGCCTTCCCTTGAGGAAGGTGTGCTCTGCTCACCCCAGACCCCCAACCGCACTTGCTATTTGAGGTCTTTTTCACCTCAGTCACCCTTGCCTGTGTGACAGTACCACGGTGTGGTCTGATTTGGTTTCCTAATGGCCAGCTGAGCTGAGACCTTGGGTATATTTTGTCGCTTGAATGTCATCTGACCAAACAGTACACTCAGGACTGTCAGCCTGGCTGTCTGGAAGGTCACCTGTCTTTCTCTTTCCAGTATAGGGGAGCTCTTCCAACACTCCGCATATGACTCATTCCCTGGGGTGTGACCTGGAGAAGCCTCCTCCCACTACGGGTGGCCTTTCACTCCTTCCATGCGCAGAAAAGAATCTCACAAACACAGCAAAGAGGGAACACAGCAATATGCAAATGGACAAGGCACAGAGGGCAGGACCCATTTAGAATAAAGATCCAGACAGAAGCAGCCTGTCCACTGTGCTGTGTGGAAGAGCCAGTTAGGGGCAGAAGCTGGGATGCAAGGGACTGAAAAGGGTCAGCACCACTTGAGTTCTCAGTGCTGGTCGCGTAGGTGTATTCACTTTACAAATGCATCAGACTGTACATTAATGATCTGTGAAATGTTTCTGTATGTTCCACCTCAATAAAACGGCTTAGCAGTAGATATAAAGTCATTAGTGTGTTGCTGAGTGATGCGGACATGTTGCTAGACCATCTACAACTCTATCCTTCCACTTACAAAAATTTATATCTGTGACTAGAATAATGACCTTCATGAAGCACTTCACACCATCACCTTGACCTTAGCCTCAGGAGCTTTCTGATTCTCATTTCATAACTTTTATTTTTTCAGTACTGAGGGTTGAACTCAGGGCTTTCACACTAAGCTACATTCCTTCCACGTTTTCTTTTCTTTTTGAGACTGGTCATTAAATTACTCAAGCTTGGCAAAAATCTGTGATCTTTCCTCCCTCAGCCTCCCCAAATATTGGGATTATGGACAAGAGCCTCCATGCAGGAGGATCACCTTGCATTTGTGGCCAGTCTGGCCTACATAGTGAGTCCAGGCCAGCTTGAATTACATAGCAAGACCCTGCCTCAAAAAGACAGAACAAAACAAAAACAAACAGAAAAAATACTGCAAAAAGGTAGCAGTCCTCTTTTCAAGTTGGCCTACCCTGTGCAATAATTCATCACCCAGAAAAATGTGTCCCCATGGACCCTTGCAGGCCTTCTGAGGCTGAGCAGACCTAGCAGGAAACCTGCACTGATGGATGCTTTTCTTCTTCTATCTTAACTTCACAAACCTCACCTGCTGTGTACTTCACCTCCACCACAAAGGGCCAGACTGTGCAGGTATGTGTGTGTGCACACGTGAGTACGCACACATGTGTGTCTCCCAAGCTTTTGATTGTGCGGCTCTTACCCATTCCCATGGCATCACTATCGTGGACTTTTCTTGCTTTTGGTTACTTAATTCATGCTTTAGAGTTTACATCGCATCTGGTTTTACCTCCTCATGTAATTAATAAAGGAACTCCAGTCTGCACCATTCCTGAAGAGTAATCGTCCTGCTCATTCAACCGAGGCCTGAGCAAGGAGAGTGGGTGGCAATGCACTACTGCCATCTGACCACTGGAGCCCATGGCACTGCCACCTTCAGGGCCTGGATGGAGAGCAGCCAGGCAGGATTTATGTCCACTCTGTCCACCCAGAGGCCACAACCAACGCTGCACTGGACCATGTCGCCAATGGAACCACAGCAACTGGCCTGTTTTGGGGGAATTGTTCTGGTTTCTATACCCAAAGACCCCAGCCCCAAAACCAATGCTTCAAAAGCCAGACCCAGGAGCCACAGGAAGACTGCGGAGGGTCACGCTCTTGTTATTAGGAAGACAGCCCTTGTTGCAAATCCAATTAAAGTGCATGAATTTCCAGATCAATCTTTCATAGTGTATATACTGTTTTATATGCATAAACTGGTTTATATGCATAAGCGGTCAGATGGCAGCAGTGCATTGGCACCCACTCTCCTTGCTCAGACCTCGGTTGGATGAGCAGGGCGATTACTCTTCAGGAATGGTGCAGACTGGAGTTCCTGGTGCAGACTGGAGTCCTCTATTAATTACTTGAGGAGGTAAAACCAGATGGGATGTAAACTCTAAATCTAGTATAAACTTTTTTATATGCATATTTCAGAGCTGAAAGGGATTTTTAAAGACAGTGCACTGCCCATCTAATCCATATCCCTCTGTCTGTCTAGCCAGTTATCAACCCCTCCAGAGCAGGTGAATTCATACCTCCCCCAGCAGCCTAACCTTAAAATCCCAGAGAGTTAGGAAGATCTCTCAGCTACTGCATTGTGACTTTCACCCCAACCCTCTTGCTTCCTTTGAAGCCACAAAAACAAAGCAAATAAATTCCACTCTTGGGAGAAGCTCCAGTCTTCCCCTTTGGTTGGACCTCGTCTCCTGGCTTCCAGTGTAGACTCTTCAGCCTTTCATCGCAGAGCCTTCAGACTTCTGTCACAGACCCAGTGCCCTCTTGGTGTGGACTTGCACAAGACACTAGGGTGAATTCCAGACCTTGGGTTGATTGAACCCTTCGGCCTCCAGTGTGCAGACTTCCTCTGCACGCTTCCTCATCTGACTCTGTGGCTGATCATTCTACATCTGCTTCAGTGAAATGGCAGGTTCTGGACAAGATAATTTTTATCTGCCTGTTTGTGACACAGACTCCCCCCAACTTCACTGGTAGGCCTCCTACTGGCTATGATGGTGACATGATACTGAGCCCTCCTGAATCATAAAAATGAGGAAAACTTTTTACAAATGGCAGAATAACTAGGCTAAATGATCTGGACTTTCTATTGCCAATCTTAGCAGACCCAAATTGATATACCAGCTTAAAATGTTAAAGGAAATACATTTCTAACTTGTTTCAGCATCAGTTACTCTGTTTTGCTTTCATAAGAACTAAGTCCACCCTAGCAAGTGCACTGCAAAAAAAACTGTAAGCAATACAAAGGCCTGGAGACCTCCACCACCCACCCATCTGAAGGGGGCCAGAAACATGACAAGACAGAGAAACAGCAAAAGGTCTCCAACCACCAATCCAGGGAAAGGGAGTCCAGTAGAGGTAAATGCAGAGGAGGTTGAGGGCAGCAAACCTGTAATGTCAGAGACAGCCTCATCGGAAATAAAGAAATACATCTGTAACCTCATTGTCGAATTTAAATCTGAAATTCTAACTCAGGTGAAGCAAGATATAAGAAGATTAATAAAAGAAGTCCTGGGTAATCCTCAACTGGACACAAATGAAAGAATAGAGGAACCCAGAGAAAGGAGAGAAGCCTTTGATGAAGAATATAAACAAAACCTAGAATACATGAAACAGATGGAAATAGAATATCAGGAAATTAAAAACTCCATTGAAAGCTGGCAAAACCTTTTAACAGAAACTAAAGACAAACTTTCAAAACTTGAAGATAGATTTGCAGCATATGATCATGAAAGGAAGGATCTCTTAAAAATAACAAGGAACCAGGAAGCAATGATACAAAGGCTAGAAGATGACAAAAGGATTTATAACCTAAGAATAAAATATGTGAATGAAGATGCAGCGACAAATACAAATGAAATAAAAAGTCTATTCACAGAAATAATTAAGGAAAACTTCTCAAACATAGGAAACGGAAGTGATGTTCAGATATATGAGGCATACAAAACTCCAGCCGGCTACAACCAAAACAGATCTACACTCAGACATATAATAATCAGGATCCCAGAAATCCATCACAAGAACAGAATATTAAAAGTGGTCAGGAAAAAGAAACAGATTACCTATAAAGGAAAACTCATCAAAATCACAGCAGACTTCTCGATGCAAACCATCAAATCAAGAAGAGCTTGGAGCGAAATATTCCAAGCCCTGAAGGAAAATAACCTCCAACCCAGAATGCTGTACCCTGCCAAACTGTCTCTCAAAATTAATGGAGAGACAAGATATTTCCATTACAAAGAGGAACTGGAGGAGTTTGTGACCACCAATCCAACCCTGCAAAGAATACTGAAGGACATTTTAGAGAGAGAAGAAAATCACCAGGGTTCCAGGAGCAATGGCAGAAAGGCCTCAAAGAAAGGGGCAGACAGTGGAATGAAAGAAAAAAGTAAACAAACAATGACAGAAAAATAGCAGAGCAAAGATAAGACAGAGAAGATTGGTTATATTGCTGTTTTATCTTGACTGATTTTATTTGAATCTGTTACGCTTTAGAGTATCAAGTCTGAGAGTAGAGGCAACTACTCTGAAGATGACAAGATTCAATAGGATACCCATTCTGGTTTGATTATTAACTGCCTTTGAAGTCCTATAATATCTCCAATGTTTAGATTTTATTAATAGTGTAATGCAATGCTAAGTTTAATTATACTATGTTTGACAATATAAACAATTTTATTGAAAACAACAAGAAACATCATAGTAACTACCATAGATCACCTAGTATTGTGGTTTTATACTTCCTTTTCATTTCATGTTTCTCTAGGAATTTGTATTGTTGGCTTGTTTTGATTTGTTTCTCCCTCTAATACAGAAAGGCTAGGTATATGTGTAGAGACTTATACATGTGTAGAACTTCTAAGTAATTTACAAGAATGGATTAGAGTTATTGTAAAGAAAAAAAGAGAGGAAAAGAAAGCATTCTAAAGGATATAACTGCATGTACGTTTGAGTGTGTGGGATTGATAGCCATGCTGCTAAAGTTTTGTTGGATGGATGAACAAAACTGATTGCAATTTCACTGTTTGGATGTCTATTTTGTAGGCTTTACTTTTGTAACTTGAACAACTACTTGTAAGAGGATAATATGTAATTATCAACTAGTGATTTCTTCCTGGTTACTATTTGTTTTGTTTTTGAGATTTTGTATTATTTCTACACTCTTTCTGTTTCAAATTTTTTTCTTTAAATAAAAAAAAAGAAAAAATGCAATTTTTTCCCATTTTCAAGTCCTTAAAACATCTGAAGACAGCTTCCTTGCCTCCCACCTCTGGTCTTCTTTTCTTCCCCGTCCTTCCTGGTTTCTTCTGCTTTCCTCACTCACCAGGGTGAAAGTCACTGTATAGGACTCTGAGCAGCAGCTTTGAATCAGAGAAATCTGGGTTCTAGTCCTATATTCACCCTTAGCACATGTGACATGGAGTAAATAAAGCCTATGAGCCGCTGTCCCTAAGTTACAGCAGTACCGAACCTCACATCTTGTGACTTGATAAGTAAGGACTGATGGGGGCCTGAACTGCACAGATGTCAGGAAAATGCTGGTCCCTGCCAGGCTGGCTGGGTGTGTCCTGAAGGGACACTCCCTCGCCTCTTCAGACTCCCCGCAGCCTGACCAGGCAATGAGCCACGTGCTGTGTGGAGGTTTGAAACCTGAGTGTTAATGGGTCTCTGCCACCACTCACACACCTGTCCATCTGCAGAGCTGCTGGTCCCCAAGGCCACAGGATCCCTGTGTCCTCAGCAGACCTGTGGGGATGGCTCTGAGCTCAACCTCTAAACTAACTGTGAGGGCTAGCAGTGGCCCTATGTGCAAATTGGTCACATGCCTTTCCTGTGGAGATGAGGGGACAAGGGAATGAACACCTCTGGGCTCACCTTGCTGGTCCATCCCTGCCAATGTAGGGTGTGCTCAGGTGCTAAACCAAAAGAAGAGAAGGCTCGGGCTGTCATACAGATCAGACAACAAAGCCAAAAACAGCTGCTCCCACACTTCTGGCCATCAGAGGAATTTGCTTGAAGAACCCTAGGCTACCTTTAATTTGAATTTACTTTAGTTCCATTTTTTAAAAATCAGTAACAATAGGTAATCAAACAAGTGATGGGCCCATGCTTATTTCTCACAGCATGGGAAAGGTCTCTCGTGAAAGAGGTTTTGGGCTTTGTGCATAAGTTAATCATGGGGTCATTAAGCTCAGGATCTTGTGAAAGCCCAGAGTACCCACAGGGATTAGCACTGCTCTTGCCACAGTGGAAGAGGGTATGTTTATAATTTTTCATTGCAGTAATCATTTTGATATTTACATATCTGTGTGTGTGTGTGTGTTGTTTTAGTTTTGGTTTGGGGTTTGGTACAGGGGATCGAACTCACGACCTAGGGTTTGCCAGGCAGGTGCTTGTACCACTGAACTAAATCCCCGCCCCCGTGTGTGTGTTTTGTAACATCATGTTGTACACCTTACATATAATATCAACATAAAATTGTGTTTTAAAAAAATAGATAAAATAGTCAGGCAAGGTGGCACATCCCTGTAATCCCAGTGCTCACAAGGCAGAGGCAGGAGGATAACTTAGCAGCCTGAACTATATAATGAGACACTGTCTCCAAAACACCAAAAAATAAAGCATAAATTAATAAAAGAAAAGAACCACAGCAAAGATAGTAAAGCTAACATTGTGATTAGGATAAATATGAGTAACAATTTTATGATTTGAATGCATTATATAATTTGATAATAGTTATGATTTATAGTTTTTTACAGAAAAATTAGAAAATGTGGGTAGGTAAAAGGAACATGGGAAATCTCCCACCACCAAATAATTGCTGCTCAAAAACTGTAGAGAAAGGCAAAGCCTATTTCCTCCCTTGTCTGGAAACTAAAGCAATGGAACTAAAGCAGGGAACAGAGAGCAGGTTTCCAGGGGGCAGGGTAGGAGGAGGGGACAAGCTGAGGAGAGCTGGAAATTGCAGCTGGAAGGAGGAAATGACAAGAACACGAAGCCATGAGGGTGCTCAGGAGCCTGACGGCACGCTGCTTCTCTCTCCATGTGTGAATATGCATACAGCAAAGCGTGCCCCAAAACTATATGCAATCATAATTTGTTTAAAAATTAATTAATTAAATAAAATTATTTTAAAATCTAGTACAAATAGACAACACTGAATGTAAGGCATTTTTACACTATTTCAAAGGAAGAATTTTGACTAATGGGATTATATACAGTTAGACTCCTGTTAATGATCGTTGACAAAGATCAAAAATGTTGCGCTGGCTTGGGCAGCACACACACTAAAGATCAGAACCATCAGAGCAGTCATTTCTGGAATCCAGCAGCTGTAGCGCTGAAACTGTGGTCCTGTACCTTCCTACTTAATTTCTCCTAAAGAGTACCTCATGCCAGTGATTCAGGGAAAAAAAGAAAGGAAAAAGAAAGAAATTTTTGCAGATGTTTTCCAGCAGAATTAGTACAACTTTGTTAAAATTAGGCAAAGCATTTTAGATTGTTCATTGTTTCTAAGCAAAAGAATCCTAAGTTCACCCAGAATAGATAATTTTAATTATTGATTAGTAGGCAGGTTCTGGAGATCAGTAAAAAGGATGCAGCCAACAAACCCAGTTTACAGTAAAGGATACCTTCTTGTAACATAAACTCAGATTTTTATTGCATGTAAAACTTATAAAAAGAGATATAAGAAAGAGACCTAAGGAACACAATTTTTAAAAATGGAAATAAAATAACTTTAGAAAAACTCAAGTCAAGAGAGCTCAAGGTAATAAAGTTAGATTAAAGCAGGTGGGATGAGGAAGGGACAATGTCCCTGATTGTGAAAACCACATTCTGGGGACAGCAGTCAGGACAAAGGCACAGGGAAGTCCCCAGGCCCGTGGGGGCCCAGAGCGGTGAGGAGACCTCAGGCCAGCAGCACACGCGCTGTCCCCGGTGGGGCAGATGGCACTCAGGGAAGCTTCGCTCCGCAGCAGATGGCTCGAGCTGTGGGTAAAACTGCTAGACATGCAACTGCAGACCCAGAAAACTCTCAAAAATTTTAACAAGCAGCTTTTCACAGAACAATGTACCAAATGTCAAAAGACTAAAAACACTGCCTTAAGAATATGGATATGCACAGCCTTAATGTGACACAGTTATACAAAGAATTGCCTTCCTACCTACAAATGAAAATAAACACATCAAACGCAGCTGACCAACGTTAAGGTGAATAACCTTTCCCATTTTAACAATAGACATTTTGTTTCTCAAATACGAAATGACGAGTTGCTTTCAAATACACCATTTATTTCATTTTTTAATACTTGCTCAAAGTAAAGAAATTCAGATCTCTTTCATACAAATAAGACTGCAATCCCATATTAGTCAATGTTCTGTAATTATTCTATTTCCTTAGAATTAGATGACAAGGAAGCATTAAGTTTTTGAAAAATATCAGGATAACTACAGAGATAATTTAACTTACAGAAAAACAATTTGCAACATTTAAATAATGCATTACATTAAATATGTGGCACCATGAAATTCTTTCTAAACTATTTCTTATACAGTTCCCCAGGCTATCAATGTAATATGCTGGTCAGGACCCTTTTTCATCAATCAGATAAAAACAACTAAAGTTTTTTAAGTAAATATAACTTATAGTAAACATATACTGCATACATGCGCACGTCCACACACTGTCCATGCACATGTCCACACACACATCTGCACACAGCTCTGCACACATACATGTGAGACTCTTGGTGCTGTGAGGGTTTCAGCGGCTGGAAAAGCAATGAGAGAGGTCACCCCCCAATCAGACAGCAAAGCCCATGCTGCTGTCTTGAGAGACAATGTTCTGGACACTCTAGTGCCAGCCTCTGACAAGCCCCTCACTGAGCCAGGAGGAGCCCATTCCTGTGTCTTTCTGGGTTTGAGGACAATCCCCTCCCCTCCTCCAGGAATCTAGCGGGGAAAATGAGGATACATAGGGGAAGTGAGGGGGGAAATAGTCCCCTTCAGGTGAAGTGGTAATGGAAGTAGGATGACAGGTTCTTGATAATCCCCTCCCTCATTCTGTCCCTGCAGGAAGCCCAGCACTGCAGCCGGTCAGAAGAGGCTTAAACGGGCCGCCAATCTCTCCTGCTGTGGAAGCACGGAAGGACAGGGCCAGGGAACAGGAAAGTGGAGACAAGGGCAGAGAACATGCAGGCTCGAGGATTGTCCCTCCCCACATCACCCCGTGCTTAGCGGCACAGAGAGAGGTGACTGCAGGTCTAGAGGGATGGAGGGCACCTGAGTCACCTGCCAAGCGCACAGACAACTCTAGCCCCAGCCAGACAGAGGGACGGCAGGTCAGCGTCATCCCCAGGGCTGTGCAGGTGTGGGTGGGTTCACACTGGCTGCCATCAACAGCTGAGTGGGCAACAGGTGAGCAAAGAGCATCTCCCTGGAGACTCTAGGTCTTCACCGCCCCCCATACCCACGAGTCATCCCTCCCACACCTGCGGAGGAGGAGCAGCGGGAGCCGGGCTGCAGCCCCTGGGCAGACTGCTTTCCGCATGGAGTATTTAAATCACTAGATTTATCTACACTTTATGCCACAAGGGGCATTTACTTATTTTATTTTATCTTATTTTATTTTTGCTATTTAGTAAACAGACATTCTGGAAGACAGCCAATTAGCTTTGGGTGTGGCACAGAAATCATGTTTTTATTGTGCATTCTAATCGTGACAAGTTACTGTATCTGTGAATCTGCCATTTCTGGTTCTGCTAATTTAGACTCTATACTGGTTCCATATACAAAGTTAAAATTGCGAAGAAAAGACTAAACCCATACACTGTCTAAGGAGCCCCACACAGGTGACAACAGAGTTGCTAAAGGTGTACGTGGATGTAAACGTTTAAACTCAAACCCCTCCCTCCAGACCCAATAGGGAAAAACCCTCAACACCCTTCCTCTTTGGTGTTCTCAGGTCCTCCTCCTGGCCTGCTGTCTGGGATGACCCCTCCTTCTACAGTGCCTTTCCTTGTGTCCTGTGCTGTCACTCACACTCAAGCCCCTTGGGTGCTTGGGGATGCACAGAACTTGGCTGCCAAAACTAGGGGCCACCCTGCTCCTCCCGCCTGGCACATTCCCGGCCTCCTCAGGTAGCATCTGCCCTTCCCTACGTGTCAGTGGTGGAGCATGAGCAGGGCTGTCCCTGGGGCCCCTTAGCAGGGTGCTGCGGGACCCCTCACTCTCCCACCCCCTCCCCATTACAGTGGCAGGTGTCCTAGGCACTGGATCTCCTTGGATTTATGTTGACCACTCTGTCTTTGACAGCAGTCATTTCTACATTTATTACTTGCTACTATGGATTAATTGCTTCTGTTTTTAGTATATTTTATTGCTGTTCCCTTTCTGAATGTCTCAAACTTTTGTAGTTATATGAGTACCTTGCCTTCGGTGAGTCAAATTAGAATTTAAGGAAGCTGTATTTAATGAGACTGTGGGGAAATTTTGCTTGGGGACATTTCACCATCTAATAATTAAGACTTTTATTCCTCTGTGAAACATAATCATAATTTTTCTATATTGCACAAAATGCTCATGAAAAATAAAAGAAGCAGTGTCTATTATGTTCTATTCTTACATAAACACATTTTCAAAATACAAAGAATTAAATGGAGAGTAGAAAAATAAATATTTAATTTCTATGAGATGCACATTAAAACCAGTAAACACTACATCACAAAGACCAAAGCTCATTGTTTGATGTGCTCTTATCCCTTGAAAGGACACAGCCTCCTTTTACCAGGGCCCGTGTTGACAAGCTTGTGGACCCTTTAATCAAGACACCAGGGAGGATGACTCCATAATATCCATGTAGGGCCAGGGGTGCTACCTGTGAAATCTAAGGTCAAGAAAGAGATGCATACTGAGAATGCAGTTTGCTGTTGCTAGTGGGCATTCCCTGAAATGCTAGATTCACGGACTCAGGAGGAAACAGTTTCCTGGCTTGTACAGGCACTAATCCATCTCCTCTGGAGAGTCAAGGACACCATCCCTCATCCAAGAGCTGCTCACAGGCTAGTCAAGATACTAAGATGTGCACCAATCATCCCAATAATTACGAAGAAAGAAGGGCTATGGCCACCTAAATCACAAACGGGAAGAGTCTCTGCAGAAAATTAGTTTATTCAAGAACAAGAAAGGGATCTGCAAATCCAGGTAGAAACACGATGGCTTGATGTCCCCAGGGAGGTGGCCTGGTGCCTGGTTCTCCAGGCAAATCTTATCTGTGGAATCTCTCAAAGTGGTTCTGTTACAGACAGTTGAGTTAATTAGAAACATTATGGGCAGTCAGACAGGGCTGGGCCTTCAAAGAAGGCAGTGCAGAAGAGCAGATACCTGGCAACCTTGGAGGAGACAGACGACATCTCCTGCTGTGGGCCAGATCTCCAAACAAAAGGCAAAGCAAATACAACCACATTCTAAGGATTGACAGTCCAAATAGTTCCCTATCACCCTGAGGAAGTCAAGAGTCAGCATCCCACCCCTACATGGAGGGTCCCTGCTGTTAAGCAAGCCCACTTACTAGTGACTCACTCCCCAATGTGCACCTAGTTTAATCAATTTTACATGAGTAATTAATCTTACTGGTTGACCACAGTTCTGTCCCACCTTATACCCACCTTGCAAGTTCCCATTTTTCCCCACCTTGGACCTATTCTCACCTCTTGATTTTACTCTATAAAAGTCCCTAAAAAGAGCCTTTGGCAACCTGCTTGGGACCCCTTCAGTCTCTCAGACAGAAACTTTCTCTCGGTAAATATATTCTGCTCTTAACCTCTGTTGTTCCTAAAATTCATTGTTTGATTTTAGAGGACACAAACTCATACCAGACATCTAGTACATTGGGAATTTCATTCCCCTATATCAGTTTCTATTGCCAGGTGATTTATGCAATCCTATCCTTCTGATTGCGTGTGTTTATTTTACACAAACAACTCCATGTGAGCACTGAAAGCTTCACAGAAACCGTAAACACAATGGTTCTCACACAGTTCCACAGAAAAGTCACTGGATGGATGGGAAACAATTTGAGAACTCTTTTGAGTTGTGCCTTGAGGAACACCTTGGTGTCTCATGGCAGACCTGAGAACTGCAGTTGGTACAGGCAGATAATAAAATACAAATGCAGAGAGAAAACCAGTGAAGCTGTTCATGGTATGGAAGTTGCTAAAAGGTCAGAAACAGGGACTGGAGAGGGACTGGACATACAGCAGCAGCAGCAAGAAAGTGGACAGGAGCTCCAGGTTCTCCCACTGCAGCTCAGCTCTGGATGCTCAAGGCATTATCAGAAAATCAGAACCATTCTCACACCTGCACAACTGGGAAAGAATTTTGTCCAGCAAAGCAGGCTATTGAGGAACAGGATCCCCTAGCACAGGAATTGCTGACTGTTAGGTTACATACATACTTTGCTGGTGTATTTAGTCCAAGCTGGCTGATTTAAAAATCTGTGCCTCATTAGAAATAAAAATGTAAACAAGAGCAAACAAAATTTACATAAAATATTTTATTCAGCTGAGTTTTCTCTGAAATTTAAAGTGGCTGAAAACAAAGACCTTGGAAGACTGTTAACAAGCTCACATTTCTATGAAACTGCTGCGGATGTGAAGCATAATTTGCAGGAACACTGTCCGCTATAAAAAAAGAGCCATTTACTTATGTTTCTCCAAAATTATCCCTTCAGTTCAATCTATGACCAATAAGACTTCTGAAGGAATTATTACAAGGAATCCAGAGGTTTGCATGTATTATCATTCAGCAATAGAATTGTGATTAATGTGAAAGCAAAAAGGAATTTTTAGTCACAAGAAAGAAAGAAAGAAAGAAAGAAAGAAAGAAAGAAAGAAAGAAAGAAAGAAAGAAAGGAGGGAGAGAGAGAGACAGAAAGCAAGCGAGAGAAAGAGGTCATCAGTTTTAGCCTACACAGACTGTACAGAGCATCACCACCCTGTTCTAGGGCTCCAAAAACATTGCCCCATGGAGACCAAGACATCAGATACGTGTGGAGAGGGCATCACCATGTGTCACACAGCTTTGCATTTAGCACTCACTAGTTAGTTACTCCCTGCGCCCTCTGATTTAGGGGAGGTTCCAGAGTGATCACTCTGTAGTCAGTGAAGGTGTTTTGAGTGGGAGTTGCTCTCTACTAAGACCACCTCTGCTAAACAAGTTAATCACACAAAACCCTAGTCCACCAGGACTTGTCATCCAAGACACAAGGGCAGAATCAAAGATGAGGAAGAAGGGGCATCATAGCAGAACTGACATAGAAAAGGGTTATTTTCTTCTTTGATTTGTGCGATGAGCTCAAATCTGTGATGGCAGACTCCATCCTCCTCAATACACCTGTTCAGAGGGCTGCTCAAAGACAGAAAAGAATGAAGGCTGATGCGCATTAAACCTACAAACTAACTTTTCATTCTATAGTCCAGTGTAGTGGTAGTGATAGGTGTGTTGGTTTTTTTTGGTTTTTTGTTTTTGTTTTTGTTTTGTTTTGTTTTTGTTACACAAAAGAGGTTAATGTATGGGTTGATTTTTCTAAACTCGGACCTCAGTATTCAGGTCTAAATGCACTGTCAGCACTTCCTCACGCATAAGTGGGTTCATAGAGGTTCACTTACTATGAATCAGCTCCCATCGCCAGGCAAGGGGCTGAGGTTTTGGACGGACTCACAGATAAACATAGAATCAATTAGCTAATTTTAAGTCCTGCTCAGAGCCACTCTGTAGTGGTCTCCAACACATCCTAAATGGCAACAGCTAGAAAGGAGGAGTATGAGTTACATTCCGGCAAGGTCTAGATGTTAGGGAACCTATTTCTATTTTTTATTTTTTTGCCCCATCAATCAAAATCTCTGAAATTCTCCACTCACCCATCAAAACCCAAGGTAGACTTACATGCTATCCCAGATACTCTGAAGAACATCAAAGAAGCAGAGTGAGAATGTCCCATTCTGAAGTAAGGGTGCAAGACTATGGTTTCTTGGATAGGACTGTTGGCTTTTCACAAGATGAGCAAGTATACCCTATTTTCCAAAGTTTCTTTTCAAAGGAATGGATTTTCAAAAGGCAACTAGATCATAGTGGCTCCTCTGCTCACTAAGTGGTAGGCACTTTGACAATATACAATATTCTGGAAGAATAAGAGAAGATGGATGTGAAGGAAAGATTTTAATGTAAGAAAGGTCTACTAAAATGTACATTTGTAGACTTTATAATGTTGGTATGATTCAGATAAGGACTATCTTAGTCATTTTCCCATTAATGGGACAGAAAACCTGACACCCACAATTTGAAGGAGGAGAGGTTTATTTTGGCTCAAGATTTTCAGAGGATTCAGTCTGTAGTTGGCTAGCTCCAAGGCAGGAAGGACATGGTGGAGAAAATCTCCACTCATGGAGGTCAGGAAGCTGAGCGTGAGGAGAGGGACTGAGGAAGGAGCTGCACCTTTCCAGGTCAAGCTTCCTATCTCCTGTGTCTAATCAGGCCCCAACTCCTAGTAATATACAAAAAGAGCTGCTAAACGCACCAGTGGGTGAACTCACTAATAAGCATGGTCCATCACCATGCAAAAGCCCTACTTCTGAACACATGAGGCTTCTGGAGAACAGTCTAGGTGTAAACCATAACATTCTGCCACTGGCCCCCAAAACAATTAAGTCATCTCTTATACAAAATGTATTTAACCCATCACTGAGGTTTTGACAGTTCCAACACTGCCAAAAAATCCTACTTCAAATTCTCTGTGACTCAAGGTAAACTCTTAGCTGTGAGCCCCTGTAAAAATCAAAAGGAAAGTTTAATCTTGTAGATGTACAACAACACAGGGTAAATATTCTCATTCCAAAAGGGAAGAATAGGAGCACAGAAAGGAACTGAGCCAAAGCAAGATCCAAACCCACATTAAATCTTACAGCTGTGTTTAGCACAAGGATAGAATATGGAAAGATGTGAACTCTGAAGGGTTTAGGTGGTCCATAGGGTTTGCAGTTTGCATGTCCTCTCTCATGTGATGGCTCCACCCACTGCCTGTGGCTTTCCTCAGCAGATGATCTATGTTCTGGCTTTGTCAACTTCCTGGGGTCTCCACTGCACTTTTGGCTTCACTCTCACAGCTTTACACATTGCCTGCTTAGTGCCATAATTCTTGGCCTCCCAGGCTTCCTTCTCAAATCTGAGTGGAAGCCTCCCTGACTCCATAGCACTTGCATTCTGCATGACAGTAAATCAGCACCATGTGAATAATGTCACGGTCTTCCAACAGTTAAAACAGTAGTCAACCCCCCATAGTAACTACAGTGGTCTTTCTGTGCCTGACTTGTTGAATACTATAAATTGAATCCCACTGAGCCAATTCCCTAACCACCTCTTCTCCAGAGTCTGCTCCAGGGTTCTCTCCCCAAAGCAAAGTTTTTTACTTATAGATACTTGAGCCTTTAAGAGTGGTGTCTTGCTGATTCCTGGGATGGCCTCAAGGCATCCTTCGTAGTGTCCTGATGCAAACTACTTGGTTTCTTTTTAATGCTGATTCCCCCCCAACACCCAGAACCAAACTTTCCTTGACCAAAAATTTTTAGGCCCCAACTTTACAGCCATTTCCTTTTCTACCCACCTACAAAATCTTAAAATAAATAATTATTCATTTCTTGTTTTTGATCCTAATTCTCTTCATAGATATGGCTAAAAACAGCCAGTGGTGCTCATGCTACAGCCTGAATATTGGGTTGCCTTGAAATTAATTCCTCCCAATTAATTAATCCTCTACCCTTAATCTGAGTCTCCCACAAAGTCTCAGGACATGGGAAAATGTCTACAAGAGCATAGTACACATGATCCCTAGCCCAATTGATCATGGAATCATTATTCCCAATTGAAACTTCTTAAACCTTGTCTTTACTATCTGCATTTCTGTTAACATTCTGGTCTTCTGAACTTTGACCAGTATTGCCCAAGAAGCTTGGATTTTAGCTTTCTAAGACTTATCTAGCCATCATCTCCAATCCTTTCCAAATATTTCCTGCAAAACAGTTCCAAAGGCTTCTGAGCCACAAGCTCAGGTTAATCAAAGCAACAACCCCTGTGCTGGTGCTAAAATCTGTTTTTGTTACTTTCTCATCACTGGAACAAAATATCTAATACAATTTAGGAAAAGTTTATTTTGCCTCATGATTTTCAGAGGATCCAGACCATAGTAGAGTGACTCCAAGGAAAAAAGGACATGGTGGAATGTCCACCATTGGTAGAGGAAAGCTGCTTATTTCACAATGGTGTGGAGGAGTGAGAGGAGGAGCCCAGGCTGAAGATACGTTTCCAGGTTGTCCTGTCAGTGAAGTGCTTCTTAGCCAGACAATGCCTCCAACCAGCCCCACCTCCACACAGCACGTGCAGCTGTGGGGCTCATCACTGGATGAACCCACTCATGAGCAGAGCACCCCTTCCTCCAGCCACCTGCCAAAGGTCCAGTTCTGAACACAGGAGAGTTTTGGGAGACATCCTGGATCTAAACCACAACAAGCACCTTGCAAATGAGGTTTTATGCCAGTAAAGCTTTTCAATTGGACAAGATTTTTCAAGTGAAAAATATAAGTAGCTGTGTGACTGAAAACTATAGTGAAGAGTTAAACCTTTTCCCATTCCCTCCCTTCTCTTCAGCCCCTCTTCCCCTCCTTATTTGCAAAGCTTTGTTTCCATTTTACCCTTTTACTCTCATCTTTTTCTTTTCTCTTCCATTCCTCCTCAAATTTTCCTTTCCTTTTCAGCAATTACTTCCTATTTCACAATATCAATTATACATTTACATTCTTATTTACATTTTCAGTTTCTCACACCAGAGACACAATGCAATATTTACACATATGTGTCTGATTTATTTCACTTAAGAGTATAGTCTCAAGGTCCATCCACTTAGCTATATATGTCACAAGCTTATCCTTCCATAAGGCTGAGTAGCACTCTGTTGTATTAAAAAAACACATCTTTTTTATTCATTCCTCTATTGATGGGCATTTGGGTTGTTTCCAAGAATTAGTTATTATAAATTATGCTGCTATAAACATGGATGTGCATATATCACTGTGGTATGATGCTTTTAATGCTTTGGGGAAGATTTCAAGAAGAGGAATAGCTGGTTCAAATGGGACCTCTAGCCATAGTTTTTGTTTGTTTGTTTTTTTGTTTGTTTTGAGGAATCTCCATGCTGATTTCCATAGCAGTTACACCGGTCACACTCTTATCAACAGTGGAGATGTGCTCTCTTTTCCTCATAGCTCCACTAGCATTTATTAGTTAATTTGTTGAAAATAGCCATTCTTCCTGGAGTGAGATGAAATCTCAGAGTTATTTTAATTTGCATCTCTCAAATGATCAGTGGTTTTGAACATTTTTCCTTGTATTTATTTGCCATGTGTACTTCTCCTAAGAAGTGTCTATTCATTTCAGATGCCCATTTTTGGATTGGGTCTTTAAATTTGGGGGATCTGATTTTTTTAGTTGTTCATATGTTGTAGCTGTTAGTCCTTTGTCTGAAGAACAATGGGATAAGACTTTTTCCCCATTCTTTGTGTTATCTTTTCATTCCATTGGTCATTTCTTTTGCTATATAAATTGTGTTTAATATGGTATGATTCCAGTTGTTGGTTCTTTTTATTATTTCCCATACAGTTGGAATTTTGTTTATGAAATCTTTGGCTACACTAGTGTCTTAAAGTGTTCCAACTTTTCTCTCATCTAGCAGATTTAGTGCTTCTGTTTTAGTATTTATATCTTCAATTCATTTATATTTTAGTTTAGTGCATGGTGATCCATATAGGTCTAGTTTTAGTTTCAGGCATGTGGAAAGCCAGTTTTTCCAGCACCATTTATTATAGAGGCTTTCTTTCTTTCAGTAAATGTTTTTGGCCTCTTTGTCAAAGATAAAACAGCTGAGTGTGTTTGAAGTTGTTTCTACATCTTCTGATCCATTCCATTGATCCTCAGGTCCGGGGTTTTTTTTTTTCCAGTACCATGCTGTTTTTATCACAGTAGTTCTGTGGTGTAATTTCAAGTTAGGGATTGTAATTCCCCTGCTTCTCCTTTATTGCCCAGAATTGGCTATTCTAGGTCTCTTCTTGTTCTAGATGAATTTTGGGAGTGTTTTCTCTAGTTCTATAAGGTATGCTAATAATATTTTGATTGGGATTGTATTATATCTGTATAACAATCTTGGGAGTATGACCATTTTTAGAAATGCATTTCAGAGAAAGACACTTGGGACTATCTGGAAGTCTTTGGGGTATCTTTTATTTCACTGGTATGGCTGCATCAATGTCCTGAATCAATTTAAAACATTTACCTTCCATGGTCATTTTGACTTTGGGGGAAAAGCATCAGTTGCACAGTGCCAGATCCAGTGAATGAGGTCTGTGAGGACACAGACCCATGTTTTTACAAGGCTGCCTTTCCATTGGAAGGTACTTGGCAGCAAAAGTTGTCATATGTTTGATTATATTTCATAAAGACACACAGAAGAGAGGGCTTGGAGAACTAATAGGAAAAATAGCACAACAATGAGATAAGTGCATTCAACATAATGGGGAGTGTTTGGGGGGTATTAATGACTGTCTTTCTTCCTTAGTTTTTTATTATTACATATTTGCCATACTCATCATAGGGAATCTGTGCCTGTATATAGTACGTCTTAATTTTCTCCCATCCCCCTCCTCTCTTTTACCCTTCTATCTTTCCCCATTTAAAGAAGTTTAGTTCCATTTTTCCCTTCCATTCTTTGTCACTTTTCCTTTCCCCCTTCCTTCTTCTCCCACTCTGCCTGTCTTGCCCACCCCTCACCATGGAGCCACTTCAAAGCTTGTTCCCATTTGGATATGTGCCTCCTCCTTTGCAATATCTATCCTCCACTTTTCCCCTGGTTTACTCTTGGGGCTTTTCATACTAGGAAAACAATATGATACTTAAACTTGGGTGTCTTATGTATTCACTTTAAGTGGTAGTCTCATGGTACATCCATTTACCTATAAATGACCCATCTATCTTTCTTCATGGTAGAGTAGTATAGAATTTTGTATAAATACCACATCTTCTTTATCCATCCATCTGTTTATGGGCATCTGGGATGCTTCTAAAATTTAGCTGTTAAAACTTTTGCTGCTATAAACAGGGAAAGGCATATATGACTGTGGCATGGCACTTTTAACTCTTTTCAGAAGATGTCTAGTAGGGAAAGAATGCCTAGTGGATCAAACAGAGCCTCTAGTTTTAGTTCTTTAAGGATCTACATGTTGATTTCCATAGTGATTGTGTGGTTATGTTTCTTTTATTGTAGTAAATACCTTAAACATAAATATTCTCTGTATATTTCATGCACACCCCATATAAATCAGAAAAAAAATATTATGAAGAGATTCTAGCCCCTCCAAAATAGTAACACACTTCTGCATTTCAGAGTTGAAATCACGGTGCAAGAGAGATCTGCCCTCTTAGGTTCCAAGAACATACTGGGGCCCAATAGCTTTCAGTAAATCATCTCCAAACATTTGTATGTATCATGGACTGTGTGCATTACCTGTAATTTCAAAACACTTCTAGGGCAGCTTCTCATCTCTGTTTCTTTTCTCTTTCTCTTTCTAATTCTGAGTGTGCTCAACTGGTCATCTCTTCCTATCTATTTCAGCTGCTTATACATGAGGACTTAGCCTAACACCATCTTCTCCATGAAATTCCTCTGCACCTTCCATGGTATCTTTCTTCTTGGTCATCTACTTTGTGATTCTTGATTTCTTTCTCAGTTACAGGTAACATTTAACCTATACACTAAGAAGAAACATTGCCTGTGTCCCCCTCCTCTAGCTATGAGCTAGCTCCTTACATTTAAGGGCTACACTTCCCTATCTTGGTATACACAATGCTCATGCCCATGATAGGTACTCAAAAATATCTCTTACATAAGGCCATAATGGGCACCATCTGTGGTTGCATAGCAAAAGGAATACCAGACACACTTGCGTTCTTTGGAAAGCTGCCTTCTTTTATGTTCAGTAACACCACAGAGCCTTAATTTTAAGTACCGAAACATAACCAACCTTATTCTACCAGATGACCTAAACTTTAAACTCAAGACTAGTGAAGCAATTCATAAATTGTGTGGACAAGGCAGTGTTACATATGATCCTGGAAACAGGTTTCCTCTAAAGAAAACTCATCAACTATGCTTGGGAGTGTCACTTCGTCCATAAGGTCTTCCCCACTACACAGGCCAGTACTCCAGGTGGTCGGACCTACCTTTGATGACTTTCCTCCTCTTCCTCCTTTCTTCCTCCTCCTCTTCCTTCTCCTCCTTCTCCTCCTCCTCCTTCTTTCTCCTCCTCCACCTCCTTTTTCTTTCTTCTCTTTTTTGTTCTCTTCTTCCTCATCCTCTTCTTCTTTCTCTTTCCCTTCTTCCCCCTTGTCCTTCCTCCTCTTCTGTCTGTCCCTCTTCTTTCTCTTTCTCTCTTCTTTCCTTATGAAGTGGTTAACACGGGTCATATGTCTTATTCATCTTCTGTGTTTATCCTTTGTTGTCTTCTTTGCCAGAATGTAAACTGCACAAGATGTCTTTGTTATGTTCACTAATATTTCAGTGCATACAAAGAATCAGTGACAGTGCCCAGAACTGTAGGTCCTCAATAAATGATTGCTCAAGTAAAAGAGAGCTCTCTTAGGAAGTAATTCCTTTCCAGTTAGATCAGGAAAAGTCTATGAGTAACACTGCTGAAGATGTTGCATTTAAAGATTGGCCAGGGATGTAGCTCAATGGCATAACACCTGCCTGGTAAGTTCAAGGTTGTGAGTTTGACTCCCAGTTCAAAAAATAAGATTAAATAGATTTAATATGAAAAACAACACATGTGTTCTTATGTGTACATATTATAAGGTCTGAATTACTGAAGAAATTAGGGAAGCTCAAGTAAATTCTCAGCAATGCCCATAATAGCTGGGTGAGGGATGCATAAATATAGAACACTGTCAGAAAGAAGATAACCTGCTGCCTTCTGGACATGCCCGCGGGCAGGTGCTGTGAACCATCACTCTTCCCATCAAGGCCTTGGTCAGTGGGTTTGAGGCTGATTTCTCAATGACAACATAGCCGAGGATGTGGGTTGGGTAAACCTTCATGATGTGTCCCTCCTGAGCTTTGAGGGATGATCAGCAGCATTCCTGGCCATGCTCAGTGTACAGCAAGGTTGCCAAGTCCCTATCGAGTTGGAGCAAACAAACATGAGTGCTGAGATGACCAGAAGTCACCCACTGCCCAAGAGACACCAGGCAAAGCTCCCTTGTTGCTGGTCAGTGGCTGGAGCCTGCCTAGGATGAATATCTTGCAGCCCTGGCCTCTCTGGCCTCTTTCCTCCCCTGCAGCTGCATATGCATGTGTACTTTCTACCACTCTCACACTTTCTGTCCCCCAGGACCTGGCTTCGCCTGGAGGTTTTCTGAGTTCTCTGTGACACTTGGGTCTGACCTTGTACAGAAAACTGGTGTGTGGTTTTTACTGACCATGTGGGGGGTGAGAATCAGTCAGATTCTTCATAAACAGACACAATCAAAATAAATAGAAAATGCAAGTTCATCCTATAAACCTGAGTTCCTTTCTGTACAGAATTTCCAAGCACTATTCAACAAAGCTTCTGTTTCAAAACATCTCCCCTTGGGTATGGGAGAAAATGACAGAATCCTCTGTGCCACATAACATTCCAGGCACCCCATTAGTTCAAAAATTGGGAGTGGAGGTTGTCAACTGAGCTCAGGAAGAACTTCTCTGTCCTTGCAATGAGAGATTTAAATCAGATGGAGCTTTGCATCTGCCATCTCTGAGGAGACCTGGCTCCATGCCCTCAGCTATACAGGAGATCGAGGCACTGAATTTCACTTGTCCTGATGTTTGATTTTCCCAAATTCATTCTTAAGCATCACAAACCCTTGACAGGATCCCCAGAATTGAGAAGTGTTAAAGAGAGGAGTTAAGAAATTGTGCAACCTTCAGTCTTGATTCTTGCCTAAAAGTTTTTTAGAGACTGTTTTAGTCTTGCACAGTTTTGCAAGTCACATTTCATGACAGCTCTATCTAGAAAAATGAACTGTGTGCCCAAGGCACCAGCACAGAATCAAAATACCCACTATAAATATTGGGATGAATCAGCTTCCACCAGAGAGATAAACTCCCAAAGAGCAGGCTGGGATGTTCCAGGAAGTAATAATTCTTTCAGGGCATTAGAGGAATCAATTGACATGTACTCTCTGAACACGCATCCAAATGGGCTCACACCCCCAGCTCAGTTAAATCAGGAGCTCATTTTCCTGAATTCACAGAAGGAATATAAAAGCAGAGAAAGGAGGCTGATCCAAACTGAGTACTGTTTTCCTCATGCTTTAAAAAATCTTGTACCTTCCCAAGATCCACCCACCCCCATCTTACAACCAGCTTTCCATACCCGCAGACTATTTCCTCACATATTTTTGGCCTTGAATGTACTCCAAGTGAAAAGCCACCAGCATATCAAGACCACAGCCTCAGGAGGTCAGACAATCCTGTGTTCCATTGCGCTCAGCCAGAGATTTTCTAGGACTCCTCGTCTACTTGTGCTATAGACTAAGGTGGTCCAGAAAAAAGCAGTTGGAAAAAACCAGACTGGAAAAAGAGAAGTAAAAAGTACTCTGGCATCAGCATTTCAGAGCATTCACTGAGCACTGTGGAGTGAAAAAAGAGCAAGTGTATTTATAAGGCAAATAAGACAACATAGTGAGTTTCCTTGTCTCCTAGCTAAAACAAAATACTCAACTCCCAGGACTTAAAGGAGAGATTTATTTATGCCCATCATTTAGTCCACATTGGCCAGCTCCAAGGCAGGAACAGCATGGCAGATGCAAGAGAGGAGGAGAAGCTTCTCACACCATGGCAGCCAGGAAACAGGAGGAGCCAGGGAAGGAGGTCAACTCTTCGGGTCTCCCCATAGTGACCACCACCAGCCAGGTCCCACCTCCTGACAGAACATTCAGCCTCTGAGCCCGACAGGAGATGAATCCACCCAAGCCCAGCACTGCCACAATTCAGCCACTTGCCAAGTCCATGAGATACGGGACACATTTAAGCCCAAACCATAATGCACTGCATATAAGTGGATGTGTGTTAAAGATACACATACTGAATGACTTTCCTACAGACTGATGAGATGTCAGACTGAATACATTTTGAGTAAGATAATCACACATTTTCTTACAGGAAAATGAATTTTGAGTTAGTCTTAAAAGAGAAATGTAGTGATAAGAAGAAATGGGAGAATAAGCTTAAAGCTGTTGTACCTACATCTGGGAACATAGTTCCCAAATTTTAAGTAAACATTGAAAGTTACTGATCTTTCAGATAAAGAAATGCCCCCATTAACTTGTGAGACCTGGGTGTTGTTTCCTATTGTGCTGGTAACCTTCTCTCTGACCTTCCTAAACAGTCCCTTCCCTCATTCTCTATTTCCTGGCTTTTTAAGTCAGAGAGGAGTTAGATTATCTTTTATCTTAAAATCTACTTAAATTGGTGGGCAAAATTTGCACAGCCTCTGGGCCTTTTCCAGTCTGAAATTGGATCTGGAGTGCAGGTCAGGCAGAACCCTTCACCCTCTCTGCAGGTTGCTCTCCCAGACTCCGAGGCTACTGGTCAACCTCAGATCAAAACTAGTGATATATCTGGAGCCCATGTAAGACACAATTGTCACTGTGCTTATTGTAACATATTATATAGCTATCCTGTTGCCAATCAGTCACTGTGCCTAATTTCTAAATTAAATTCTATCATGCATATGTACTACAGAAAAGTAGCGTCTGTAGAGTCCAAAACCATCTGAGATTCCAGGCATCCACTGGGGTCTTGGAAAGCATCTCTTGTGGATAAGGGGGACTGCTGCATTCATTTTGCATTATTCTGTATTTTGAAAACTTACTAGTTCCTTAAACTGTTATTGCTCAAAAGCTGTCCTAAAGAGGAAACATAAACATATTCACAACATGAGTTTTAGATATTTGCAGGACAATTATTTAAAGAATGTGAAGCAAACCTCCTATCTAGGCCCTCCCCATGTCTGTTGAAATGTTTTCACTGTCTACCTTCCAGGTTCAGACATTCTTCTCATCCCAGTGAGATAAAAACAAGTATGCAATGCTGTAGATTAATTTCAACACCATTTATTGTTCTCTTAGGAATGACATACGTGCAACATTACCCAGCTGATGAGCTGCAGCCCAGTTCCAGCCACACAGACAGCACCACAGGACATATAATTTATAAAAACAGTTCCCAATCACAAGCTCAATATTCCAAAAACCAAGTCAATGTTCTAAAATACATTTTATGATATAATGACAACAGAAGGAATGAATACATATGTAACTGTATTTATCCTCTCTAGTAAATTTAGAGATGTGTATCTATCCACTTTTCTAAATTTGTTGTTTCCAAATATAACTTTCCACAGACCAGTCATTTAAAACACATTTCATAATGTAAGCCCCATTCTGTGCTGCATTGTGGACTTCCTTTCCATTCAATCTGAATATTACTGAGGGATTGTTAGTCATAGTTACTTTTTTCTCATTGCTGAGACAAAATACCCAAAGCCCAAAGTTAAAGGAGAAATGTCCATTTTGCTCACAGCTTGTAGAGGTTTCAGTCCATAATGAGCTGGTTTCAAGGCAAGTTGGCAGGACAGACAGGCATCACAGAGGAGAAACAGCCCATGGCAAGCAGAAGGTAGCAAAACAACAAAGGATGATCACAGCTCTTTCTATCCTTTGTATCTTATCCAAGATACTCAGGTGAGTAACACTCATGCTCTTAATCCTAGTGCCCTTGATCTTGGCATTGCATCATAAATCAATCCCAACATCACACATTCTAGATCATCACTTCTGAAAAAAGCCTCACCTATGACTGCTTGAGGCTTTGGGGGGACATCCAGACACAAGCCACAGCAGTGTGTGGAGTTCTTTAAAACAGAACTTAATTGTATAGAATACAGCTTTCTTTGACAGCTGTGTGGTTTTCATAGAATTGTGTGTAGTTTTATGTATCAAGCCCAATGGTCAGATTCCTTCATGCCAAATGTCTCACTTCAGCTACAGAGGAGGAGCAACACACATTCCCAGCTGGGAAGGGACCTGCCTTCCATGGAGGTGTATTCTGCCATAGTAGGTCCCTGATTAGTCACTTTCCCATCACTGGAACAAGACATCTGATACCTGAAACTTAATTCTTTTTTTACTTAATGTTCCATTTTTGGAATAGTGCATAATAATGGAACATAATAAAATTTTTTCTCATCAAACTCTTGTTCCTTGAACTTTTCTAGGTAATACACATGAAGTTCACTCAAAAATTCAAAAACTTGCAACCTCTAGCATACATGAGTTAAAGGAGAAGAGGTTTGTTTGGCTCACAGTTTTCAGTGGATTGGCAGACTCCAGACACGGTGGACCCACAGCATCTTGGAAGCAGAGATGGGAGCCACGGACAAGAGTGAACCCTTTCAGACCACATCCTGGTGGTCACCTCCAGTGAGGCTCCATCTCTTAGTAGTACATTCAGCTGTGATCTCATCCATGAATGATTTCACTGATGAGGACAGTGTTGCTGTGATCCAGTCTCCTTCCATACACAGGGGCCTTTAGGAGGGACATTTTAGATATAAACCATAATAGTAGTTGATGATTTTATTAGATGACCTAGAAATAATGTTGAGTGCTGAGATGGTTTAATGGCTTTATTCTCTGTAACTAAAACAGGTGCATCTTAAACTTTGACTGTGTCCAGCACATATCACCTGAGGTTCTTCTTGCACCACAGATTTGGTCTCAGTAGCTCTGGGGGAGACCTGAGGGTTTATTTCTGATAAGCTCCTAAGTGGTGTAAGTTTTCCTGGTCCCTGAACACACCATAGCCAGGAAGTCTGTACATCTTCCTTCAAATCACAGTAGTGTTATTCTCATCTGTTCCCAGAACACACCCTGTATCTCCTCTGTCACATTGCTACAGTGTCCAGAACTACATAGAGTCCAGAACTATGCTTTTCTACTCTGCCAGGCATTTCTTAATCCAGTAAAGATGACACATCAGGACTAATGACCATAACACATTTTTATGACACCCTTGAGCACACATAAACATTCCCCAGATATCTGTTCATGAAAATATCACAAAACTTTAGGAATTTTCAAAGTTAAGGAAAACTTTGACTTTCTGATCATGGCTAAAACTCATGAAGTGCAGTGTGCTTCACTCCTTGGGTGCTCATCACACCCTTGGAGGGGAGATTATTCATCCCTACTGCAGAGGAACTCAAAGCACCTAACTCATGATACAACTCCTGATATGATGTCGAGTGCCATCACTGGGACGCAAACCTATGCCGAGGGGTCCACAGTCCACATGCCTAGCGACTGTACTGCATAGATGAGGAATGAGTCATATGTGCCTTAGTCCAGCTTTTGCATCTCTGTATGCTTCACCTCTGCAGAAAGGTGACCGCAGAATAAAGAATGGGCTTTGAATCCCACAGTCAGGTGGGTTCTTCAAGCAGTACTGCACACCAATGTCAGGAGGCAGTGTGTGTGTGTGTGTGTCGCTGGGATACAGTCACAAGTGACAAACACTGCTGTGTGGTTCATCAGCACAGGACACTCAGCTGAGGTGGGGTGGGGGCTGCTGAAGCACCCACAACCCGGTGAGCACAGACCCCTCAAGAGCTCCATAGAAACAAGTGCATGGGGGCTTTAGGGGATTGGACCCTGCAGAGGTTCTGGCACATCCCTTCCTAATGCCCCCTGCTGATGCTCTCTGACATAGACTAAACTGTACATCTTTCCAAGATTAGAGGAAAGACTGTGTGCATCAAACACTTCAGCTTCTTTATCAGAGATAATCCATGGCATTGTTTATAATGAGAGTGAAGTCATACAGCTATGTTAAAAAAAAAGACAGTTACTATAGTAACAGTTTCTCTAATAAAGCAGAGAGGTGACACCTTGTGCTACTGAGGATTTCCTCAGCTTCCAGCAGCAGGCACTGCATATGATTTTTTTAGGCTTTACTTTTATTTTATGTCAAATGTTACCTCACTTCATACCAAATCTTACATCATTTACAGAGTAACTCATCTTGCATCCTTCATCATTAAGGGCAAATCTTATTGATTGGGGCATAGCTGAAGATGAAAAAAAAAATGTATCTCACCCAGAACATGAACAGAGGAAAATGCATATTTTAAACAGCTGGTAGACTCACTTGTCAATAATCTCTACTGTCAATAAATATATTTCTTGGATTAGTTAAGAAAAGTGAGATCACACAAACCTAGGCAATGTGTGTGTGTGTGTGTGTGTGTGCCAGGAACTGAACTCAAGACCTTGCACACTTGCCAAGCAGGCACTGTACCACTAAGCTATATCCCCCACCCACCTAGGTGATTCTTTACTCACATTATTTTTCACACATCATCAAGCACTCTTCTTTCTGCCTTCCTCGAAGTGATACACATGTTGCATGGTAATAAAAAGTTTTCCTGCTCAGAGACAAGCATTTTCCAGGTTCCCTGCAAAGTTCTGTTTTGTTGTAACAACGCTCCCAGCCCCTCCAACCGCTTGTTAGTTGCATCAAACCAGAGAGCAACGATTTCAGAGCGATCAAGACCATGGTGCTGGTCAGGTCACCGCTGGATGCTTCTGACACCACGTCACAGACTTAGCACAGCCATGGAAAGCCAACAGGTGAGTAGTTAAGGCATAAGCCCATTTGAAGAGGAGGACAGCAGTTAGTGACAATAGAAAGGTTGATCTTTCATCCTCGCAACAGTAACACAAGCTTGCCGGGGGTCAGGATAGATCTGTGGCCAGTCCTCGTGGGCCCTCCCCAAATGCAGGATCACAGCAGCCTCCCCAGGTTCCCTGGGTCAGACAGGAAGTAAGCAGTGTGCTGGATCTGAGTGTGTTAATAAGAGCTTGGAAACCATGACTTGCACTGGTCATGGCTCCAATAAAGTGAGAAAACTGCAATGAAACACATACTCCAAATCACTAGTACACTCACACACTGAAGCACCAGGTCTGGTGTTTTGTGACATCCCTGCTGTCCCTTACTTTTCTGCAAGGGGAAGCTTGGAACTGAAATGCCTGCTAGGACATCAGATGGACACAGAGTTGCCCTCACTATTTTCCCTTGTTTGTTTTTGTAAGTAGTAGGTGAATACATAGTAACCATGAAAAAGCCAGTGTCTGTATCTGAAAGGCTTCCTGAGGACTTCAGGAGTTTGCTGTTACAGGGATATGTGAAGGCAGGCAAATCACTTGGCCAATTACATTTTACACTCCTGTTAGGACACAATTGTTATTTCCAGTAAGTCCTCGACAAACTATTTTACAGTATCAGTTATGGTGAATTAACAATATAATGTACCTTGCTTGCTTGTCTGATAAGTCCCCAGGTACATGAATGTGAGGACATTCTGTGACCTGGGTGCACAGCCCTCAGAACACACCTGGCAGCCTGCATCCTCTCTCACAGCAATTAGGACACTCTCCTGTCCACTCTCCTAGGCTCACCTCAGCCATAGCTGTGTAACCGCGGAGGTGAGATGCAATTCTGGGGACCCTGGTCCTCTCCAGAGCCGTCTCTGCAGCCACCTAGGTCTCCCAGGTCAGGCCCCAGCAGGTCCAACTCTCCTGTGCACAAGGACGCTTTCTGCAGGAAACCCTGCCCCACCTGTGAGGGTGACCCGCTTAGGAGGCCTATGAGGGGACCTGCTGGGCCAGGGTCACTGATGTTCCAGCTGTAGGGAACTCCTGGGGGCTGCTTGGGTCCCGCTGTTTAATGGGCAGGGATGGAGCAGGGTGTGTCTTCGCCTCCAGGAGGACCCCATGCACACTGCCCTTCCTGGCCTTGGGGTGCAGCTGCTGGGCTCAAGAGCTCGCGCTGCGGTGGCCCTGCCCTGCGAGTACACTGCCTTGCGCTTGTGACTGAGCTCGCAGCCCGGGCAGCAGACCCTGCCCTTCAGTCGCCCTTCAGAGGACTGGCGCCGGCTCGCGATACCCGGCGGAGCTGACCCTGGCCTTTGCTCTTCCCCACAGGCCTCCGCCGCGCTCCCAGGCTCCCAGAGTCTCCGCCCCTCCTTCTGTGTGTTCGGTCGCCAGCAGGCCGCTTGCTTCTTTGCTCAAGGCGCAGCAGCCTGGCTGCAGCCCGGAGGGTGGGAACTCTGCCAGCCTGATCCGCCTTCAGTGTCCTGGCCCGTCGAGCCCCACCCCCACCCCGCGAACTCGCGGGTCCGGTCTCCCCTCCGCCCCACCCCTGCTCCTCCTCCGGGTTTATAAAAGCCGCTGAGGGCTGAGAGCACCCTGCGCGCGCGCAAGCCAAGCAGTAGTATGTGCGGGTTCCCGGGGGGCATAGGGCCCTGCCTGGCGCCTGCCTCGGTTTTGCCCGCGCTGCAGGGGAAGGGCGGGAGAGACAGGAGGGGCTCTGAGCGGGCACTTGGGCAGCTGCCGGGCCTCACAGGCCCCTTGGCCCGCTTCACCCTGCACCAGCCAGTCCCCAAGTCCTCCAGGTCCCCTCCTCCCTCTGCAACGCTGACGGACGCGAGGGACATGGTGGCCTCCGGCAGCGCGCAGAGCGGTGAGTGTCTCTGGGACCGCACAGCCAAGACCTCGCCCCTCCCCGGCACCCCAGGGCCTGTCCACACCGCAGGGCCTCTGCACCCCAGCGCCCCTCCCACTCTCAGGGTGCAGCCGAGTCTGGCCCCTGTCGGTCCGCACCTTCCCTCTGCTCTGATCTGGCCGCCACTGCCCTACTGTCCGCTCTCTATGACCAAGCAGACTCGGCCTATGTGTAGACCCAGGTCCCCTCCTAGAGTCACTGGGATCACAGGCAATGACAGCAACAGTTCCTGAGCCACACAGAGAGCAGGGAGGTGGCCTGAACTAGGGGGGCTTCCTGGATTAGAAGGAAATGAGGTGTGACCCAGCCCTGTGGGCTATGCTCCTCCCAGCCCCCCATCTGCAGCTCAGGTACAACAGGAGCCCTAGAGAGGTGTTAAAGGGAAACAAAGAAAGAAGGAAAGAAGAAGGAAGGAAGGAAGGAAGGAAGGAAGGAAGGAAGGAAGGAAGGAAGGAAGGAGAAGGGAGGGGGAGGGAAAGAAAGAAAAAAAAGAAAGAAAGAAAGAAAGAAAGAAAGAAAGAAAGAAAGAAAGAAAGAAAGAAAGAAAGAGAGAGAGAGAGAAATCTGCCCAAGTGCAGGCACCTAGGAGAGCAGGGAGCCCAGGGAGGCAAGGTCCAAGGGCAGTGGGCACAGCTGAGCCAGCAGGGACCGCAGGTGGTGTGGTCACCTGTCACCCTTGGGGCATTAACTTGGGAAGTGGGGGACCCAGTGCTCAGCTATCTGCTTTCCTTTGAGCAAATCTAACTCTGTTTTCCTGGGACTGTTTTGTTTTGCTTGGCTAAGAAAAATCACCCAGCAGTTAAAAATAACCTTGTGGCCCTCACAGGTCCTCTTCATGAGCTGTCCTTCACCCACAGGGTGAGGTGGGGCTCATCCCAGGGGAGGCTGCCGAGATCGCAGCAGCTCAGTGGGTCTTCGATCTCCACCACCAGGCTCAGAACCGACTGACGCACTCCAGAACCACAGCAAAATTCCTTCTGCACACATATTCCTTGAGTTAGAAAGCCCTCCTCCAAAATAATAACAGTAAACAAAAAACAAAACCACTGGTCACCTTGGATAACCCCAAATAGATTTTTGATAGTCTTTAAGATTGTGTACACACATATAAATTTAAAGGGAAATGGTATATCTTTTCTACTTTGTTTATCCAAGCCATCACCTCACGGATGGCCTTCCCATGACTTCTGGCATCACCTCCCTAGTCAGCTAAGCGAGGCTGGTGGCCTCCCAGAGCATCAGGCAGATCCGCAGGCAGAAGCAGCGGGTGTTACCTTCTGTGCGCTGTGTAGTCCTGGACCGGACCCCCACCCCCGCTTATCTAAACTATTTGTTCCATGCAGACTTTGACTACTGGGACTATGCCACGCCTGAGCCCAACCTGCAGCAGGCGGTGCTGGAGGAGCCCGCGTGCTGGAGCCTGGCTGCCACGCTGGAGCAATGCCTGTCCAGGTCCAAGCAGAGCAAACTGGGCTGCTCCACAGTGCTGGTGCCCGAGCGGCTGACCCGACGCATCGCCCAGGACGTCCTGCGGCTGTCATCCACCGAGCCCTGCGGCCTGCGGAGCTGTGTGATACAGGTGCAGCTGGAGGCAGGCGACGTGTGCAAGAGGCTGGGCCGGATCGTGTGGGACACCAGCGTGGCACCCACATTTGAGCTGACGCTGGTGTTCAAGCAGGAGCCCGGCTCCTGGGGCGGCTTCAGGAACATGTTCAGCAGAGGCTGCCTCTCCGCCGGCCTGGGGCGTACGCTGATTCTCAGCCCCGGCTTCCGACTGGTCAAGAAAAAACTGTACTCTCTGCTGGGTCCCATAGTCACTGACGGGTGCTAGGAAGGACAAAAACACTTTCTGGGGTTCTCTGGGGATTGGGGAAAAGAACGTGCGGCTGCTCAGGCACAGGCATCCACAGTGTGACCTGCTGAGTTAGGCCACTTCCTTTTCATTTGTGGTTAGACGGGGTGATCAGCTCTAGGGGTGATAAGCTTGGTGGCTTTTGAGAAATAACCCAAGAAAGTACATTTCATGCATATATCATGTTTCTACCATGCTTTTGTGGCGTTTTTACCCACTTAGATTTTGTTTGACTCCACAATCTTTTGTCGTCATTCTTGGGAACCAGGGGTCCCCTGAGTGTGTTCACGGTGCTGTTCCTCTTAATGCCCCTAACCCTACACAGTGGCACTCAGTTCCTGAGGCACCCAGAAGCCCAACCCAGCTTCCACTCACAGGATGAGCTCCTAAGAGCTTCCTTGGGTGACAGTGAGAAAAACAGATCACAGTGGCTCCAGTGCCTCACCCTGGCACCATGTCCCCATGTCTTGGTGGCCGTGGTGGTGCTCCAGGGACTTGTGTACCAAGCTCAGTCCTCCTCCTCCAGTACTGGGCATAGCCTCTGCGCTAGACAAGGGGCACCGTCACCCCTTCTATGTGAGGCTTAGTTGATGCCATCCAGGGAACAGTGACTCCGGAGCCAAGAAGAAGGGAAGGAGTTGGCAGCACAGTCCCGTTCGATTCTGCTGGGCAGCTAGCTGCTGGGGTCTGAGTGAGGGGGAGTTCAGGGCTCTCCCCAGTCCTGGTCCATGGAGATGCCAGGCTGAGCTGCACACATCACCGTGAGTGACCAGATGTTGAGGTTCGCAGGAGGCTCACACTGCATGAGAGGGACCACAGGTCACGTCCCAGAGACCAGCAACACCAGCTCCTCCCACCAGCCAGGCTGGAATAAAGGCTAACTAGATCGTTGCCTGTTTCGTGCATTAAGGAGAGAATTTTGCTCCCTGTGGTCCTGCTCCCCAGGCCTTCGCACCCTGGCTGTGGTCAGGAGGACCCTAAGGTCCCTGCCCAAGCTGCAGCACTGCTTCACACTGGAGGCTGGGCCCAGGGACCGGAAGCTTTGTGCTGGTGTTACAAAATGTGACCCTGTTACTGACCTTCCAGGTGGCCGGAAATGCCACTGGTCAGAAAATCAGAGCATTTGTTGGCTTCTAACAAATCCAACTCTGCAAGATTTAAGAAGACAGGGAGAGCACGTAGATCGCGCTGTGGCACATGGTGCCGTGATGTCGGCCACCACCATTAAGGGCTCTGAGGACCACGGTGTTGCTACCCCCTCCCCCCGGAGCCTGGGTCTCCTACGGTGGGGGTCACGCTGACCTCTGCCACTAGCAGGGTCCTCTCCCTGCCTGGGACAGCAGCAGGAATTTACCCAGCCTCCTACATCAGTATTCCCATTAAAGGAAACTGAAGTTTGTCTATTTTTGACAATAAAGGGTTATATACTTTTAATTCTCTTGTCCTCTGTTTTTTCTGAATTTATGCCATGATCACCTTAGAAGATCATGGCAATCTTCGGAGAAAGTTAACAAGACAATTATTCTCCTTTTTGACAAAGCCAATTTGTATCCTCAATTTTAATGTTCCAGTTGCCTTTAATACATGTGCTTATGCGTCAGTAGAGGGTTTGCTTAATAACTTCTCGGCATTTCATAATATTTTGTATACAGGCATTAATAATTTGAGCTACTCTGGCAACTGCTTTTTAAAAGAAAAATCTTGAAACTCACCATTTAGAGGTTTCTGGGTAGCTTTTCCGATGACCAAACCCAGCAACTCTGGAGAACAGGCTCAGCGTGCCCCTCCTTCCTGGCTGTATCCTATCTGAGTGGCGCAGGTAGCTCTAGGAGACCGCTCGCCAACCTGAACTGCCAATCCTGTGCCCCTGCTTTCTCTGCCTCTCGTGTTTATGGACACTGCCCTACTTCCCACTCCCGACGACCCACCATTTGTCTAGGGTACGGGCCACGAGGTGCTGAGTGCTCAGCACCATCCTGGGAGCTTTAAAAAACCATCACTGACTCCTCGGCAGCCTTCTGGAGAGGCAGTGCTGTCACATCCGGCATATAAATAAGAACAAGGTCAAGGACAAGTCATTGGCCCGAGACATGAGCCATGCGGCAGCCAAGGCCCCAGCCACCTGGCCCAGGAAGACAGCCCATCCCCGAAGGGCTGTGAGATGCCAATGCCCCCTGTGGGCTCACACTCCAGACAGACAACTCCAGCCAGGCTTCCTGGGCAGGAGGGAGGATGCCCACCCTCCCTCCCGGGAGCAAGGCCAGTCAGGAAAGAGGCACATACTTCTGCTCCTGAGCAGTCGCCTGCAGTCTCAGGGAAGTGATGGTAACAGCAATGCTCTTCTAAAGTCCAGTGGAGACTGGCAGCAGAATGGAGCAGAAGTCTGGTCCTGTTATCAGGGCCCAGACCCCACCTGGACTCCACCTCAGAATGCAAACTTGGAACCTCTGTCCCTTCCTCCACATCGGCCTCAGATAAAAAGTGGCAGATGGTGGGGGCACCTTGCAGAGTGGAAGTGGCACATGGTTCCTGTTTCCCATCCATAAAAACTGGGCAACGTGGGACAGCGGCCTGGGTGGACAGAGCCTGGTGAGCTGTTGCGAGGGGGAAGCCCGGACACCAACCTCTGCTCAGATATGGAAGGGGCTCAGCAGGCACCTGACTCAGTCTCCTCCCGGCCAAGGGCAGTGCTGCCCGCAGCCGAGCTAGGCCAAGCATTCACGTGGCGGAAGTGGACAGAGAGAGATCCATACACAGCATCCATCAAGAATCAGTCCCAAGCTGAATAAATATGAAAGAAATTTTAGGAGACAATAGAATTTTTGTGATTTTGCTATGAGGGAAATTTTTCTAAATAAGATGCAAAACTGCACTGAAATGTAAATCAAATAATCTTACCCAGTGGGTAAAATTAAAATGCTTGAGCTTGAAGAAAGTATAGAGAACACATGTAAGTGAAGAAGGCATTAACTAGAACTTAGAAGAATTCCTTCAAAGTAACAAGCAAAACACAAACAGCCCAGCAAAATATATGGGTGAAAGCCTGACTAGGCCCCCTACAGAAAAGACTGAAAATACCTGGGAAAAAAAAAACCCTCAGCCTAAATAGTCATCGGGAAAATGCAAATTAAAAGCATTATTAAGCTATTGTAGATACAATTGTATTGGCAAGAAAACTGACATTTTGTAACATGAGGAAGAAAACATGTTATTATGTTTATTTCTGCAGTCTGGCCTGATTTCGTCAAGTTGATGATAAGCATGCTGTATGAACCCATTATTCTTCTTTTAGTTAACAAATAATGTTCTTCAAGTTTCTCTGTTTATTGCACATGTGAAAGAACTCATTAGGAAGGAAAGGATTAGGGTGCATTATGTACATGTACCAACCCCAACCATCACTGTATTCATCATGTATAGCAAACATGGATTAGTAAAAATAAGCAGATAAAACAGAAAGTTCCTTATGTCATATTTTAAATTGCCATTCAAATTTATCACCCTAAGTTTAAAATGTTGCAAGCTGTAATAAAACAATTACATCTGCCTGTTAAGTTTTTTCAGTGAGACATAAATATCATGGTAACTTGACACCAGCATCTATTTAGAAAACACTATTTTAACATTAGGTCCTAAGCACGTCATTTCAGGGCTATTCTTTCTTTGTTCCTCTATCTTTTCAAAATCTGCTTTTTATGCTGAATTTTTCATTAATGTAATATATTTTAATCTTGGAAGTTCCTGATTATCACCTTATAATAAAAATTAGATTATAAAACTTAAGTTAAAATTTAAAACTTTAAAATATTTTGAAATCAATTTTCCTTAAGTTCACTTTAGATTTAATATTGTACACTGACCAACACAACATTAAATGTTTTCCAATTTTATAAATATCACTATGAAATAAGAACTACAATTTTTTCTTAATGAGATGATTCCTTAGTTAATTATTTGTGGGCAAATACAAAGTTTGGAGTTACTAGAATTCAATGGTTAAGCATTACCTCCTATTTTATTGTTGTTTCTACCAATATAAATTCTGAAACAATCTATTCAAATCAATACGATGGAAATGGAGATTTGGTCAGTATGGTCTCACTAAATATTTGAACTAATTTAAAGATATATGCCAGAGTCACATGAATATTTATCACAAAGATAATCTATGTTTCAGGCTGGGATTGGAATTCAGTGATACACACTTGCTTAGCACATTCAAGACCCTGGGTTCAATTTCTAGCACAACAAAAAGGGAAGAAAAGTACTGCTACACGATCAACCTGCACATAATCCAAATAGATGTTTTTCCATCGTTGTTTGGGGAAGGGTTTGTCCCCTGGGTGTGTTATGTTAGTAGCCGTCATAACAAAATACCACAGAGGCAGTGGCAGAGGCAACTATGAATTTCTGGTACCAGGTATCAGAGTTCCCAAAGCTTGGCTTCTTCTGACAGCTCCACCTGGCATACAGAAGCCATGTGACCCCATGGCCATGCATCTTCCCCTGTGAGTAGGTCTGTGTCCAATCTCCTCCCTGGCTTAGGGTGGGGTCAGCACTGCTTTAGAGACATTATTTTCATTTAACTCACTCTTTAAAGACCCTCTCTCCAAGTGCATTGAGGTACGAGGGTTTAGGACTTCCCAGTTGGATTTTAGTTGTCACAGTTCCACCATAATACTAGACACTTCAGTAATTCACTTCCACAATAATTTCCTAGAGCAATATTTGAAATGTTGTTTATTACTCTGGCTTTTCCCACCCCAATGAAAGTATTTCAGTCAGATTGCAAACAGGGAAAAAGATGCTCAGATGTTTTATAAGGGAGGGAAGAAGGTTGTTCCACAGGAAGTAGAAAGTCAGGCCCTGCATCCTAGGTATGCAGGCAGACAAGCACAGAGTTGTGACCTGGTTTCCCTGGAGCTGGTGGGGACTGTAGCACCTGGAAGTCATTTCCCACACTAAGTTCCCGGCACGGACCTCCACCCTCTTTGCCCCTGTGCCAGGAGCCCCTAGCAGGTGTCAGTATCCTACTGCTGGGAAGGAAGAGCAAGGTGCAAGTTCATCGCCTCTCGGGTGGATGAGTAGATGGTGGTTTGATCATACATGGAATCAGAGCCAGCAAGGAAAATGAGTGTTTATAAAGGACTTAGATGAACCCAGCAGACATAATATTGAATATGAAACAAGGTCATAGACTGGTGCGGTCACTGTGGAAATCAGCATGGAGATTCCTCAAAAAACTGGGATTGGAAGTCCCATTCAATCCTGCTATTCCCCTCCTGGGTATTTCCCCAGAAAGATTGAAAAGATCATGTCACAGTGACATATGTGCACCTATGTTCATAGCAGCACAATTTGTTATAGCTAAATCTTGGAGACAACCAAAATGCCTATCACCTGCAGAGTGGATGAAAAAGATGTGGTATTTTTATACAATGGAATATTATTTGACTATAAAAAATGATAATCTTGAGGCTTTTATAGGTGTATGGAGGCAACTTGAGACAATCCTCATAAGTAAAATAAATCAGACTCACATTTGTAAATATTATATTGTCTCCTGGTGTAAAAAATACACAATAATAATAATATAATAAACTGAAAGAGTAATTAAATCCAAAATATGCAATAGATATGTAATAATGAAAGGGAAAGAAAGTGCTCAAGAGGAAAGAATAACTGGGATAAGTTAAAGGAGAAATGGAAGAAAAGATTATATATATGTAGGTGTACACATAACTATGTATGTATATGTGTGCAAGATAGATAACTATACTACTAATTCTCAAACTGAACAGTTTGAACACTACTAGTTCATCAAACAGAACAGTTTGTGCTGTCACTGTTTGATTGATTATTTTTCCACACTAGATCTTGTAAGGTAAACAACTATTTCTAAGATAACAATATGCAATATATTAACTAGTGTCAATTTCTTTCTTTTTTAAATTCTGTATTATTTCTATGACTTTTTCTGTTTTGCTTTTTTATTTTTTTATTTTAAAGAGGATAAAACCAAGGAAAATAAAATGGAATAAAACCAAACAAAATAAACCAATGTAAAAGATACAGGACTTCAAAACCTTACAAAATCAACAATAGCTACCATAATGCCTTTTGTTGACTTCATAATAGCTGCAGATACCTTCAGACATAGTAAGAATTGAACAGAACAGAATAAAATAGAAACTATAAAAACAAAACCATGAATGCAGTAAAGGACTTCAAAACAAGCCTATAGTACCTCCAAAATGGCTGCCATAATATGTTTTGCTGTTTTTAAATAGCTGCTCCTGCCATCAGATTTAACATAATCAAACAAAACAAAAGAGAATAAAACCCAACCCAAGAAAACAATGAAAATGATATCGTTTCCAGGCAGGGACCACCTCCTGGTGAGGCCTGGTTCTCTCCCCCTGTCCACGAATAGCCCTGACTCACAGGGAGAGGCCTGGGTCTGGCTGTCCCCACTCCGGCCGCGGCCACCACATGGTGCTGGTTTCCAGGTGGGGTTCACCTCCTCTCTGTTTTTAAATAGAAAAGAGGTCATAAAAATAATTAAGAAATAGTTTTATTCTCTGTGTATGAACAAAAACATGAAAAAACTGAAATATTTAGGAATAAATGATATATATAGTTTGTTTATTTTAAACATCCAGTGATTTTTGGACACAAATTTCAGAACAGCGACACCTGCAGTGAGGTAGGAAGATATGTGGGAATAACAAAGGGACCCCAGAAAGTACCAAAGTGATAGTAGTGGTCTTTTCCATAAATTTGAAGATAGGCATATTGTTGGGTCTTAACTCTTATATTTAACTATATTTGATCAATCTCTTTTCATAAGTCTTTCTTGTACTTAAACCCATAAAGCATTTAAAAGTGTAAAAGACTAACGGCAATTTTTTAAATTTATGAAATTCAGTCAGTACAGGTACCAGTTACTCTTGGGTTGTGGGGCGCTGTTCTTGCCAGTGGGCCCGTCCACTGAGGTCCACAGCAGAATTAGCTGTTATGAGGCCCAGTGGGAGCGGGTGAGTCAGTGAGTCTGCCCTCCAGGGTTGGCTCCTGCTGGCCTCTCTGCCCGCTCTGCCTCCCACCCTTGGTGCAGTGAGCCGTGTTGCCTCTCTCTTCCTTCTGCCATGATGCTCCTACCTAGGAACCAGATGGCCATTGACTGGACCCTCTGAGAGGATGAGCCAAATAAACTCCTGTAAGTCATGAATGCCAGGTATTTTATCCTTGAAACAGGAAAGTTTACAATATCTCTACCTAAGAATTTATTTTCATGGATTTGTTCTAAGAGACAGGAAGTACTCATAATTTATCTGGGCCTCTAATTTTTCTAGTATACATATTTCAAGCAAACTGCAACAGTTATTACAGCCCATTTTCAGCTATTTGTACCAAGAAAGGGAGCCATGGGATTAAATAATAAAAAACAGCATAAAATGCAAAAGTCATTATCATTTAGCTATGGGCTCCATATAATTAATCCTCCAAAAGACTTATCTCTGCAGAGGATGACAGAGAGTGATTTTTTCCTGCCTGAGTACACAATATCTGAAAAATTATGACAGATCATGCTGAGGATTGCAGACAAGTTACAGGAATATTCATCTGGATACCCAGGATCTGATCTCAGTCAGAACTGATAATTAGCTAGGGTTATTCACATAATCAATAGTAGCTAATGATTTGCAAATAAATATTTTGATGCCTCCTCAATATAAAACATGCTGAAAGAAAAGAAAAGCAAATAGTTGATTCATATAAATCAAGTAACTCATATGACTTTGCTACAAAATAATAAATTTCTAAAAGCTCTTTTCAGAACTCTGGATTTAAACCTTTTCACGACCTGTAGTGTGCTATTTGAAGCAGTATAGAGATGTTGAGTCAACTATTCTTGTCCTTCAGAGAATTTTCCTAGTAGCTGCCACAAAACTCAAATGGAACTTGCTAAAAATAGTAGATAACTATGCAGTGTCAAGGAAGTACCAGCGGCAGGACAGATAGGTTTAAGTAAAAGGGAATTGAGTTCTGTGTTAGGAATTCTTGAGGCTCTAAAATTAATTTAACTTTCAATGTGTTAGCAGCTGGGCAGAGAGGTGCCCACCTGAAATCCCAGCATATGAGAGGCAGAGGCAGAAAGATCATAAATTCTAGCCCAGCCTAGGCAACTTAGTGATTTAGTGAGACCCTGTCTTAAAATATTTTAAAAAGAGCTGATGACATAGCTCAGTGCAAAGGCCCTGAGTTCAAACCCCGGTACAGCAAGAAGAAAGGAAAGGAAAGAGGGAGAAGAGGGGAGGGGAGGGGAGGGGAGGGAGAGAGCAGACACAGGACTCCTGGGTCATGGACAAAGGACACTATTGCTCATGTACAGTAACAGCGTGATCACACCAGCCCGTCTTCACTTCAGATCCAGCAGAAGCAGTGCAGCTGAGCCTACACTGATGCCTACTGAAGGAAGGAGCCCTGAATCCAGAAAACCCAAACAGTTTACAATAGGCAGGATGTTCTTGCTCCAGAGAGAGACTGTCCCCCATGGTTGTCACCTCCCTTATAAAAACTTGCAGAGCTACGAAAGATACAGAGAGAACTGTCTCCCTTCAGACAGTGTTAAGAACTGGCCTGCCAAAGCTCCCAGGAAGCAAGCTCAACAAACAGGTCACTCTGCTATCTTTTGTTATTTTAAATTCCAAAAAGCCAATAATTTTTAATGGCATCAGCAGGAGCAAGATCTCCCACTAACTTCCCAGAACTCCCCACGTCCCTGAGGAATTATGGCATCACTAGGGCAGAAGACAACCATCTGTAAAAGAGCACAAGTGTAAATCACGAATCACTAGGGTCTGTCTTACAAATATTTTACTTCCTAAATGCCATATATCCTCAAAAAAGGCTGTAGGCTCTGGCTCCCTCAACACCAATTCCAGTCCATCAGGGTCTGTGGCTGGGTCTGACGATAAGATTCCTGCTAAGAACAGCAGATAGACCCAGGGAACAGGGGTTGGAGGGGCCGGCAGGGAGGAGTTGCATGAGGAGGGCAGTTGTAGAAGTTCAGGCAGAGGGTGCAGAGCCTAGGGCCGCTCCCTCGGCTCCTCCCCACCTGCAGGTCCTTCCTTCCTCTCCCACATGTGATGGAAACGCCGTGGCCGCGGCAGCCCAGTTCTCCCCAACAGTTATCAAGTGGGTATCCAGCATATGAAAAGTATAACAGAGGTTGACACAGGCGATAACTGGAAGAGCATTGGCATCAGATGCTGCTGCTTCCTGAAAAACTCAGGGCTTCCAGACTGGATACTTGGAAAGCTTTGGGATTTAGCTGACCCAAGTGGCAAAGGCATCCTGAATAAACAAGAATATTTTGTTGCTTTGCAGCTTGTGGCATGTGCCCAGCGTGGACTGGAAGTTTCACTGCACAGCTTGGACCTGCCTGTTCCTGCACCAGGATTTCGTGACACCAGTAGTCCTTTGCTAAGCAGTGGAACTCTGCAGCTGAGCTCCCATGGGCTGTGAAGGTAAGGCCAAATGTGATGCAATGTTTGATAGTTAAGCCCAGTGAATGGATTTCTGTCCGGTGATCAAGTGAAACCAGTGTTGCTCAGCTCTAAGTTACCTGTGGAAATCCTCAGAGGAGTTTGGCAGTTGAGCGATAATGACCATGAGGGAATGCCTGAGAGATGAGTTTGCAGTTTGCATACATTTGGTATCCTGTGCGCTGGAGAAAACCTGTGCCATGTCCTTGCCTCCAGCTTTGGTGCCACCGTCTAAAAGAAAAATGTGGGTCGTATCCCCTATAGATAAAACCAAGTATGATGAAACCTTCCTGAAAACAGATGAAGATATGGATGCATTTGTGTCTGGACTGGAGGTCCCTGAAATCTTCCTGAAAACAGGTTTACCTTCTACCTTTCTAGCCCGTGTTTGGACATTATGTAACACAAAAGACTGTGGGACGCTTTCAAGGATCAGTTTGTTTTGACTTTTCATTTAGTCAATCAAAAGCTGATAAAAGCCATTGATCCTCCTCAATGCTTACTCCTGAGATGATCCCACCATCCGACAGGAGGACTTTACAAAAGATTAGTTGCAGATTTCTCCGCTATTAAGGAGCTAGATACCCTTAACAATGAAATAGTTGACCTGCAGAGGGAAAATAATAACGTGGGAAAGGACCTTAGGGAGAAAGAAATTACTGTTAAACAGAGGACAACTAAGGTTCAGGATCTTCAAGATGAAGCTCAAAGAGAGAGTGTTAATCCGCAAAAGCTACATGCCCAGAAGCAGCAAGTACAGGAATTCCTAGATGAAGTGGATGAGCAGAAAGCCCAGCTAGAGGAGCACTCGAAGAAGTCAGAGAGAAACGCACTGAGGAGGCCCAGTTGATCTCATCTTTGAAAGCTGAAATAACTAGTCAGGAATCACAGCCCTCGACTTATGAGGAAGAACTGGCCAACGCCAGAGAAGAGCTAAGGCTCTCCAACAGAAACGGCAGAACTGGAGGGGAGTGTGGGGTCAGGAAAGGTTCAGCCGGACCCTCTTCAGCAGCACCTTCAAGATCACAGCAGGAAATCAGTTCTCTGCAGATGATACTAATGGAAACGAAAGATCTGGAAAATCATAATAATCCATTGAATTGGTGCAATAGCCCAATAGCCCACACGGTGTTCCTGTAAATGGCGCTACAGATTACTGCAGCCTCAGCACCAGCAGCAGTGAAGCAGCCAACCTTCATGAACCTCCTGAAGCCTGGGGCAGCCTAGCCTCTGAGCCCATACACCAAGAGTTTCCAGCAAGAAGTAGTCCTAAGTACCACCTTCTGATGTGACTGATGAAAATGAAGTGGTGACTGCAGCTGCTCATGAAAAAGTTTGTCCTGAAGTTGACAATCTCAGACATGCGAAAGAAGAAAAAGTGTAGAATCAAGTTCACTGGCAGAGCCAGTGTCAGACACAAACTGGGATTTTTTCCAGTCTGATCCCTTTGTTGGCAGTGATCCTTTCAAGGATGATCCTTTTGGGAACATCGACCCATTTGGTGGTGATCCTTCCAAAGGTTCAGATCCCCCCTTGCATCTGACTGTTTCTTCAAGCAATCTTCTGCTGACCCTGTGGCCACTTTAGGTGCTGACCCCTCCAGTGCCTCCAGCAACAGCAGTAATGCATTGGTAGAAACACTGAAGCACAATGATTCTTTTGCTCCTGGTGGAACAGTTGTTATTGCAGCAGGTGATTCAGCAACAGAGCCCTTTGCTTCTGTTTTCAGGAATGAATCATTTGGAGATAGATTATCAAAGATCAGTGGTAAGGATCCTTTTTAGTTCAGCTACATCAAGCTCCGTCAGCAGTGTGGTCATTCCTAAACATGTTTTTGAGGAAACATCAGTCAAGAATGAAGATGCATCCCCCCCAGCACTGCCCCTGAAGACTGAAACTCCAACAAGACACTGCCCACCACCACCTGGGGAGAGACCCATCAACAAATTGGATTCTTCTGATCCCTTTAAAGTGAACCTTCTGCCTTTCCTAGGGAATGATAGCCTCAAAGAAAAAGATCCTGATATGTTTTGTGATCCACTCTCTTATGGTTTATGTTAGATGCTCCCCCCCCCAAGTTTCATACAATCATGGACACAGCTGAGTCTGGCGTTTGTGATTGGTTTGTTGTCTGGTGCTTGGATTGGTGATGTGAATGCTGCACCCACCCAGGGGTGGAGCCAGCATATGATGTAATGGCAGGAAGAAGGCTGTCTTTCTTTTTTCTGTATGCACTTGTTGTTTGTGGCCACCATGGACCGCTGCCCCGCAGCTATGTCATTTTGCCTTGGAGCCAGCTGAAACCTCCAACCTGTAAGAAATAAACTTCTCTTCCCTAACTTTGGGCATCAGGCATTTTGTCTCAACAACAAGAGAGAAAAGTAACTAAGACAATTCCCTTCTACTCCTACTACTGCCAATAAAGAGACTGGCCCAAGTAATTTTGCTGATGTCAGTGCTTATCCCTCTGAGGACAATATGACTGAATGGGCCTAGAGGGAGAGAGTGGAAGAGCAGAGGCTTGCCTGACTGAACCAGCAAGAAGAAGAAGAAGAAGATTTAGAACCGTCTATTGCACTTAGCAAATCTGAGATATCAGATGCATGAAGAATGAAGAATTCTCTTGTCCTTTGACAACGATACCATATCCATCTTCCTGAATAAGGAAGCTATTTACCATGTACATCAAAACTACCTGTGAGCATGGAAATACAAAGGATTTAAGATTCCTGTAGGTGTGACAAAACTAGGGGTTTTTTTTTTTTACTCTTTCAGATTTGTCTCATTTTATTCTTTCTGCAAAAAGAAGTAATTCAGATGAGACAGCTTCACCTAGGCCCCGTCTTGTGTGCATTTGCTGTGAGCTTCTGCGTGCCTCTGCTACTTCACTGTACAGCCATAGCACCCGAGCTTCTGTGTTTGCTCTGTGCTAGCCTTGACCTGTAGCTACTCTCCGATGGGAGCCAGTGGGGGTCTTCCAGTTCGCAGTATTCTCCCCTGCTTCGAATGGTTGAAGGAGGGGAAGGAAAAACCCTATTTCTTTTATGATTGGTACAAATTGGTTAGTTTAAAGTGCACTTTAAATGTCCTTATGGTAAAAATACTAATTCATTTGTTTTTTAAAGACAAGGAAAAACATTTTGCATAGATCAACTCCACTACTGAAAAAGGGATGTTTTGGGTTAAACCATTTTAAATTAAGAGCCAAATTTTTCCTAGATAAACACATTAAGACTTCATGTGTGAAATACATTTTTAAAAACAATTTTCTCTGAATTTGAAGAATTTTATACTAATAGATACCTCTCCATATATTTGTGAATTATCAAAATCAATTCCTTACAAATAAGGTTTATAAGCAAACATTCATTTTAAGTGCCAGCAGAAAGTTTTTATCCCTTAAAATACACTCCTCAGCATAAGGTAAGCAAAAACCTTAGCACACAGCCATTCTGCATCTGCTTTGGCACTGTCCTCTTCACTTTATGACACGTTTATTCTTGTACTTTTGCAGAACAAACTTTAGCAAGCTAAAACTGTAAGTCACTTTAATTTTTCTTTTCTTTTTTCTTTTTTTTTGGTTTCTTATTTAATGAAGGCTCAGCTACTTCTAATATAAAAACTCACTGAATAAAAATAGTAACATGAATTCCATTATATTGCTTTTTGTTCATCTTTGTGGTTTAAATTAGATAATTTACTCTCCATATTTCTCACCTATAAAAATTATTTTAATAGGAAAAGAAAAGAGCCCCTGAAATATCAAAATTTTTCAATTTTTAAAGGCCCATTAGCAAACAAGCCCAGGCCTATCAGAAAGCTGAATTGGAAATAGACTGTGAAGTAGTCTGTAATTTGTGCTCTTATTTTTTAAACATGTATCACTGACTTTGATGGTTTACTAAATACCAAGGAAATATGCACCTGAAAACTAATTAAAGTTCTCTAGGGTCACAAGGTGGTATTGATCAATGTTAACAGACAAAGCTATTGCATAGCCTATAAATAAATTCAAAATACATTTTTAAAAAAAGCAGCAGATCGTCAGGGCCCCGTCTGCATGCCGGGCATAGCGGAGGCACTGGTTCTGAGCTCTGCAGCTTGCTGCTCATAGGCTGGGAAGGCAAGAGGCCGTGGTGAGCTCGGAAACCTCTGAAGGACATCCAGAAACATGTGGGAAAGTGTGGGGAAACAGAGAGAATAGCAGGGAAGTTCTACTCTCTGACTGCACAGGAACTCATGTCCAGGTCCAGCTCAGTGTGCGAGGGGCTTACAGGGGTTCTGACAGTCACCCCCGTGGCCCCCAAGTGCTCCGTCCTAACAGACAGTTTGGTAGTCAGCAGAACACAGTGGCTCTTCCCTTAGGTTCAGCACCACCACTGCAGGAACCAGCAAGTACAAAGAGATCAGTACAGCACTCACAGCCAAGGACACGGTGACCAGGTGCTCAGCACACCCCAGTGGGTGTCTGGGTCACTGAGATGACCAGAGCTGACCACAGGAGGTATGGGAAGCAATCATGGACAGTGAAGAACAGAACGGGCATTGGTGTTGGCTCTGAGACCAAATCAGTGGCAGGGCTGCTGTTGGGCCCATGGTCTTCTTCTTGCCAGTTTTCTCAAGAAAAGAGGTTCAGGAGAGCTGGACCCAAAAACTATCAGGTGACATAAGTGGACCTGAGCTACCTAAGCAATGGTAGGGAGCACAAGACCTACTGCCATGCAAGCCCCCTCACCACCCTGAGGGCAGCAGAACCCCACTGGCAGGGATATTGGAGACAGCTTGAGTCCCAGAGAGAGGAGGATGGACAGAGAGATACAGAGACAGAGACAGAGAGAGAGACAGAGATTCATTTATGGAACTGGCTCATGTGAGTGTGGCTCAGCCGGAAGGCTGCAGGCCATGGAAGAGCTGCAGGTGGAGTCTGGAGTCTGCTGGAGAAGGCCTTGCGGCCTGGGAGAGGCTACTCATCCTCCTCAGTCTTCCTCCTCACAGACACGGCCCACCTGCACCCAGGAGCCAGTAGGCTTCTCACTGCCAGAGGCCTCATTGCTGTCGCATCACTCTGATGCCCGTGTGCCTGTGCCTCTTCTGCGCATCTGTATCCACTGTGCTTCTCTTCAACAAGCAGAGGAAGTAGCAGCAAACGCAGCTCCAAGGGGACACCAACGATGGCCTTCCAGCCACAGAGGTGCCCATGAAGATCAAGAAGCGAGGTCACTGCACCAGAAAGTATTTCTGCAACTCTGGCACTGCTGCCATGAGCTGGTTTCTCGCTATGCTTCTGGAGCTGGAGTGTTGCAACAAACTACCCAGTGTAGAGCAAATCTCTTATGATAGTCTGGAACGCATCTTTCCACATTTCTATATTTCAAGCAGAGAAAATAAAGTTGCCTCTTTTAGAAACTTGGAAATTAGGCCAAGAAAGCAACAAAAAATGCTAAAATAGAAACCGCCTCTCAATGTAAGGGGACTTTCTGTTTAATTGCATTGAAAGACTCCACTGACAAGCACCATTTCCTCATCATTTTCACTTATTCTGCTCTTCATCTGAGCCCCATCATCCTAAGACTGGCATTTAGGATGCAAGGCATTTTACAAGCATGTTCATCCCATCTAGACCATTTAAGAGAGCGCTTCTGTCACCAGATTGAATCTAACAGTCCTCACACAGGTGTGGGGTCACTGGCAAAGCCGAGAAGCGCTGCTGCCTTAGGAGGAGTCTGGTCAAGCAAGGCGATGGTGAGTCACAGGAAGGGTGCGGTGCGGCGGTTAGTAAAGCGGGCGCTCGCTGATGGCAGTGCTGTGCCCGTGTGAGAAGAAACGCACACAGCAGTCGTGGCTCAGTGCTGTTTCGAACCTGGCCTTTGCCGTGGACCAGCCCCCAGCACACAGAGGATGCTAGTCAGAGGACGTGAGCACCAAGACACCCAGCTCCCCTGGGCCCCCTGGCTTCCAGGTGTGGACACAGCAGACTGTGACGGGGCCCAACGCCCCAAAAACCCTGCTGGCCATGCTCTTACAGGCTCTGAGACTGGTGGGGGAGCCCGTAGGCAAGGCCTGTAGAAGTGTGGCAGGGTAGGGCAGGCTCCAGGCCACAGCCAGGCTCTCAGCAGGATGCGTGGAGATGACTCGGTTCACCACCACCCTAACGTCCAAGCGAAGGAATCAGAGTACTGAAGAACAGACTTCCATTCAGCAAAGAAAATGATAGCCCTTCCCAGCCATCTAAGCCAGGGGGCTGCAGCCCGTCTCCCAGGGGTTAGAATCAACCCTGACCCGGTCTGGGCCGCGTGCACAGCAGCCTGGCTGCTCTCACATTAAAATCTACGTTTCTGTCTTTTCTGGAAACCTGGTGGTGCGAGCACAGCTGCTTTCTTCAGGGGACGACACATTGCCCCTCCTGCCAGGACAAACACGTTCGGTCACATGGGATGTCACCAGTTTGGGTCACTTGCCAGGAGGCACTGGAGAGCATAGGCCCCTTCCCCCATGAGGATTCTCTGACTCTCAGATTCTCAGAGTCTCTAGTCTTTGACCAATCTCCATTTCCGCTGTTGTTTCTGAGGCTGACAGGACCTTGCTTGTATGAATCTGTCCCCTTTCTCTGCTGGGAACATGAGTCCCATTTGGAGCTCTTTGGCCAGCAGCTATAATGCCTCCCCTCACCTGAATTCCAAAGTAACTTTCAGAAAAAGGTCACGAGGTGCGAGGGCTTCCCCAAGGATTTTTCCTGCATTCCTGTGGCTGATGAATGGGTGCCCTGTGTTCTCAGTTACTTTCCTCACGTTACTTCGACGCACGCTGCAGTGAAGTGCACTGAATGCGATGATACTCAACTGCATCGCGTCTTTCTTCAGACTTTGCAGACCACATTCATCTGTACTCTGCAGAATATAAAGACCATGCAAGGAATCGTTTATAAGATGTGTTAGTAGGGCAAACCTTGCTATTATCACAAAAGAGAAAAGAAAATCAATAGCATTGTTCAAAATGAAATGGTGATGAAACAAACAGAATGGACCTTGGGCAGGGTTTATGGGTGCTCAATAAAGAAAATAAAATTATTTTTGCAAAGCTAACATCGCTGACTAGAACTTGGCTGTAACATGTGGGAGTCTGCATTTCTAAATATAAAGTAAGCTAATCCTCCTGGCCACAGGGTCCAGAGCTGTCTTACCGTCCCTGTGTCTCATAAACAAGAAAATCGTCAAGGAGATTCTCCGGAGAAATATGATAGCTGTCAGCTTTGAAGAGTACATCTACATACCGAGGAAAACACTCATTTCTGCAAACAACAAAATACACAATAAATTATAACCTGAGGGAAAACAGCTACCTGATACCTTTAAAGTGAAAAAAATTCTAAAGTTTTGCCTTCAATGCTTATTTCCATTAGTATCTCTGTGGAGGTTGAGTTCTACTAAAGACTTTTTATAAAAAACATCTTCAGGGAGATTTTTAGAATTTCCTTATTAAGAAAACAAACAGTGTTTAAAGACCTGTAGATGTCTGTCCCTCAAATGTTTCCAGTTCCATTTTAAATGAGTAAATGCATCTGGGCCTGGTGGTGCATGCCTGGATCCCAGCGCTTGGAAGGCTGGGCTAGGAGGATTGCCACAGTTTTGAGACCAGCCTGGATGGACCATATACTGAGCTCAAGGACAGCCTGAACTACAGAGTGAGATCCGGTCTCAAAGTAAATAAATAAATAAATTCTGCTAATTTTTTTGATTCTAATGGTTTAAACTATTATATGAAATGAAGGAACCGTAAAAATGAGAAGCATCTGAACCCTCACCTCCGCATCTTCCCATAAATGTCTGTAAGGCTGTTTCATGACAGCGTGAAGCACTGTCTGTCCTGGTAACATGTGAAGGTCTGACTTTGGAGTTTTAAGTTAAAATTCCTGAGACAAAGACATAAATGAATGCCTTCGGGCAGAACCCTGGAATGTCAGCTAAAGGGAAGGAACTGGGTGGTTAGGGAAAGTGTTTTCAGAATCATACAGGCCTCGGTGAAATTCACACAGTTTGAAATAACCTGCTTTAGGTGGAAAAACTCCACCCAGCAGTGGGACAGAGGAGCAGCTGACCAGTGCTCAGGTTTGTCTACCTGTGGAGACCTGAGCCATTCGCAGGAAAGCCACCTGGAGACCACCACGCAGAGTGAAGTGAATCAGGCACACAAGCTAACACCACATGGTTCCTCCTGTGTGAGAAATCCAAATTACAAATAAATTAGAGAACAAAACAAAGGGTGACAGGAGGCTGGCTATGAAGATGGGAGGGGACCAGGGATGGCAAAGACAGAGGGCAGGGAGAAGTAGAAGACCAAGAGGAAGGCGTGTCTGGTGTCTACACCTCAGCTTAGAGCACAGGGGTCTTCATCATGCCTGGCGAATGCATACTAACAGAAAAGAAGGAAACCTAAACTGCCGGTACAGCAGCAGTGTGAAAAGTCTGCTTTGACCTCTCCAAATGGTTTAAATTATTACATGAAATGAAGGAACCATAAAGATGCTTCACACTGTCATTCAACAGCCTCACAGACGTTCACCGGGAAGATGCAGAAGTGAGGGTTCAGATGGTTGTCATTTTTATGGCCTCTCCAAGGAAGCAGTATTGAGAGAGAGAGAAAGAGAGAGAGAGAGAGAGAGAGAGAGAGAGAGAGAGAGAGAGAGAGAGATCGCAGCACTGAAATGATGGAGCCAGAGGAACAAAATGTTTCCCTGTGCAGAACGCTGTGTTTGTGAGGTGTGTCTCACCTGCCAGTCCGTTAGATGTCATCAGTCACCATTGTTATTTAGCTTTTGTCAGGGCTGGGTGCTGTGTTAAGTCTTCCACATGGATCTCTGTTATTGCGGTGAAATCCTTCTGAGTTGGGCCAGCAAGGAGGTGAGAGGCATAGCCAGAGCCCCTCTGCACTTTGTCCTCTGGCTGGGAAGAGGGACAAGGTGGCCCATGTGGTCAGTCATGAGTGCCGGGCTGTGCAGAGTCTGGTGTGGGAGAAAGCAGGGTCTGCTGTGGCCATTGAGACCTGGAGCCAATGGCCAAGTTCTGACCAGCATCACCTCCCTCTGTGAGCACCAAGAGCCTGAGGGTGAGATCAGCCCACGCACTGGTGCTGCTCAGGGCCACTCAGTGACTGCAGTTGCTATAATCCCGGTTCCATCAGTGAGGAAACGGAGGGCTGGTGAGGTGTGCAACACCACCATGTGAGTGTGGGTTGTGCCCCAAACCCAGACAGAGCACCACACGGCCAAGTCCACTGCCTCGTAAGTGGGGTCCCCAGATCTGACCTCCCACAGAACATTCAGAGAATCCCATTAGCCGCGGCAGTAATGGAGGTGCAGTGTTCCCAACATTATCACGGGAGCAATAAGACCCAAAATATAGCATTGCATCTATTATCAAAGCAGGCTTTTCAAAAAACAGATTCTCCTGTAAGTAAAGGGAGAAGAAGAAAATGAAAGAAGGAAAAAATATGCTGCATCTAGCAGGAAGGGGCCCAAGATGGGCATCTGCACCCTCCAAGGATGAAACTCAGGGACCAGAGACCAGTAGAAAGCTAGAGACACAGTAGGACCCCAGCTAGAGGGCACACAGTGGAGAGGCAGGGCTATTGGTGAAAAGTCCAAAACAACAGTAACAATATGAGCCAGCAGGTGAAAAGATGGGTGAACCAGTTTTGTGCTTGCAGAATAGAAGTGGGTGGGTAGTGATACCATCTTTTCTTTTCCATATTTTTTTCCTTCTTTCATTTTCTTCTTCTCCCTTTCCTTGTTCCTTTTTGAAACAGCTGGGATATCTCCAGCCACAGAAAACTAATCCCATCGCACAAATCCAGAGACAAAATCAAGGGAGATAGCTGATGAAAGAGAGAAAGAAGATGAGTATATAATAATATAAAGGGACGGTTTAGAGATCTGAATTGTGTACAATTGGGAAAAGAAGATCAAAAAGAGAAGTAAAAGAAGAAAAAAAAAGAAAAATAGGAAATAAGAACAGTCACACATATGGAAAACAAACCAACAAACACAGAAAGAAAATCAAAATGGCAAAACAGAGCAGGGTAAAAAAGAGAAAAAACACAAAACAACAACAAAATAACATAAAAATAAACAGGGGACAAAATGCACTAACCTAGTGGACTACCAAGAGGAAAACCAATCAGACATAGCAAAATGAATGCAGTGAGATTCCTCTAGTCTCTACAGTTCTGTGATAGATGCAAATCTGATCCCAAATGTGTACTCTAAGATTGCAGGGGGATTTGTGCTGGGTTTGGATTTGCCTTTGTCTATGGATCAGACCAATCTCTCAAATGAACATGGATGCAAAAATCCTCAGTAAAATATTAGCAAACAGAATGCAGTGAATCATCAAGAAGGTTATTCATCATGACCAAGTGGAATTCATCCCAGGAATGCAGGGATGGTTCAACAATATGCAAATCAATAAATGTAATCCACCATATTAACAGAGCAAAAGACAAAATTTACATGATCACCTCAACAAATGCAGAAGTTTTTGATAAAGTCCAACATTCATTCATGATTAAAAAAAAACTACAGAGAATTGGAATAGATGGACTTTATCTCAGTCTGATGAAAGTCCTCTATGACAAACCAATAACCAACATCATGCTAAATGGACGAAAACTGAGAGCTTTCACTCTAAAATCAGGAACAAGACAAGGATGTCCACCATCACCACTCCTATTCAATACAGTTCTGGAAACATTAGCCAGAGCAATTAGACAAGACAGAGAAATAAAAGGCCCTAAGGATGGAAAAGGAAGAAGTTAAATTACCATTATTTGAAGATGACACAATACACAGACGATCCCAAACACTTTACTAGATTTAATAAGCAAATTCAGATGCAGCTGGATACAAAGTTAGCATTCAAAAATCAACAGCATTCTTATACACAAACAGCAAAGTCACTGAGAAAGAAATAAGGGAAACAACACCTTTCCCAGCAGTATCCAAAAAAATGAAATACTTAGGAATCAATCTAACAAAGGAAATAAAAGATCTACATAAGGAAAATTATAGTTCTCTGAAAAAGGAGATAGAAGAGGATGTCAGAAAATGGAAAGATATCCCCTGCTCTTGGATAGGAAGAAACAGCACTGTAAAAAAGGCCATACTCCCATAGCTGTTATACAGAAGTAATGCAATCCCAATCAAATACTATTAGTACCTCTCACAGATCTACAGAAAACACTCCTAAAATTCATTTGTAAACAGAAGAGACCTAGACTAGCAAAGGCAACCCTGCACAACAAAGGCAAGGCAGGAGACATCACAATCCTTGACTTGAAATTATACTACAAAGCTACTGTGATAAAATTAGCATAATACTGGCAAAAAATACAATGCTTAGGACCAGTAGAACAGAATAGAAGATGCAGACACGACTACAAATATACTTGGCCACTTTATCTTAGACAAAGGCACCAAACATGTTCACTGGAGGAAAATCTCCTTAATAAATGGTGCTAGAAAAACTGATATTCCACGTGCTGAAGAATTAAAGTAGACCCACGTCTACCACCAGGCACCAAACTAAAGTCAAAATGGAACAAAGATCTAAATATTAAAACAAAAACACCTAAATCTACTGGAAGAGAAAGTAGGTAGAAATCTCAGACATAAGGACAGGCAGAGAGTTCATGAACAAAAACCAAACTGCATGAGAAGTACTTCAAAGTATCAACAACTGAGATCTTATCTTAGTAAAGTTTTTGCACATCAAAAGAAATCACCAATAGAGTGGAAAAAAAACCCCACAGATTAGGAAAAAATTCAGCCAACTGTCCCTCAAAGGAAGAACTTATATGTAGACTAGAATATATAAAGAATTGAAAAAATTAAGACCCCCCAACTCAAAGACCCAATGCAGAAATGGACACCTGAGATGAATATGTACTTATCATATGAAGAAATATAAAGGGAAAATAAAAATATGAAAAAATTTTCAACATCACTTGTCATTTGAGAAATGCAAATTAAAACACACTAAGATTACATCTCACTCCAGAAAGAATGGCTAACATCAAGAAATCAACCAATAACAAATGCTGGCAGGGCTGAGGGGATAAAGGAACCCTTCTCCACTGCTGGTGGCAGTGCAGGCTGGTGTAAACACTGTGAAATCAGTGTAGAGATTCCTCAGAAAACTAGGATTAGAGGTTTCATTCAACCCAGCTATTCCCCTTCTGGGTATTTACCACATCGTACCACAGCAATAATACGTGCATCCATGTTTATAGCAGCACAGTTTGTCATAGCCAAGATCTCTAGAAACAACCCAAATGATCATCAACAGAGGAATAGATTTTTTAAAAAAGATATGGCATTTGTGTACTACTCAGCTATAAAAAAGGATAAACTTGAGGCTCTTCTAGGTAATGGATGTAACTTGAGACTATACCAATAAATGAAATAAATCGGACTCATTATGTGTAAACACCATATTGTCTCCCTAGTGTAAGAAACTGAAAGCGTAAATACAATCTAAAGGGTACAGTAGATATTGTGAAAGGGAAAGAAACTGCTCAAAGAGAAAGAACAACTGGCATGGGGGAAAGAAGAAATGAAAAACAAACATATATATATATGTATACGTATATAAATGATATATATCATAGCTAAGATAATTGCATTACCAATTCTATGAGTTCAAGGAAAGGAACGGTTAGAGCTCATACTGTCTGATCAGTTTTGCAGGCCTATATCTGGTCATCTGAGCTACTCTCTTGAAGATAACAATATGCAATGTAACAACCCCTGTTCAGTTCCTATCATCTTATCACAAATCCTATGTCGCTATTGTTTTGGTTTTTCATTGTTGTTGTTTGTTTCTTTTTTTTTTTTTCCTGGGGTTGTTTTTCTCTTTAAAATAAATAAATAAATAAAAGCAACCACTAAGAAGTCTGTGCCATGTGCCCGGGAGCCAGCACGAGGAAGACAGTGACCTGGCTACCTGTACTAGGCTGGTCTGCTCCAGGCCACCACTGATTCACCGGGACACTGACATTGCTTCCCACAAACACGGCTGATTCACACAAGGGCCATGAGACCTTGTCCTGGAGACACAGCCACAGAGAGGGCAGACAGCCTGCTCGAGATTATACAACACAGCTCAGAAGCTGTCACTGTGAGGGCTGAGGGAGGAGGAGAGTCCCACCATGCTTCCTGAGCCACTGCAGTCCTGCCTGGGGTCGTCGGCTACCATGATGCTATAGGTGGGTTCCTGTTACGGTCACCAGAAACTCTGGGCACAGTGCCCCTGCAGAGCGCTGGCAGCAGCTGACACCGTGCTCACACACAGAGCTGGGCGTCTCAGGGCAGCACTGAGGAGTGCTGTGTGAGGGCAGAGGAGGAGCGACGGGCTGAGCAGACCAGCGCTGATGCCTGCGTTGGAACAGTCCTGGACAGAGATTGGCAGCCGATCCGTGGAGCCGAGACAGGCTGTCATTGCCAATCGGATTCTGTGTCCGGGCTGCAGATCAGATCTGCCAGGGTGGAGACGCAGGCGTGCTGCTGTGCACACCTCTAAAACTTCCATCAGTTGCTCATTGCAGAACAGGGAATTTTATTATGAAGAAGTTTTATTTGCCAGAGAGGGGTGCAGCCAAACACCAGATTTTTCTAACCAGAATTTGGGTTCAACAAGATGTAGCCTCAGTCGCTCCCTGTCCTCTTTTCCTGCCTTCTTCTACCCAATTCTCTTCTCACCCTCTTCTAACAGAGAGACACCACTGGGTAAGGAGGGTCACAAAGCTACAGCACTGTGGTACCCAAGAACCAAAGGTTTCTGCTCTCTGCCTCCAGCTCCAGTTTAGTGTTTTCCCATCTGCCAGGTCCATAAACCAACCCAGCTGCCCTTCTCAACATGTGTCACATTGTTTAAGATCTCTTTTTGCCAGAATCTTCTCGACACAATGAAAATACCAGATCTGGTTTCCATGGGCTTTTCAGAGGTGGCAGCAAGCAAGAGTGGTGAAATCAGAAAGAGGCGGCCAGGCAGACAGGACCACGCAAATCTATTATCAGACTGGCGATGCAACACTTGCTGGAAGCAAGGAGCTACAAAACTCTCTTTTATTAATTTTGGCCTAATTTCCCCCACCCTCTTCTTCAGAGGACAGTACTATGGAATTAAAACTAACTCCTTTTGGTGTTGGTGTGAAAGCCAAGGTTTGCAGCAAATGATCCACTGGGGCACAGTCAGCTCCTGACAGCAAGCATGCATGTTTGTGTGTACAAAGCACACCCACTCCAGCACACACTTGTTTTATTTTCTTAAAGACCACAAATGAGCTTCTGCCTGTTCACCTTGCTGTGCACAGGAATGCATTCTATCTTGCACATTTATTTCTATCTAATGTGTCATAGTTATCTGAAAGGAGGTTATTAATACTTGATATTATAACATAGTAGTCTTTCATTTTCTTCCAAAATGCAACTGTGAAATCAGAAATCAGACGGAAAAATTTGGTTTACTTGTTAAAAAACAAACACTATTTTATTACCAGTGTTTGGATTTTAATGAGCAGAGTGCAACTTTCAATACCTTGTTCATCCCAACAGAAGAAATGCATCTGTTCAGAAAGTGATTAAAATCCAAAAGGCCCAAGGGTTTTTGTGGCATAAACACAGCCTGAGCCGCAGCGATCTCTGCTGTGGGACTGAGCCACGCCTTCCGAGTGCTGGCAGAAACCTGCTCAGTACCTCCCTGCAGACCGCAGGCAGCTGTGGTAAACAAACCCATCAATCACCAGCTGCGGAAGTGCTGAAAGCACCAAGGTTCAGCCACTGATCTAGAAAAAAAGCACTGATAAATGGCCACCCATCACCCTGCTGCCCAGCACACACACAATCCCTCTTCAGCTATGGACTCAAAGTGTGGAAAACAGAATCCTGCGTGGAAGGCAGAAGGCCAGCCCATCAGTCCTAGTGCCCAGTTTGTCTGTTTCTTTAATACAAGTTATCAGATTTGCTTCTACTTTTACATTTCAAATTCATTTTCCTAGGACATCTGCAATCTTAAGGAGATCCGATTAACATCCCGTCACCTGAACTACAAGTCTGGTTGTTCACTTATCCATTCTTTCCTGTTAGTCTTTATCAAACATGTCCACACCAGTAGTCCCCTCTGTATTTTAAGGGACACAGAAATACGAGTTAGAGAGCTGCAGAGAAAATCTCTCTCCTCTCCAAGGCTCATGGCCCAGGCACCTGGGGAGGGACCCTGTGGGTCTTCAGCTGCTACCCTGCACCTGCGGTCCCAGACCTGCACACCCTGCCGCCGGAAGATCAAGAATACCTGAGTGTTAGTTCAGTGCTGGCATGCTTGCCCAGCCCAGCATGCATGAGGCCTTGAGACTGATTCCTAACACCAATAAAATAAAGGAAACAAATTACATCTAAACTGAACAGGTACAAATTTAGTTTCTTGTCATCATTTCCTGGATAATCTGATAGAACAATTATTTACAGAGTGTATACAAAGTATCACGTAGTATAAGTGATGAGAACTGACCTCAAGTGTCTGTAGGTTGGCGTAGTTCAGTGGTGCAACACTCATCTTGCCTGCACAAGGCCCTCGGGTCGACCCCAATATTGGAAGAAAAATAGCACCCAGAAAGATGTGCACAGAGGACTCGCAAATACTGTTCCATATAAGGAATGGAGCAGCCACAGATTTTGGTATGATGGAGGGCTTGGAATAAATTGCCTCCTGATAAGAGATGACTAAGCATTAAATTATAAAAATAGTGCAAGAAAAAAATAAAAATAGTGCAAGGTAGTACATAGCATTAAATTTATAAAGAAAAGGTAGATGTGGTAGTACACACCTGTAATCCAAGGTACTCAGGAGGCTGAGGCAGGAGGATTGCAAATTTGATGCAAGCCTGAATAATTTAGGAGATTCTATTGTAAAATAAAAATCAAAAAGGCTGGGGATATAGCTCTGTGGTAGATAACTGTTAGGGTCATATCTAGATGTCCCCTCAGAGTCTCATATGCTTACAGGTGAGGCTTGGGAGGGGGGTGGTTGAATCGTGGGTGTGTGGTGCTGGATTAGCCCATTAATGAGTTTACAGATGGGTATGATGCTAGGAGTCAGAGCCTGAGAGGAGGCAGTGGTCAATGGGGGTGGGCCAGGAAGGCTCTGTCTCCCTCTCCCTCCCCAGGTCCCTCTCTGTTCCTATTGCCATGCTATGAACTGTGTCTCCTCTGCCAGGGTCCTCTGCCATGCTGCTGTGCCTTGGAGCCAGTCAGCAGTGGACTGAAACTGTGAGCCAAAATGAACCTCTCCTTTATGTTGTGGGTGACAAATAAGTAACTATGATAGGCACCTCTGGGCTTCACAGCTAATACTGAACAAAAAAAAGGAAAGAAATGAAGAAAAAAGAAAAGAAAAGAAGGAAAGGAAAGGAAAGGAAAGGAAAGGAAAGGAAAGGAAAGGAAAGGAAAGGAAAGGAAAGGAAAGGAAAGGAAAGGAAAGAAAGGAAAGGAAAGGAAAGGAAAGGAAAGGAAAGGAAAGGAGAGTTCACAGTAGCTAAGGGGTTCTTCCACTAGTGATTACTAACTAAATACTAGTGATCACAGCTGTGTGGTGTCACTGTGTTCTTACCTTCGTCCTTCCCTGAAACTGCATGGGTTTCATTGGAGTAAGTGCCCACAGGTTTAAGTCTGTGCCCTTGACTGTGTCTGGCCTGGTAATGTGTTCTGTGTCTCAGTTAAACTGGCAAACACGCAGGACCTGCTCCATAGAGAGTCTGGGAAGATGACAGCCCTGGATCCTTAAGGCACACATGGCATCCGCCAGGAAGCTTAGTAAAACTCAGATACCAAATCCCTCCTCAGACTGAGGAATTTAGACATCGGAGCAGGGCCTGAACATCAGATGTTTTCAAGCTCCTTGGGCTGAGTTATCAACAGGGAGGGGTGTTTTGCAAACACAGAGCATAGACACAATCACTAAATCCTTTGCCAGGTCCTTAACCCCAAACAATCTAACATCTGATGCAGCTGCTGGGGCTCGATGATTACAAAAGATCTACTAGCTAATCAGTTATGTTACTTGCTGCATGCAGAATAATGGCAGAGTCCTATCAGTAACCATGGGTCACCAGAAAATATTAACTCTTGTCCCTTCTGAAACCTCATAAAGCCATGCCCATATAAGAAAGAATGGTGCTTGCCTCTTCTGTTGCATAGCACAGAGTTATCTTAGAATAAAGTTATTGTGTGGGCAGAATCGGATAAGTAGAAGATCCCTGCAACTGCTATTGTGCTGGAGTGAAGTAATGCTGAGACTGGGGTGGGACCTTCTATTGCAGAAGGGAGCCATGGATGAAGATCAAGTTGGGCAGATTTTCTGACTACCACTAGTAATAATCCTATTAATGGTAGGAGAGAAGTTTTATCTTGTATCATGAATAACTGTTGCAGTTCCTATGTGCTGAAATGTAGGATGAACCAGGATATGAATATTACAAATCCCATGTCTCCAATTCGATTGCAGAAGACTGCTTGGAGTGCTGTGGTGTTTGCATCTGTTCAACCAAATCATCACCCAGTTAATAAAAAAGGTGAGATTCCTACGCCTTCCCGACCAATGTGAAGGTCTGAGTGTATATATCATAGAGAGAACTCCCTGATTGACCATGTCACAAATAGGGCTACAGATGCAAACAACACAGAAAAGTCATCTAATTTAAAGTATATGTTTAAGTGCAAAGTTTGAATTGTTTAGTCAGTTTCAAGTTGATGCCATTGCCTCATGATCTGAATTCAGAAATATAGATGATGGAGTCAAACCCAGTAAGAAAGACAAAGAGGTGAGTGATTTGACGTATATAGAATATGAGTTTTCATGTATATTAGTTTAAAAGGTTATAATTGCTAGTGTAAGGATAATTAGCATTAAGATAAAAGATGAGATAACTAAGTTAATTACTGTTCTTTGGAGTTGCACCAACTTTTTGGCTCCTAAGACCAATGGAATACTACTACCCCATAGAAGTTAAGGAAGCCGTAGTTATAAGTATGAGATATGGAATTAGCAGTTCCAACTTTCTTTTGTTAGGCAAATAAGAAGGGTTTATCTTCTAACATTAGATTCACAATCTAATGTTTTCATTAAGCTATAATTACAGCATAGGTGTCCTCAGATGATTCTAGGGTTTAAACTGAGGAGAACTAGGGGTAAATTGTGGAGGGCTAGCGGGGAGTTTTTGGGTAAATGGTGGGGTGACGTTAGTGAGGAGGACATGGCACTTTCCTCGTTGCATTGACATTAGTACGGCTAGTGTGTGGAGGGCTGTGATTAACATGTTCAGTCTGGAAATAATAATTGTGAAGTTAGATCATTAGAAAGCAGATAGGATAATACACAATTCCCCAATTAGGTTAATCATCGGGGGAAATGTGAGATTAGTTAGGCTTGATAGGACTCATCAAGTTATTATTAGTGGAAGAATGGTTTGCAATCCTCAAGCTGAGATTATAGTTCAGCTGTGAATGCATTTGTAGTTGGAGTTTGAGAGGCAAAATAATAGGGAAGATGCTAAGCCGTGGGTAATTATGAGGGCTGTTGCTCCTATAAAGCTTCGTGGAGTTTGGATTAGAATAGCTGCGGTAACTGGTGCTGTGTGACTTATGCAGGAATAAGCAAGGAGGGATTTTAAGTCTGTGTGACAAAGGCAGATGGAGCTGCTCATAATTAGGCTTCCTAGAGATCAGAGGATAAAGGGCTATGCTGCGGAGTTTGCTAGGGGGGTTAGGAGATGTAAGCTTCGTATTACTCCATAGCACCCAGCTTTAGTAAAACAGCTGCCAGGACTATCGAGCCTGCGACTGGGGCTTTTGGAAGTCATAGATGAAGACCACATAGTGGTATTTTAACTATAAAAGCTATTATGCATGCTAGTCATATTACATTGCTGGAGCAAGCATTAATGTGCTGTTATAATTGAGTAAGAGAAAAGTTAGTGAGCCTAAAATGTTTATAGGTAATTTAGAGTCGCTACGAGTGGTAGAGATCCGACTAGTGTACAGGAGAAGAAGCATCGGCCTGCTTTCATTCGTTCTGTTAGATTTCCTCACCGAGTAATAATAACTAAAGTTGGGATGAAGGTTGCTTCGAATAGAATGTAGAATATTATTATTTCTGTGGCTGAGAATGTTATGATCAGAAAGGTTTGAAGAAGAATAAGAAAGGAGATACAAACGTTTTTGTGTGTCTCTGTTTCATTGTTTAGGTGATGTTGGCTGGCAATGATTATTAGAGGTAGGAGTCAATTTATTAAATTAATAAGGAAGAAGAAAGGGAATTGGAGGAGAAGTTCAATGAGTAGCTTTGCCTGATGATGTTGTTTGTTCATAAATGTTAAGCTGATTAATGCAAATAGACTGTGCAGCATTATGCTAATGCACACTATTGCATTTTTAGGTAATCAGGTGGTAGGGATGAGTATAATTGTAGGGATAATCATTTTTAGCAATGTGGTAAGCTTAAGCTTTGTACGTAACCGATTCCAGAAGTATTTGAAATTATAACTAGGAGTGCAGCCCCACGGCCGCTTGGCGGGCGGCAAAGACAAGCACGGACAGGAGGTAATGGGAATTGGGCACAATTAGGGGCCAGAGATGAACGCTGATAGCATTGCACCTTCCAAGCATGGGAGGGATGCTATCATGTGGGGATGATAAATTATTTTACCTAGAAATGATATGGCATAGGCTATAATTAAAGTGAATTGAGGACATTTGGGTAATTATGAGTTAAAACATAATTTAATGAGTCAAAAACATTCCTTTGTTTATTAAATTAATTACCATATTTGGTTCCTTCTAGTCCTTTTTGGACTCACTTGTATGCCAGGCCTAATGTTAGAACTAGAATTAGTATTAGTGAAATTAATAATATTAGTTCCAGATTATTAATTTGAGATGCTCATGGTAGAGGAAGTAGAAGAGCAATTTCTAAGTCAAATAAAAGGAAAATGATTGTGATTAAGGAGAATCATATGGAGAATGGTAGTCACACAGATCCTAAATCTGCATTGGTCGGGGCTGGCTTTTTGTATGCAGGCATTTATCTGGGAAAGCCAGAATGCAATGGTAATTAGTGAAAAGGTTCAGAAGTAGGCGGTCAGCACTGAGGCTATAGTGTTTACTGCTTTCTCCCAGTTATAGACCCTGAGGCCTACTGATTGGAAGTCATGGTTCTGGTTATGCTAAGACAGTATGAGCCTCATCAGGAAATGGAAAGGTAAAGGAACAGTCAGACCATGTCTCCGAAGTGTCAGCACCAAGCAGCTGCTTCCAAACCAAAGTGGCGTTTTGATGTGAAGTGGTAAAACAGCTGATGAAAAAGCCAGTTAGGAATGTGGACCCAGTGAGACGTGTAGGCCGTGAAATCCTGTAGCTGTGAAGAATGCAGACCCATAACCCCGTCTGAAACACAGAGTGATGTTTTGAAATATTCTGAGGCCTGAGGTAGGGTAAAGTAGACGCTTAGGATAACTGTAGCGATTAGTGCTTAAATTATTAGCTTTCATTCCCCCTCTATTGGACTATGGTGAGATCAGGTGATTGATGCACCTGCTGCCAGGAGGACCGATGTGTTAAGGAGTGGGACTTCATGGAATTAAGGATTCCTGCAGGCGGTCAGAATCCATCTCACTCTGGGGCCAGGGCTAGGCCAGAGTGGTAAGAGGCGCAAAAGAATCCTGAGAGGAAAAATACTTCAGAGACAGTAAATTAGACTATTCCATATCGTAGGCCTTTTTGTACGATTGTCGTGTGGTGGCCGTGGTGTGTCCCTTCCGGTACAATATCTCGTCATCATTGATATGTGGTAAGCACATTGGTTAGAAGGCTTAGTATTAGTAGGGTTTTAGAGGTGAAATGAAATCACATGACTAAGCCTGATGGAAGTAAGCGAGCCGCTAGTGCTCCAGGAAGTGGCCACGGGCCTGGGTTTACTGTATGGTAGGCACATCATTAGGGCCATTAGGTATTATTGTGTAAATATAGGCTCACTCACAAAGTGAATGCATAGACTTGGATTTTTGCTATAGCAAATTCCAGAATTGTTAGTGAGATTAAAATAATAAATGTAATTGAGGCTGTGGAGGAGCTGATGGAAGTTAATAGTAGCGTAGCCCTCCAATCAGGAGTATAAGCAGGTGCCCGGCAGTGATATTAGCAGTTAGTCAAACTGCTAGGGCTATGGGTTGGATGAATAGACTAATTGTTTCGATAATTACAAGTACTGAGATAAGCGGCATTGGCGTTCCTTGTGGAAGGAAATGAGCTAAGGACGACTTGGTCTCGTGTAGGAATCCCAGGATGACTCCTCCTGCTCATAATGGAATGGCTGTGCATGCCTAAGTTTATCGACAGTTGTGCTTTTGGGGTGAAGGAATGGAGTAGGTGGCCTAAAAGGTTGGTGGAACAGATGAATAGGATGAGAGAAATTAGTATTAATGATCAAGTTTATCCTTTACTATTATGCATTGCTTCTATTTGTTTTAGGATTAATTTAATCATTCATTGTTGAATGCAATTCAACGTAGAAATGGTTGAAAGAAGAAATCACATCAGTGCGGTGCCTGTTGATAAGCCGCTGCCTGACCCGTAGAGGCCCAGCCCTGCCTCGTTCTGCTCCTCGGGCTAATTCTGAGTAAGAGAAAGATGTTCAAGATTGAGGTCGTGAACCAGGTTCCCACTTTCCCTGCTTTCAGAGACCAAGGGTGAGGGAAGGTTAGCAAGCATCTTCTCTGCCCCTGCAAGACACCTTAGGCAGCTGCAGTGACCGCTGGCCTGGCTGTGTGTCCAGCAACTCACGGACTGCTCCAGGCACCACACTCACCCCGGGGGCATGATTTAACACAACCTAGGTAGGACTTGGAAACCTGTATTTTTAAATGCAGTGTCCAGTGTTCCAGTAACTTCAGAGCAAAAGGTTTTGAATTTTTAATAACGAGGTTCATTGCACTCTGGATTCTTGGCTTTGTTTTTCTTTGTAGTGCTTATCACAAGCTGGCACATTTTATATGTCCATATGCTTCTATGTTTATTGTCAGAATATTATTGGTTTCCCTTCACAAAATGAAAAGTCCAGGGCCGGGGGTTTAGCTCAGCAGTGTAAGTGCCTGCTTGGCAAATGCGAGGTCATGAGTTCAATACCCAGCACAAAAAAAAAAAAAAAAGAGTCCACCAGGGTAGAAAGTGCACCTGTCTTTCTCACTGGTCTCTCCCCAGATCTTAGAGCAGTTCTCTGCCCATAGGTGTTACTTAGCAAGCAATGAGCACGGAATGCACAAATGATTGAATAACTTACAAATGAGTGAATGTTTAGGACATAACTCAAAAAAGTGTTGATAAATCTCCAAGAAAAGGAACTTACCTGTCAAAATATGAGCCAGAAACCCTCACTATATCTTTAATCTAAACTGATCTTATTTTTTATCAGTTTCATAAAACACAGAATTACTGGCCCTGTCAGCAACTCCCCTAAAACATGGAAGCTCAAGAAAATTGACTTGGTTTTGAGAATCTCAGTGAAGCAAGCTCCAGTTTCCTGGACTTGAATTTACATGACCTTCCTTAGTGAACAAATGCCATAAAGAATCACATCTTAGAATCTCCCTGTGTGGCTGGATTTCACAGTGAAATGCAGACTTTTCCACGCTGATACACTGCACTTGAGTTTTTCAAGGTAGAAAGTTTACACTAAGATTTATGTGGGATGAAAGTCCTCAGTGGCCTTGCCTGATTTTTATTTCACATCACTTCACTCACTGGCCAGGGATTATTCATTACCAGCTGCTTTTTTCAAGAAGGACGTTTGGATGTGTGATATACATCTGTCCCATTAGATCATCAGCAACAAGTCGAGGGAGGATGGCACTAGAAAACCTTCGGGATTTATAGGCGGGGGCAGGATTTCAAGCCCAGTGTGTGACCTGGAATCACCGGGAAGGAGGAAGGCATTTGGTGCTCAATGAAACAGATGATTCTTTGAAAGATGAATAAAACTGCCAGACTCCTAAGTTCACCAATAGGGAAAAAGAGAAGGAAGACACAAATCACCAAATCTGAATTAAAAGAGGGACTAGTTCTATGAATAAAAATTAATAAATAAAAATGTATGCATAAAGGTGCAGTCTAACGTAAACAAATCAGAGTGTGTAAAACCAAGCTGACATCAGATAAGCCACCCCCTAAGGCCAGACAGCCATTGGAACATGCTGTTAACGTAATCATGAAATTTACAGTCTCCAAAGAGGATAAAACAATGTTCATGGATCAGGTATCAAAAAATTCTGTGTATAATCAGTCAACAAATACCATTACTACATTTAGCACCTGCCATCTGCGAACCCAGTGGACATACTGATTCCCACCAACACGGCATTCACGTCTTAGCATGGAAGATAAAGGTCAGCAAACTGACAGATAATGAGATGAGATAGAGGCAACTTCGGTGTTGACGATCACGCAGGTCTGACTACCATGTGATTTGACAGCCGGGGAGTCAGCAGCGAGTGCGAGCGTGGGGTTGAGCGACAAAGCCAAAGTGCAATGGGCCCAGGAAGAGGTGGCGGTGGGAGCCCGACACCATCAGTGCTTCTGGGAAGTGGGGAAGCGGAGAAGCAGTGTGGCACGTGGCCGGGGTGAGGGAGGGAGGACTGTGTGTTTCTGGGAGTTTTGTAGCGCATTTATGTGCTGATGGGAATGGCCTAGTAGAGGGGAAAAGACCACCGATGCTGGGAGGCAGAAAAGAGAAAGAACAGTTGCTAGAGGGAAATACATGAGCCGAAAAGTGGTCAAAGGAGTGAGTGCAAAGGGACAGCTTGGCCTTGGACCGGTGCAGGAATCCGGGTGGGAAGAGGGACTGAGCAGAGCCCACAGTCAGCACAGGCAGGGAAGTCGCAGGAGAGCAGCGTGATTCTATCAGCTGAAGCGAGGAGCAGGAAGGAGGAACGAAGCTTCAGCAAGCAGGACACTGAACGGCAAAGGTAGGATGGCTTTCCTAGGGGATACAAAGGGGTCGGCGTGGGGACAGACTACGACTGACAGGGCCAGTGGGCCATGCAGAAGCAACACCAGCCTGACCCTGCTTCTCTCGGCAGTTTCTAGAGTCCGTAAGGGTGGAGGACATCAGAGGAGCCCAGGGTCGGGCTGAGTCTCACCAGCAGATGCCGCAGAGAGAGCCTGGGGCAGGGGCCCTTGCAGGAGATGTCTGCACAGAGCACGATCCCACAGGCATCCAGCAGAGGGCGCAGACGTGAAGCTGGCATGTGGGGACCTAAAGCAAGCGGCCGTGAGCCAGGGCAGCCTGGCAGGCAGACAGCAAGGCATTGAAGGATGGCTGCCTGGTTACAGGCAATGCCAAGATCTAGGTATGGGAAAAGGTGGCCGCGAACAAACAACTGATAATAAGAGACAGGTGTGTGGGTGCATCTGGGACAGACAAGAAGCACCTGATTGATTTTCCCCCAAGGGCTGGAGGGGTAGCTTAGACCCTGCTCCTCCCCTTTGCTCCCTCCCGCCTGCCAGTGGACTGGGACAGTTTGCTCAGTGCCCTCCCTGGTTATCAGACCACCCTTCTCCACTCCATTTGCAGCCAGACTGGCAGCACGGAGCTCTCCCCCAAGCTCTTCCTCAGATGCTGCGCTTGCATTTTTGAAGAAGGGAAGGAGCAGCCTGGAGTGGCTCAGATCAGGAAGGGAGGATTCTGGGCCCCTTATTTGCATACCCAACATGCATAGCAAACTTGCCGCCCTGCCCCTCGGACACAGGCCTATCGCAGCTATATGAGCAGCTCCCGCCAGCCAGTCTTGGGTGTTGCTCTAGGAGGGCCCCTTCCTGGGCACTGACCTCTTAGCTGTAGCTCGGGCCCTATAACAATAGACTTGCTTTGGTGCTCCTGTAAACCTGCTCATGATTTGTTTCTTGGCTATCGTGGGATCCTGTAAATCTACTCAGGATTTTTATTCTGTCTAGTGTGGACAGAGTGGTCATTTCAAAAGAAAAGGTATAATCACTCAGAGATGTTAGCACCTCAGAGCTTCAGAGAGCAGCAGCCCACATAGACCAGTAGCAGAGACCAGTTGCCCAGGGGAGTCAGCCTTCACATCTGGCTCAAACCAGCATCAGACAGTGACAGCATGGTGACCGGCAACCAGCTGTGTCCACTGTTGGATCCAGCATTACCCGGGGTCATCTGGCACCATCAAGACTGCTAGGAGAGCTCTACTTTGCTGATTCACAATTTCCATCTGAACTGAGCAAAAGAACCCTAGGCTGGTTGACCACATATCCCTACCTGAATGCTGAAATTCAGAAGAGACAGGAGTGGCAAAAGACAGATAGCAAAGCCTTCAGTGAACAAGAAGAAATGAAAGAATATTGGTGAAACGTGTTGACTGCAACCACCTCTGCCTCCCGTCCTGCCCATGAGCTCTCTGCCACTGCCAGCTTCAGGCTGGGGGACCGCTGAGAATGGGTACGAGGTTTGTAGGTTTAAAAGTAGATTCACACTGTGCCATTCAGAGGAGACGCAGGGAGCATAACTTTACCTCCGTTAAACTGTGGTGGATACAGGCAGAGAGCCGCGAGCACTGTGCTTAGGAAGAACAAAGGGCTGAAGCCAGGGGATCAAAAGGGGAGAACAGCAGGAGGTGTCACCAGCCCCATTTTTCAGGTGCATATGGACACCAAGACTCTGACTGCCCCTGAAAATAAGCATTTGCCTTTTTAAAGAAAGATTTCCAGCCACTGGAATGTGTGTGTGTGTGTGTGTGTGTGCTGCAGTGCGTGTGTGTGTGCACTGCAGTATGTGTGTATGTTCTTGAGAGACAAATACACACAGAGTGAGAGACAGAGAGAATCTTCTCTTGTTCTAAGTCAATTAATATGCAGAGTTCAACAATTTGCCTTTCAATCTATCCTCACAAACATGAATTTAACCAAAATTACCTGAAATTTTTATTTATTTATTTATTTATTTATTTATTGGTGTTGTCAGTTTTTGTCTCTTTTCCTTCATGGATGCTTTAACAGGCTCTAGAACAGACCAGATCGTCTCATCCATCTCCATGGTCCTGACTAAACCTCACTTGCAGTGTAGTGTTCGTGTAAGGATTAAACAAAGTTAATATACTAAATGCTTTGCATCTATCATGCTTAAAAAATACTTATGTAACAAAATTTGAAAAGAAAGTCAGTTCTTTAGCAAATTTTCCAGATGCTAGTTTTGTGCAAAAAGCTGATACCTTATGCAACTGCTTACTGGGTGAGTCCTTATTACTCTGCTGTGGATGGCATGGTTTGTACAGGAATTGAAACTGCTGTATAAACCTTCTGCTTTTGATTTATACAGAATCTAAAGAGCGAATAGACAAAGGCGGACTGAAGTAACGCATCCTTTGGCCCCAATTCTGCAGGATCTTGTCCTGATCCTAGGACGTCTGGTTGTCACAGTGTGGTCCATGTGAATTCAAATGGCACAAGCACCCCTAGAAGGCCTCAAAAGGCCTGGGGAATGTGTCTATTGGAAGGATTCTGGGGTTCCCCACCATAGTCCAAAGCACTCCTAGCATTACTCAAAAGAGGCAGATGTTTATTTTCAGAGGCAGCCAGCCTTCTTCTCCCCTTTCTTGTTTCCATTTTTCAGCTTCTTTTTGTTTGTCTGCTCTTTATTTTCACTTTTCTACCCCATTGGTGGGAAGTGGGAGAGAGTCTAAGCTCGTGTCCTAGAATATTTTGAATCTGGAGGAAAATCAGAGCAGGCTCCAGGCAGGGGGCACCAATGGCCTGCACGAACCAGGCCTGCTGGGAGACACTGCTGAGGCAGAAGCGCAGGTGGTCACCTGGGTCCCCCCAGGCCATGTGATGAGTGCTGGTCAGGTGTCACTAAGCAAAGACAGTGAAGTGCTGCATCCTGACCCTCAGCTTTAAGTTTGTACAAGAAAAGCCAGAAAATAAGGGAACCAAGAAACCCAACTTTGTTGCAAATGCCATCCTGGGTCACTCCCCTCAACAGAGCACCGAAGAAGTAAACAATGGAGCCGCTAAGACCTAGGAGAAAGAAATCTTCATGGAGAGGAGGAGGAGGAGGAGGAAGGGAGAAGGGGAGAGACAAAAAGGAGCTCATGGCTCTGAAATTCTTCGCTTCAGAATAGTGTGAGAATCCCCAAGACTCGTCCTCCTGACCAAGACCCCAGCCTCTGTAAGACTACACGGCCCGCTGCGCAGCAGCTGGGGCTGCATTGCGGGAGACACAGAGGCAGGGACTCCCGCCAAGGGCGGCCAGGGCGCAGGACTGCGTGTGACCTGCCGAGTCCAGGAAGAGCAAAGCAGACGCCAAGAACGAAACAAAGAGCATGGGAGAGCAAATTCTGAAACTCCTGTACAGAGAGAAGGAAAAGACAGGCGAAATGATACGGAGAAAACGAAGCGTAGCTGCTCTGAGATGTAAGAATTCTGTGAAGCAGAAACAGGAACCGCTGTGAATGGAAAGAAAGGGATTTCTGTGCCTGGAACAAAAGCGCTCACTTAAGACACTGTCAAAACCGTTGCAGAAACAAAGAAAATGTGGTGCTTTCAGGTTCTAAAAGCATTTCCCATGGTCTGGGCTCAGTTATCGCTTGTGTGAGAAGCAACATAAACGCATCCTAAGACACTGTCTCTCTGTTACCAGATCTCCACTCAGCACACTGCTGCGGGCATGGCCTGAAGGAGGACAGTCCTGCTGCAGGACGAGGCACCAGAGTAGCTCACAGCCACTGCTGCCCTCAGGACGCCTGCCACCCTCGCTGCCCCCAAAACTGCCGACCCTCACCTCTGCTGCGCCCACCGCCAGCCTCCTCACCAGGACAGGGTGACTGTCTTCACATGGCCAAAGCATCAGCTGCCCAGAAAGGGCCTGAGCTCAAAGCAAAGACCCACACTACAGGACCAACCCCATGGAATCAAGGCTGGGAGAAAAGAGGACATCGAGACCAACACGGCTGTCTCTAAGACCATTAAAATCAAGAGACACGAAGAAAAATTAAACGAGTTCAAGGCAAAGTAACAAATATTGACAACTGACCCAGAAAGTCACATGTGGATAAAGAAGTCCTCAGAGAGAAAACACAGGAACAAATTATACCCCAAAACACTACAGTTCAAGAACACTTCCTGGAAGTAAAATAAAGATGATGTAAGACTATTTTGAAATATAAACCTAACTTGAGAGTACCAACTGAAAACAGGAAAATCACAGGAAACTTCAGGAAGAAAGAATCCTGTTGGAAATTAGGCCAAAAAACCCAGTGATTTACACTACAACAGAAAAATCTTTTTTTTTTTTCAAAAACAACACTTTATGCCAGGAGTAACATAGTTAAAGTAATCAGGGAGATAAAATGCAAGGCAAAGATGTTATAGCATTTTATATCCAGAGAAAATGAGCACTGAAGTATGAAGAACTCAGAAAAACTGTTATCAGCATTCAGAAACTGCAAGATTATTGCTCTCACAGGTCCTTCCAGAGAAAACTACTAGAAAATAAGCTTCAAAACCCACAATGACAAAAATGGCATCAAACTAAGAATTGAGAGAAGAAAAGAACTGTTTGTAGAAGACACAAAGGTTTTTAAAAGGAGAGAATGCTGGATGCAATGGTTATGTGATCCGAAAATATATAGCACAACTGCCAAAAAGGGTGTAAAATGGGAAAATACTCAAAATGCAAACTGTCCTCAGCAGCTGCGTTCCATGGCAACACTGTGATTCCGAGAGGGCCTCTGGAGCGAAGCAAGTATCCACCAGACACTTAGATGCTCTCGTTCTCTGTGCCCCTGAGAACCAGGGATTGAGTGTGGAGAAAGGAGATGCTGGTAGAAATTTTAAGACAAAAGTGAAACAAAAGAACCTATAGCTCTGAATGTTTCTGCATCCATGTGATTTCCTCAGCACACAGGGCTGTGTTCATGCATTTGTTTGTTTTCCAGTTCTGCAGCTCAGGGAACAGTGCCTGCCATCAGCAGTCAGGTTGTCTTGTACTCCTGTGTTCTCCAAATGCCACTTCCCATCAAAAGAAACTTGAGCTCTTTTTAAATTTTTTTTTATTTTAAAGAGAGCAAAACAAAATAGAACAAAAGCAAATCAAAACAAAACAGTGCAAGTGATACAGGACCTCAAAACAAGATAGCAGGAAATAAACAACAGCTACCATGGTGCCCCTTACCATCTTCAAAATAGTTGTGCATACCATCAGACATAGTAAAATCAAACAAAAAAGAACAGAACCAATGAAAACAAAACAATGAATGCAGTATGGGACTTCAAAACAAGATGATAGCAAAGCCAAAATGGCTATCATAATATATCCTGTTATCTTCCAAATAGCTGCCTGTGCCATCAGACAACAAAATCAAGCAAGACAAAACAGAATAAAACCAAACCAAGTGAAACAATGAAAACAATAAAACCAAACCATGTGATACAGAACTTCAAACAAGACAATAAGGAATCAACAAGGGCTGCCACCTTGAGAAGGAGATCCCACATAAATGCTATGGTGCGTATTCTTATCCTCCAAACAGATCAAACAGATGATCAGACCACTGGCTTTAGACCTGTACAGTCAATGATATACTAAACATTACAAGCATTAAGTTGCATTCCATCACAGTGGCTTTCATCTCAGCCTATGTTTCTCCAAATCAGCTGGAAGCTTATGGAGGGTGGAGTGGGGAGCACCCTGGCTAGTCTTGTCTCCCAGCCCATGTACTGAAAGGGGCTGGTGTCTGGTTTGCCTCCCCATGGCCCATACATAGTGCTGACTCACAGGAAGGGGCTGGCTTCTTGTTCTCCTCCCCATGGCCCACAAATGGCATCAACTCACAGGAAGGGTCTGTCTTCTTGTTCTCATTGAAACTTGAGCTTTTTAAAGAAAGGCCTGATTTCCAGTGTGAGGCATGGCAGAGTTAGTACATGAATCCACTTGTCATATTTCATAGCTGCCAGGTGAAGGCCCAGTCAGAGGGGAGAAAGCTACAAAGAGTTCTCTTGTTGGTTAACCTTGGGTATCTTCTGTATTTTTCCCTAGAATATAAGATAGCTAGATCAACCTTGGTTTTCCCTGCCTTTCTCCCTCCTTTCTTTGCCCATGTTGATATTTGACAGTGAATGATCACTCCAAGTTAGTTCTGGTATTGGTGATGTTATCCTCAATGTGAGTTTCGGTACATGCTGCCATACATTGCTGAGGGCAGTGGTGCTGGACCTGTGGCATGTATGCTGCGGTCCCCTGTTTGTTATCACTGAAAGCTCTGAAAGGCTCGCCATCACTGGTTTGGGGAATTTGTAATATAGGAGGATTACCAGTTTATAATAATCTCTCTTTGCTCTTGGGCCTGTCCTGTACCGCAGTAACACCTGGAAACCCAGCTAACACAAACCTTACCTACCTGAATATCCAGCTGCCACAGAGGCTATGAAAAGCCAGAAAGAACTTTAGTCCCAAACTTACATTTTAAAACTGCCTTATAATTTGCAAATTCACAGCTTTTCCTGAAATTATCAAAGAACTGAGACCATGGAGCTCTCAAATAGCGCAGCTCGGGTAAGACAGCTAACTCCAAGGACAGATGAGACATTAACACGTGTTCCCTGTGCAGAGTACAGGAGGGAAGAAAGACACATGAAGAAGGGAAGAGGCCTTCAGCAAGAGTTCAGTGTTAACTACTTGGCAACAAGCATCAGCTGGTGTCAGGGGATGATTCCAGCCTGGGGCGCAGCAGACTTCGGCACTGCAGGCTCTTCTGTGAGCTGACTGGGTGCTCACCAGCAGGACTGAGTCAGATGGAGACACCTGAGAAGTCCTCCCTAGATGCTTCCCAGGGGAGAGGGAAAGGGTGGCTCGAGGAACGGAAGGCCAGCTGCAGTCCTCTCCCTTTTCTCACCTACCAAGCAAAAGCCTGCAGGTGCTGGGGGAAGGAAGCAAACATTACACCATGGCTCAGGTCAACATCATTATGTCCAGAGGAAGGAAAAATAACCACAGTGACAACCTTTCAGTGGTCTAGTAAAGAGTACAAATGCCATCAGCTATCTAGCCCAGAATGTACAGGACTCAGAGACCAAAAATCAGGCCTGAAAACCCAGAGGGGGCTGCTTTGCCAGCACCAGGCTATGGACATGGATAAAGGCAGTCCACAGAGAGTTTTTCTGAGGGACAAGCAGAATAGAGGATTTAAACCGAGACTGGAGCAGACACTGAGAAGAAAAGAAATTTTTAACACAATAGTCTTCATCCCAAACTCCATGCTAAAGGAATTTGAAGCCAGAAGAGCATGGAAAGAAACCAAAGGAGCAATAAAACACCAACCCTCATAGACTCCCAAGTAGACAGACTCAATCTGCCTCATTAAATGTCTCATGAAAGATGTGATACACCAATTCCCAGAGCAAGCACTGCTCTCTTCCAACTGCACTGCTCTGTGTAAGATGTCAGCTTTTGACCAAAAAGTAAAGGAAATAGAGCAGAAGAATCAGACATAAACTATGACATATGATGTAGGAATTATGAGAACCCAGAATATCCATGAGTGTCACAAAGAATGTGCCAGCAGAAAACATATGTCTGATCATAACGAGTGTTGTAGTCAGGGGTTGTGAGGAGAACAATTAGAATCAGGACATAGAATTTATAATATTATTTTATGGTGGCCACCCGGAGTAAAACCCAAGAGAATGCAGGAAATCCGTCCACAATACTCAAGACTCGGAATATTCAGCCAAGGGCCTGAATCCCACAGCAATGTCCCGCAGAAGTCCAGAAGAAGACCTATAGCTCATACCAGTGCCTCCCACGAGTCCATCTGGAGGTCTAGAGCCCATTAGAATGACTCACGCCGATCTGTTTTACAGATCTGTGATAGGAAGGCCTGAAGGTCAGTGGTGAAAGCTAGAAAGTCTATGCTAACAGGGTGAAGGAGCTGTGCTGGTAGGTTGAGGGATCTACACTGGAGCCAAGGAGTCACACTCAAAGATCGGGGCTGTCCTGAAAAGCACCACAGCCATCCTTAGCGACATGGAGGTCCTGAGCTCCAATGATAAGAACAGTCAAGTACATGCCAAAAAGCATGAAGAGTTTGTCCTGGAGATTAAATGGCACACGTCTTCCCCTCTGGAGCCAGAAAGTGATGCTCAATGTTAGGACCTGACCTCTCCCAAAGTGAACCACAGCCACTCTGCCCCAATAACAATGATCAAACTCATACTGGGGAAGCTAGTCATGATGACCTATTCGGGGAGATCCAACGGCTCGAACAGCAGCACTTAGAGAAACCCACAACGCTTAACTTCTCCTTCTCCACATCTCTATGCTGGCAACTTTCCTCAGGTGGCACATCTATGCTCAGCACCATGCTGATTTAATTCAGCTGGTGTTAAGTTGACCGTCAGTTCTTAATCCGTAACAAGGAGAAATTCAGTATAAAGGTAGATGCAGAAGAAAGTGTCAGAAATGCTGGAATAAAGACTGTGCTTGGCACATCAATAAAGCAATATGGCTAAGAAAATGTATCAGTGACCTTCAAAGCACACCTATAGAAACCCCAGATCAAAACACAAAGAGAAGGGCAGAATCAAAAACAAAACAAAACACAGAATCCTAGAGCTGAGAGAGGAGAGCGTCCTAAAGTTAAATAAAAATATAATTAAATTTCAGGGAAAGGAGAGCATGAGGGCAATCCTGTAGGGATCCTCCCTGTCTTTAGGAGCTATTCCTATTCCCCAATATGTTGAGAGAGAGAGAGAGAGAGAGAGAGAGAGAGAGAGAGAGAGAGCAAAAGAAATATTTTCAAAGACAGGAGAAAATTTTTTTTCAAAGTTTATAAAACAAAAAACTCATACTTTAAAAGTCTTAAGATTGATGGGTGTGATGGTGCACTCCTGTAATCTCAGCACTCAGGAGGCTGAGGCAGGCGAATTGTTGCAAATTCGAGACCAGCCTGGGTTACAAAGTCAACCCAAGGTCAGCCTGAACCACATAGTGAGACCTGTGTCAAAAAGACAAAGAAGAAGAAGAAGAAGAAGAAGAAGAAGAAGAAGAAGAAGAAGAAGAAGAAGAAGAAGAAGAAGAAGAAGAAGAAGAAGAAGTTGTTCAAAAAACAGTAAGCAAGATCAATCAAAACACTACCAACAAAACAATAAAAACCCAGGCCCATCATATTCAGACTGCTAGAAAACAGAAATAGAAAATCTTAAAGGCAGGTAGTAAGAAAAAATGCACTACACACAGAAGAGCAAAGATTCAAATTACAACGAAAGTGAAGCAAGCCTGAAGAACGATATCTTTACAGGACTCAGGAATGCAATACTGCTACCAGTACACAGTGGGAGTATCTTCTAAGAGGGAAAGTGAATTAATTATAAATTACTGACTAGCGGTTGACCTTTATCATGGACTCCTTACTTGGAAACCATCACTCTGAACCCCAGTAGCTTATGCAATGAATTCAGACTAAAGAATATGCTCCCAGGGAAGAATTTATAACTGCTTTTTCCTTATAAATTACAATACCATGGTGTTCATCTCTCCCAAAAGGGTAGTGTGTGTGTGTGTGTGTGTGTGTGTGTGTGTGTGTGTGTGTGTGGAGAAGCTAATATGAAAATGTTTAAATAGTTATTGTAATAAGCCATGCATGACTGACACCCACATCCCTTCGTCTCCGGATCATGTGTGGTCGAGTGCCCTGGTAGATGGTCATGCCCTCAAACTCCGCTCCTTTCCTATCCCAAACCCAGCCTCAGTTTCCCACCAGCAGCCTCAGATCATTTGCATGCCTGGTATGACAGCTGCTGTCAGTGTCACCTTGAGTAGGCCACGGCATGCCCAGATACCTGAGCAAACATTACTTTGGGTTTCTCTGTAAGGTGTTTTTGGATGAGATTTACATTGAAATCAGTTGACAAATTAAAGCAGGCAGCCTGCCCTTGTGTGGGCGCCCCATTCAATCAGCCAGAGGTCAGAGTAAAACAAAATGCTGCCCCAGCATTGCTCTGGCAGGACAGAGTGCCCCTGACCACTGCCTCCCAACAGGGATAGCAGCTCCACCAGGTTCTACAGTGGGCCGTCAGTGCTGCAGGCTTTGGACTGGCCAGCTCTGCGGTCACATAGGGCAGCTCTTCTTAGTAATCTGATAGGAGATAGATAGATAATAGATAGAATTACCAATAGATTTATAGGTCCCTCTTCTACTGGAATTTCCCTGAAAACCCTAATATGCCTGGGACCTGGGCTGCACCAGACCCTGACTGGAGTCTGAAGACTTCTCTCCAGCTAATGTTGTTTTTCATCCACACCCAAAAGAACACTGCTCTTACTTCCAAAGACACCTTAACCATTGATTCTTTAAAGTAAGATAGAAGCTGGGCATGGTGGCTCATGCCTGTAATCCCAGCACTAGGGAGGCTGAGGCAGGAGGATCGTTGCAAGTTTGAGACCAGCCTGGGCTACAAAGTGAGCTCAAGGCCAGCCTGACCTGCATAGCAAGACCCTCTCTCAAAAAGACAAAAAATAAAAAATAAAATTAAAGTAAGATAAAAGAGGATCGTTTGATAAACATACTTTCATTCTAAGTGATTTAGAACTAATGAATGTAACACAAAAATGAGACTTCCTTTATGTCTTAAAATACCAGCTTTATGGGAGAATTATGCAATAGTCATGGAATTAATGAGGACGTGAGACAAACGATGGCAATAATGATGATGGGGCGACACGTGCCTGTAATCCCAGCTCTCCGAAGGCTGAGTCAGGAGGATCCTGAGTTTGAACCCCACCTGGGCTACAAAGTGAGTTCAAAGCCAGCCTGAACTGCATAGTGAGACCCTGTCTCAAAAAGACAAAACAATAATAATAATGATAATGACAATGGCAAAAGTGGGTGGCTAACACTGAAGTCTCCATGGTATTTTCCTCAGGGTTTGTTTGTTTGGTTGGTTGGTATCTGAACAAGTACCTTTAGCTCAAAACTGAACAGCACAAATCCCCATAAATTCCAAGGAGCCCGTTACCTTTTTCATAGCAAATATTCCTATATGGAGGATTATTTATTCTATGAAATGTTGATGAGTGAACTTAACTTGAATCCTTAACTTGAACCCAGTGAGGATTAGCCAAGTGTTTATTTTGACAAATTTGTGCAACTGGCTAAGTGATCTTTTTATTATTGATTATTTGAATATTTCATGGCAACAATCCCAGCCTTATCTTTCTACCAGTGTAAAAATACAAACTTCCACCAAAAAGAAGAAATAACATCGGAATTGGGACAGTTTTTTTGTTTTATACAGTCTTCATTCTGATTCAACAAAAGTAGGTGAGACTATAAATCTGCATAGTCTATTTCAGCTTTATTTTTAAAGAGAAAAATGCTATGAATGTATGAACATTTTGCTAAGTACTCCAGTTATTTTTACAGTATTCACAGAAAGCTTACTGAGATTCCCACCATGAATTCAGAGTTAATGGTCAACATAATTATGTGCATTAGTTAAACCAGTTATCCTTTTCCACCTTCATATGAAAGAATAAAGGTGGTAGCGTTTGTTTTTAACTTGCATTCACTCACTGCCTTAGCCACGTTCTCATCACTGAGATTCAAGACCAGACGCCCACAGTGTAAAGGAGGACAGTTTTTTATCCATGGCGGGCTGGCCCCAAGGCAGGAAGGGCCCACAGAGGAGAGCCACTCACTCCTGGTGGCAGGAAGCAGCGAGAAGGGAGGACCCAGGGAGGGGGACTTGGTCTTCTAGGCCATCGACAAGTCATCATCTCCTCCAGCTGAAGTGGCAGTGAGGGGCCAGCAGTTGGGCTCTGGAGAGCAGCAACACGAGACCAGTCCCAGCCCCCACATCCAGAGGCCAAGACCATCCACATCCAGCGCATTTCTGGGATCTGACACGGGCACCATCACAGAGCTGTAAGAGCAGAGGTATTTTACCACTTTTATTCGTCCTTGTTTGACTGTCCTTTTCCTGTCTGATTGGATGTCATCTTGTTTTGTATTCAGTGGTTATTTTTGTATTTGGAGTCTCTCTCTCTCTCTCTCTCTCTCTCTCTCTCTCTCTCTCTCTCTCTCTCTCGCCCCCTTTCCCTTTCTTCTTTTCATTTTTATTCTCTTTCTCTTTCTTCCTATTTTTTCAGTATTTAGGTTCCTCACTTTTCTTTTTCATTTTCTTCTATTGATCCTTTCTCTTTCCTCAACTGCTTCCTGAATTTAAACTTTCCAGTGCCTACCCATTGTTTCTGCCCTTTCTGATCGATTGCTCCTTCACATCACATTTCATTCCTCCCCACCTGTAACCTCCAGTTTCCCAAAATTCGGATGATCATCCTGTGACCTCTAGCCTTGACTCTGTTTGACCTCATCCATCACTTCATCTTGTCCCCTGCCCATATTAACCGCCCCCCAGCAGAAGGGTAACATCGCTCCCCTTAGGGGAAAATCATACGTACACGTGCACAGTGTACGTCTGATTTTGTTACATGACTTTAGACTTTGCAGGTTCATGTTACCATAGTATGCCAGTAGTTAAGCTGTACTTGAAACTGTCATGATTACTAACTATACTACTTTAGCCAGGATCTCATATAAGTCATAAACAGTTTGTCTCTCCTGTGTGAAAACACTGCAATTTTACTGGATCATAATCAACACCACAGTCCAGTCCAAAGGATTGGGAACTGAGTCAAATAATAATTTTTCTTCCTTTACAAATTGAGAACATAGTTTCTTTGGACAGCTATAAAGAAACACCTACATCTAGAGGATATCTCTAAAGACATCACCTAAGGAAGCCTCCATACTAATGATAAAGCTATGTATCATAAGAAATTGGCAAGCACCAACATAGAAAACAAAACTTAAAAAAACAAAATAGAAAATGACAACACACAGAAGCGAAATGCAACCTCAGACTTCCAATCCAACCAGGACAACCCAGAAATTCAATGGGACAGATTAAATTGGAAGCCAAACATTGGAACTTTCTGAAACAATACCAAAAAAGTAAAAATGGCAAATGGAAAAGGCTAAGGAGTAAATAATCTCTCAGGTACATAAAGAAATGACACTTAGAATCAAAGATATTAGAGAAGACACGCATAAAAGAATAAATGAGCTTAGAAAAGTGATGGAAACAAAAACTGTTCAACATAGAAGAGAAATGGACTCCATGAAACAGATATAAACAAATCCAAGAGATTAAAACTCCCATTGAAAATGTATGCAACAGATTGAATGAAGGATAAAATTTCAGATTTTGAAGACAGAATTGCAGTTAGTGAGCATGAAAAGAAAGGTATCTTAAAACTAGTAACAGACCATGAAAAAACAATCCAAAACCTACAAGATGACTCAAAGAAGAATAACATGATTGATTGGCATCAATGAGAAAGCTGGAGACAGCACAAATGTTATTTAAAAAAAAAAAAAAACTCTTAGCAGAAATAATGGCAAAAAACCTCCCAAGCATAAACAAAGAATTTCAATACAAGTAAATGAAGCATATAGAACTCCAAGCAGCCACAACCAAAATAAAACTATATCCAGAAATAAAAATCAAGATTCTAGAAATTCAGCACATGAACAGAATATTAAAAGCTGTTAGAGAAAAGAAACAGATTACCTATAAAGATAAGCCTATCAGAACCGTGGCAGATTTCTCAACACAAACCCTCAAGTCAAGAACTGCTTGGAGTGAAGTATTTCAAGTCCTGAAAGAAAACAACTTCCAAACCAGATTGATGTACCCTGCAAAACTGTCTTTCAAAATTAATGGAGAAATAACATGCTTCCATGATGAACAACTGAGGAAATTTATGACCACAAACCATCTCTACCAACAGCACCAAAAGATTTTCTAGCTATAGATAAATATGACCACAGTTCTAAGAACAGCAACAGAAAGAAATCACCTCAACTACTTCCTGAATTTAAACTTTTGAGTGACTACTTGAAAGGCAAGCAATTAAACAGAGGAGAAAAGAAGGGAACCAATAGAAGGAAAATACCATGACAAAGATAAGTCAATACATATCAGTTATAACCATCATTGGAAATGGTCTCAATTCACCAATCAAAAGAAACAGACTGGCAGAATGAATCAAGAAACAAGATCCAACAATATTCTGTATACAAGAAACACATTTAACTCAAAATGAAACTCATGTACTAAAAATTAAAGGATGGAAACCAATATTCCATAAAACAGGAAAGCATAAAAAAGCAGGGATAGCTATTCTTTTTGTAGCCAATGTAAAGCTCAAACCAAGAATGATTAAAGGAGATAAAGAAAGCCACTACATACTTAGGAGAAAACTTCAAAAGAAATAGACAACAATCATAAATATGTATGCACCAAAACAGAAGCACCCAACTATACAAGACATGAAAAAATTCAAATAAGCTATAACACAATTGCAATGAGAGACCTTAAAACCCCATTGCCACAAGGAAACAGACCAACTAGACAAAAAAATCAGCAAAGAAATATTAAACAACCAAACCTGTGAACAAATGGACTTAGTATTTGTTTTCAGTGTTCCACCCAACATTATCAGAATACACATTCTTCTCAGCTGCCCATAGGATGTTCTCTGAAATAGACCATATGCTAGCCCACCGAACATGATTAAGTAAATACAAAGGAATTGAAATTATCTCATGAATATTATCTGACAGTAGTATGATGAAATTGGAAATTAATGTCAAAAGAAACCATAAAACCTCTATAAACACATGGAAATTAAATTACACTCTTCTAAACAACCAGTGGGTCAGAGATGAAATAAAGGAAAAAATTAAACAATATCAACATCTAAAGGAGATTGCAGACACAACAGAGCAGGACTTATGGGACTCAATGAAAGCAGTCCTATGGAGGAAGTTTATAGCAGTGAATTGTCATGTCAGGAGACCAGAATGAGCACAAGTAAACAACCTAATGTTACACCTCAAACTTCTAGAACAAGAAGAGCAGGGCAAACCCAAATTCCATACAAAGGAGGAAATCATAAAAATAAGAGTAGAAGTTAACTAATGGAGCCCAAGAAAACAACACAAAAAATTAATGAATTGAAAAGCTGGTTCTTTGAAAGAGTAAATAAAGTTGATAAACCCTTAGCCAACCTTATTAAATAAAAAACTAAAGAAAACTCAAATTCATGCACTGAGGACTGAAAGTAGTGAAATAATTACAGACACTGTGAAAATTCAGAAAATCATCAGCACCTACTTGGAAAATCTTTACTTTCATGTGAGATAAAACACAGAAGAAACAGACAGATTGCTTGATATGTATCAATTACCAAAGCTGAACTGAGAAGGTATAAAAATTCTGAATAACACAATATCAGTTAATGAGACTGAAAAGGTAATTAAAAATTTACCCAGAAAGAAAAGCCCAGGTCCTGATGAATTCACTGCTGAATTCTACAAGAAATTTAGGGAAGATTTAATGCCAATACTCCTCAAACTCTTTAATGAAGTTGAAAGGGAAGCAATATTCCCTAACTCATTCCTGGAGGTAAATATTACCCTGATGCCAAAACCAGAGAAAGATCCAGCCAAAAAAAGAGAACCAAGGACAAAAGCCACATGATCATCTCAATAGTCATATAAAAATTGTTTGACAAAGTCCAACACCCATCCATGATTAATAAAACCTACAGAAAATTGGAATAGATGGTCTTTCTCTCAATTTGATAAAAGTCATCATCATACTAAATGGACAAAAACTGAAAGCTTTCACTCTAAAATCAGGAATAAAACAAGGATATGTACTATTACTACTTGTATTCAATACAGTTCTGGAAACATTAGCCAGTGTAATTAGACAAGACAGAGAAATAAAAGGAATAAGAATCGAAAAAGAAGTCAAACTAACATTATTTATAGCTTACATGATACTCTATATGGAAGACCCTGAAAACTCTACCAAAAGACTACTAGAGTTAATAAGCAAATTCAGCCATGTAGCTACATATGAAGTCAACACTCAAAAATCAATAACATTCCCATACACAAGCAACAAACTCACTAAGAAATTAGGGAAACCACATCCTTCACAATAGCATCCAAAAAAATGAAATACTTAGGAATCAATCTAACAAGGGAAGTAAAGGATTTATATATTGAAAGTTACAGTACTCTGAAAAAGGAGATTGAAAAGAAAATCAGAACAGGAAAGATTTTCCCTGCTCACAGATAGGAAGAACCAAAGTATTCAAAATGGACTTACTCCCAAAATTGTTATGCAGATTTAATGCAATTCCAATCAAAATACCATTAACACACCTGGCAGAACAGAGATCTAGAATAACAAAGGCAATCCTGGGGAATAAAGGTGAGGCAGGAGGCAATATAATCCCTTACTTGAAACTACACTAGGTAGCTACTGTGATAAAATCACCATGGTCCTGGCAAGACATGAGGGCCAGTGAACAGATTAGAGGATGCAGACACAACTACAAACACACTCAGCCCCCTCATCTTTGACAAAGGGACCAAACATGTTCACTGGAAGAAAAACAGCCTCTTTAATAAATGGTGCTGGAAAACCTGGCTCTCTACACGCCAAAGGATAAAATTAGACCCATGCTTACCACCATGAAATAAACTAAAGTTAAAAAGATCAAAGATCTGAATATTAGAACAGAAACACTAAATCTGCTGGAAGAGAAACTAGGTAGAAATCTTGAAGTCATAGGGTAGGCAGAGACTTCATGAACAAAACCCAAGCAGCATGGTAAACGCTTCAAAGAATCAACAACTGGGATCTCATCTTATTAAAAAGATTTTGTGCAGCCAAAGAAATCATCAATGGAGTGAAAAGACAACCCACAGAGTGGGAAAAAAAATTTACCCAACTGTCCCTCAGATAAAGGACTTCTGTCTGAAACACATAAAGAACTGAAAGAAATCAGATCTCCCAAATTCAAAGACCAATCCAAAACTGGACAGCTGAGATGAACACATACTTCTCAGATAAGGAAATACAAATAGCAAATAAATATATGAAAAAATGTTCAACATCATTGGTTATTTAGGAGATATAAATTAAAGCAACACTGAGATTCTAGCTCACTCCAGAAACAAAGGCTATCATCAAGAAATCAACCAGTAACAAATGCTGGAGGGGCTGTGGGGAAAAAAGAACCTTCTCTATTTTTGGTCAGAGTGTAGACTGATGGAACCACTCTGTAAATCAGTGTGGAGATTCCTCCAAAAAATTGGATTAGAGGTTTCATTTGACCCAGATATTCCCTTTCTGGATATTTTCCCAGAACAAATAAAAACATCATTCTACAGTGATATGTATGCACCCATGTTTATAGCAGCACAATTTGGAATAGCTAAATCTTGGGAAAACCCCAAATGTCCATCAACCAAGGAATATATAAAAAACAGATGTGATATTTTTATTCAATGGAGTACTACTCAGCTATAAAGAAGGATAACCTTAGGTTTTATAGGGAAATGGATGCAACTGGAGATCATGCTCATAAGTGAAATAAATCAGACTCACATGTATAAACATAGTATTGTCTTCCTAATGTAACAAGCTGAAAAGGTAAGTAAGATTCAAAATATGCAACAGATACTGTGAATGAGAAGAAACTGTTTAAACCAAAAGATAAATTGGGATGGGAAAAGGAGAAAAGAAGGAAGGAAAAAGAAAATAAATATATGTGTGTATACACAAGTTAAGATAGTTATACTGATACAGGGGAATGAAACTCCCAACCTACTATGTCCGCGAGTTTGTGTTCTCTAAAATCGAAGAATGAATCTTAGGAACAACACAGATGAAGAGTAGAATATATTCATTCAGAGAAAGAAAGTTTCTGCCTGAGAGACTGAAGGGGTCTCAAGCCGGTTGCCCAGGACTCTGCAGGCGTTCTTGGAGCTGTGACCTTTGCCCTAGGAGGATGGGATAGTGACTCCAGTGTGATAGGCAACTGATCAGTCCCCAGGATGTGGATGCATTTGTTTGATCCTTTGTCTTGAGGCCTGGCCCACAGTAGGAGGTGTCTGTCTCCCCCCCCACCCCCCCACCCCCCGCAATTGTCAGGTGTCTGCACTGGCTCTTTTGAGGACCTAGCCCTGTGTCACTGCCTATAATATTTCTAACTCAGCTGCCTGCAACAATACTGCTAATCGCTATTGGTTCATTGTAAAGAAAGGCTTGTGCCTGTATTGTTGGATCAATTTTTCATGCCTGCATCTTGTAATACGTGCAACTACTTTGAAGATATGCAATGTGCTGACCACTGTTACTTTCCTACAGCTTTGCTTAGAAATTTTGTGCCATTGCTTTTTTTTTCTTTTAAATAAATAAATGTACTAATAGAATTAATTAATTTTTTAAAAGTCCACCCTTTTCCAAGCCTCACAATTTCCTTTGTGTTGTTTTGTTTATTTGTTTTTCACCCTATTTTTCTATGGCAATAAAACCATCAGAATGAAAAGCAATGCGATTCGGCTTCATTAGCAGCATGTGAAAGGACATCGTCCATCACCTCTTTACTCCACCCAGAAGCTCTCACTTTTCCCATGATTACGATGCGCATCTCAAACTTCCATGGCAGTTATGGAAATTCCTTATTCCTCTGTGTCTTCTCATGCCCTTTCATTCCATGACAAGAAATCGACCAGGAAATGTGTTGGACCAGTGGGACCCCACGCACAGGGAAGACTCCTCTCCCCACTCCCTGTCAGCTTGCATTTTGCCTTCTCTGGAAGTCACTTCCCCTTTGTCCTCAGAAGGTGCCACTTATGTCACAGGAGACCAGGGTGTGGCTTCTGTGTCCTCTCCAGGCCTAATGGCACTGATGCATAAGCAAAGCCTCCTCAACACTGGCCTGGGTCTGAATCCAGGACGATTCAGGTCACAGGCACACCCCTGGGGTCCCCCTCCAGCAGTAGGGGAGGGAAGGAAGCAGAAGGCTGCAGCTTCCGCTGGGCTGGAGATAGGGTAACAAGGGAAGCAAGCAGTGACAGGTCTGTCCCCCAGGGCACAGCCCTCCCTCCACCCCACCCCAAGAGTTATCTTTCTGGGGATGTGGCCAGGGGAGAGGAGCCGCTGGGTTCTCAGGGAAGCTGGCTTGAGACCAGGCCATGTCTGAGGGACAAACACACACACATGCACACACCCCCATGTGCACATGCACACACAGGCTTGCACACACACTGCCCCAGGCCTAGGAAAGAGTGTTCTGGGTCTCTCAGGGGGCGATGGCCTGACTAGACTCCTCTCTCCTGAAGGTTCAAGGTCAAGCACACCTGGGCAGCACTTTGACCTCTTTGTTTTGTCCTCCACTGTCACTCGCACCCTAAAACATCTTCAAAGGCCTCAGGACAGAGGCCAAGGAGGTGCTCGGGTGGTGCTGAGCTGGAGATGGGAGGGACATGAGCCCCTGACAGAAGACGTGGGGTGGAGGGAACATTACCACATGAACCCACCAGAGCCAAAGAGATACAGAAACATCAGGTTTCCCCAAAGGAAAGGGAGCACTATCCTCAGAGGGAGAGGGGACTAAACGTCCCACACAGAGCATGTGGGAGCTGGGTGCATCTTTCAGGCCTCTGAAGAAATGTTTCTGACACTCCTATGAGCCAGTTCTGAGTCAAGGGCCTTGCTGAACCCCTGTAAGTGACAGGGAGGAGCCACCATGGGCAGGTAAGAGCTGGCGTTGGGCAGTGCTGTCCCGAGAAGCCCGCTGTGGTGACAGAGCACCAGGGATGACATTCCACACCTGTTTGGTGCAGTGCAGCAGCCCCAGGCCCAGGTGGCTGCTGACCATGTAAAATGTGCCCAGTATGATTAAAAGGTCAGAGTTTTTGTTTTGCTCTGTTGGTGTAACACTGGGGATTGAACCCAGGGCCTTTGCACTGACCTATATCTCAGCCTTGGTTTTCATTTTTCATCTTGGGACAGGATCTCACTAAGTTGCTAAGTTTCCTAGGCTGGGCACCAACTTGCAATCCTCCTGCCTCAGTCTCCCTCAGTGAACAAGGACAGATATGAACGGCAATGCCTAGCAGAACTGAATTTTAAATTTGAATTAACTTACATCTAAATACCCACCCTTTTGTGCTAGCAGCTGTTGTACTAAACGGAGCAGTTCTAGAGCCACCTTGGCTTCACTGTGCCTTTTGCAAGCCCATGGCCTGAGATCAGTGACCACTGCAAACTCTCCTGAGCTCAGGGTCCTGCACACACCAACCTCCCTGCTCTGGAGAGGACCAGAGGTTCAGTGGTGCCCATAAATGCTGGCCGACCGGGCGCTGCGTGCCTGTAGGCAGCCAGTCATCGCTGAACGTGGGAGTGGATGGCAGACACCAGAGTCACAAGCTTTTCATAACTGAAATAAAGGGAAAATGGTTATTTTGTAAGGAGAGTTGTTCTCTACCCCACCGTCAGGTTTATTTTCTTCATTGCACTCCCACTCACTAAAGACGGGATTAGTGATTTGTTCATTTATGTGGCTTTTATCCGGCTATGCTGTAAGAGAGCAAAGTTCAGGAAGGTGGTTCCGTTCTTTTCAATAAGCCAGCACCAGTGGAGAGTGCGCCCTGGGGCAGGAGCTGAATGAGCAGCCCAGTGGCCTCAGCCCTTAGCAGCTCTGCCGGTGCCTGCAGCCTGGCTCAGACTTCTCTCACCAGAGAGAGGAAAGGACACACAGCGAGCGAACAGCGATGGGCAAGTACGCAATGGCTTTCAAAAATAATGTGGCCCAGTTAAGCTGAAATCGGATGCTGTTTTTTTCAAGATTTGGAACTTCAACTTTCTGGATTGTTTTATTATATAATTACTCAAAAATTAGTGAGTCATTTAAATTACTGTACATAAAATTTGCCAACAAAATGATATCTGTCAAAATTAATTGCCTTTTATTGTTTTCCAGACCTGTTTGTACAGAATTCAATCAAAATGCAAAATGTTTTCCAGAAAATAAAGCTCAATTAACATAAATGAGATGGAGATAACTGCATTTTTATTCAATGATGTGCTTCAAATGAATTTTGCATGCTTTAGCACTCAAGAAAAATAACATGTAACGAAGTATTCAAAAGCATTTAGATTGTTTCTAATTTGAAGAACCATCATAGTCAGAATATATTAAGTTAACAAAGTTAACATTTACATAATTTGGTGACATTGCCACCAAAGTGTACTTAGTATAAACGGAACTAAATTGCAATTCACTGAGAACAAAGCCCTGCTAATTCCCAAAAAGTGTGTTTGAGCCGTGACTGACAAGTGTAGCGCTCAGCCGTCCCAAGGGCTCTGTGATAGAAGGCATCCAATCAAGGTGGGAAGGAAGAAATTAGCAAATTCACTCCACATCAGGAAAACAAAAAACAGTGTTTTTGCTCCTCTGTGTATCACTGGGTATCACCATCAGGTTCAAGACAGGAAAATAAATAAACTGGCATCAAACGTTTAAATCCAAGCCAATTATTATAACAGCCGACACACTGTTCTGGGACTACATACCTGTTCCCTGGTTAGGTGTTCAAAGCAACGTTTCTAAACTAAGCTCATTGCCTCCTTGTGTTTAAAGGAAAAACTTTAGACAATAAATTGAGCAGAGTTGGTTTGAGTGAAGCACTGTTCATAAACAGGGCAGAACCAGAAGAGGCTCAGAGAAATCCGCCCAGTAGAGAAGCAGTGAGTTTTCAAAGCCCTGCATAGAAGCAGAGTGCAGATGTCGCCTGCCTCTGCAGCTGGGCACCGGTCACCTGCCCTGGGCATGTTGGCTGCCAGGGACTTTAGAAACTGAAGTGCAGTTGTTTGCATTAGGTGAAACCCAGATGTTTGATACCATCGTAATATGCTTCTGGTCAGGGTTCAATGTGTTTATGTTCCAAGTTACCCTGCAGTTCAGTATTAAGAATTCAAAGTGTGAAGAGAGCTCCCGCTAATGTCCTCCCACTTACTTACCTTAACACTCACTGACTTACAAATCAATTGAGGTCTTTTCTTAAAACACATTCTGAAATATAAGGATAGAGATACAAAACAGGTTCTTTTGGTGCTGGTATGTTTAAAATGCTTGCTTGACACACACACCTAAAACGCGACTTCTCATTGGCTCTTGTTCTCTAGAGTTCAGGAATATTGTATATTCAGCTTGTGGGGCATAGGAGCTCCCTCCCTCTGCTCCTCCTGACTCCCCGCTGGTTACTCTCCAGCCATAGTATGGCTCTGGGGGATGCCAGGGAGGTCCTTGAGGAAGCAGAGGTGGCAAATTCAGGTTCCATCACCCTAGCCAGCTGCCACATGAAATGCCAGGGCAAGGTATATGTGGACTCAATCAGAAATGCAAAGAAAAAGAACCTAAAAGTCTGGAGCCCTACCAGGACTTTGAGAATCACTACAAATAAACAACCAAGCTGCAGGGAGAGAGGTTGTAAGACGTGGGGTATCCCTGGGTGGGTTCACAATGGACTAATGCAAGGTCCTGCGCAGTCCGCTGAGGTTGCTCCAGCATCACCGCCATCTGTACCAGGCCAGGAGCAGAGGCTGAGGTCCCCCTTGTAGATGCCAAAGCCAACTATTTCAATAATCTGATTATTGGTTGTTAAAAATACATACCCTCAGTTGAGTAATTGCCTGCACTAGGGTAAAACTCTGAGGCCCAAGGCTTTTTTACTCACTGGAAAGCACTGTGATATGAAGTTAAGTCACAACAAAGTCTCAGTTTCAGAGAGTGGAAGGTTGGGTGCGAATGTAGGAAGGCAGGAGGGTAAGGGGCTATGTGTGAGGGCACAGCAGTCCATTCTACAGGTGGAAAGAGTGAACAAGACGGGCACAACTAGGACTGTGTGTACCATTAAGCTGTGTGCTTAAAATGTCTCCGTGCTTCTATGTCAAGTGTATTTTGGTGTAATTTTAAAAGTTGGAGCAAAAGTCTCAAATCAAACATTAAATGACCAGTCCCGTGTAGAAATTCAACCTCTGAACTCGACAATATCGATTCTTCTCCCGTTGTGTTCACGATGTTTTCTGCACTAGAACCCAGATCCCTGGGTGTTGGCTCAGGAGTGAATAAGAAAGAAAGAGGCCAGCAGGGCAAACTTCCCCTGAGGTGTCCCACAGTCCATGGTAAACTGAGTCACATAACCAACCGGTTATATGGGGATATCCGTAAGTTAATTCTAGAAAATATAAACACACTAACACAAAAACATCATCAGAAGACCGGAATAACTGTAACATATAAATCTCCTCAGCACTCGGATTGCTACAAGATAGCTGGACCTCACCTCTCCTCTACATCCAGTCTGCTACTCTACGCTGTTTTCATTGAAGTAAATTGATCGAGTTCACCCTTGCACAGAATTGTAGTTAAAAAAGAGAGGGCTACTTTAATTATCTCTTCAGATAACTGAATATCCTTCTCTGATACTATACCAAAGCATGACAAGTGGTAGTTTCTTGCAGGATAATTGCAGGGTAGACTCTGAAATGGGATATTAATGACTTCTTAGATTCAGAACAGAGTAAAAGCCATCAGCCTATCTTGGATTTGAATGAGTCTTCTATGAAAAAATTGGATCAGCGAGTTAAGGCAGGCTTGGCAAAGGTTGACACACTTCATTATGCAGCAGCTTAAACATGTATTAATTAATTTACTGCCAACATCATCAGAAAAAGACCTTATGGAGAAGCTGTCAAGGCCGTTGTAGCAAGTTCTCTAGAATACTCATTTCTGTGTGATTGCTCAAATTTTCACATTGGCTGACTTTGCTCATTAAAACAGAAGAATCGAGTTCAAATGCCCAGGTATAGATAGCCATCATTTTTCTGTCTACTCCTCTAAATGCAAACAGCGATCCAGCAGACATACAGCCAAGGAGAGCATTCTGCACCTGAATAGCTGCAGCTATCCAGTCTCGTGAGGCAGGTGTCACATTAGCTGTGCAGCAAAAGGTGCTGATGCATTCCTGACCGTCTGTCACAGGAAACCAAAAATGTATGTGGGGTATGGTGGTGCCTGCCTGTAATCTCAACACTGGGGAGGCTGAGTCAGGAGGATCACCACAGATCTGAGGCCAGCATGGGTTGAATAGTGAACTTAAGGCCAGCCTGAATTGCACAGCAAGACCATGTCTCAAACAAAGTGCCCGAGAACCAAGATTTAATAAAATTAACAATTTTACCACTTCATCAAAGGCAGCCTTAAATTAAACTTGCACTTTCCCCTACTAGTGTGTGGGAATGAATTGAATCACTTCTCCTATAATGCAGCGAAATGTCCAGTCTCTGCTAAAGTAGAATTTGCCAGGGCATAGATCTAAAATACCTCCAAAAGTCTCATACAGGTAGAAGATGATTGGACCATGAGGGCACTGTACTCAGCGGGAACCCAACCATCGATGAGCTAGTGGCTGTGAGGAGGTGGGCCCAACCCGCAAGGGTGCATTCTTGCGCCTGGCTGTCCCATACAAGGACCTGACCACCATGAGGTGAGCAGCTGTCCTCCCCCAGGCCCTGCCGCTGTGTCCTTTCTGCCTTGGAGCAGACCATGCATAGACTGAACCCATGAATCAAAGTAAACCTCTCCTGCTTTAGGTTGTGGGTGTTACATGTTTTGTCCCAGCAACAGGAAAGCTGATTAACACACCCACCAGTGATTTCACACCATCAACACAAAAGTCAGTGCAGTGGAAAAGGCAAATATAAGTCTAATATTATGATGATAGTGGTGACCTCTCAGACCCTCACAACTCTCTTGGAGACTCAAAGGGTGTGCAGACCTTACACTGAGACCCACTGTCCAGAGCTCTTGTGTGCCTGCATGGTTCTGACCAGCCAGGTACAAGGAGACACCTGCTATAGCATCACTAGTGTGTGTCACCCATGAGAACTAGGTGTGCATCACCTGTGAGAACTCAATCATTTTGCATTAGCCATTTCTACCACTCACTGCCAGAACCTTAAAGCAGAAGCCATTACATGCAGCTCCTCCTCCCATGGGTTGGAGTGCAGAGCAGACTTGGTTCCAGCCTCTGTTCAAGCCCCTCCTGGATTTTTGGTTGGCAGAAAATCAAGTAGCCTTGTTTGTGGGGATTCACTGACTCCCAGTGGAGGACATGGAGTGACTAACTAGGGGTCCATCACCATCCAGCATGCTAACCCAGCCTTATTCACATAGCAGCCACTTCTCAGGAGGTCCAAGGCCAAGGTGAGAAGGACAAATATTCCCACTGCATCCTGGGAAGGAACTCAAGTCGGCACATGTTCAGCATAAGAGAACTGTATCACAAGGGAACAGGGATACAGGGATACGGGGAGGGTAGGAGTCACACCACACACAGCCAAAATTGACTGCCAAGGGTAAGATTGTGTCATCAAACGGCAGCCACAGCTCATGAGTAGTAAGAATAGGTTTTGCAAGATTAAGTTAACTCTCTATAAAGATCCCAGTTGTCCTGGGACCACAATGAAGTTTTAGGGGGAACTTGACAATTTCATTCTAAAATATACACAGAGACACAAAAGTTCTGATACATAAGAAGAGTCTAGCCAAATGTGTGCAAGTTGATTCCCAGTACATGGGGAAGCTTGGCTCCCAGCTGGTAAGACCACACTCAGCATCCCAAATCACCAGAGGATACACGGGAGGTCCCTGCAGGCTGGGCCATGCCCAGTGACCTCCAACAGTTGCCTACAGTCTGCCCTGGGAGCCAAAAGTGGGCCAGGTGATTCCCAGCACATGGGGGGAGCTTTGAAACATTGCTCGAAACCCAGAAATATAGGAAAATGACAAAATTAAAGAGCAAAATGCAACCTCAAACTTCTAGCCCAACCCAAGCAAGCCTAGGAGATGACATAGAAGAAAACATAAGCCATACACCTGAAATTCCTGAAATGATGACAACTGAAGTAAAGAAACAACTCCAGGAAGCTATAAAAAAACTCAGATCAGAAATAACCTCTCAGGTAAAAGAAGAAATGATAAATGCAATGAAAGAAATGCTGAGCACACCTAAAGAAGACACAGGTAAAAAAATTAGAGGAACAAAGCAAACAGAATCCCTGAATGAACAGTATAAGAAACAAACAGAATACATGAAGCAGATTCAAAGAGATAAGCAGGATATCAAAAATTCCATTGAAAGTTGGCAAAATCACCTCAACAAAAGATAGAATTTCAGACCATGAAGACAAGATCACAGCTAGTGAACAGGAAAGGAAAGATCTTTTGAAAATAACAAGGAATCAGGAAATAAAAATTCAACAGTTGCAAGATGATGCAAAGAAAAACAATATAAGATTAATAGGGATAAATGAAAAAGAAGAGGACAACACAAATGATATCAAGAGGCTATTTACAGAAGTAAGACCTGAAAATTTCTCAAACATGAGAATGGAAACTGACATACAGATCAGTGAAGCATATAGAACTCCAAATAACCATACCAAAAGAAAACTACACCGAGACATAATAATCAACATCGCAGAAATCCAACATAGGAATAGAATATGAAAATGTGCTAGAGAGAAGAGACAGATCACCTATAAAGGAAAACCTATCAGAATCACAGCAGACTTCTCAACACAAACAATGAAGTTAAGAAGAGCATGGAGTGAAGTATTTCAGATCCTAAAGGAAAATGACTTCCAACCCAGACTGATGTACCCTGCAAAACTGTCCTTTCAAAATGGATAGAGAAATAAGATACTTCCACAACAAGAAACAGCTGAAGAACTTCATGATCACCAAACCAATCCTGCAAAGAATACTGAAAGACATTCTAGATAGACATAGGAAAAAAAACACTTAGCAAGGTAAACAATTAAACAGAGTGAAAAGGTAAAGAATCAATAGCAGAAAGATAACATGTCAAAAGTAAGCCAATATATAACCAGTTATAACCATCAATGAAAGTGGCCTCAATTCACCAATTAAAAGAAACAGACTTGCAGAATGGATCAAGAAACAACATCCAACCATATGCTGTCTACAAGAAACCCATCTAACCCAAAAGGAAACTCATAGACCGAAAGTCAAAGGATGGAAAACAATACTCCATGGAACAAGATCCCCCCCCAAAAAAAGCAGGGGTAGCTATTCTGTTTGCAGACAATGTGAATTTCAAACCAAGAATGATCCAAAGAGATAAAGAAAGTCACTACATACTACATACTAGTTAGGGGAAAATTTCAAGAGGAAGAGATAACAATCTTAAATATCCAGTTATAAAAACAAATACTAACAGATATGAAAAGTCAAATAAGCAATAACACAATAACAGGAGACCTTAACACACCATTGACACAAAGGGACAGATCAACTAGACAGGAAATCAGCAAAGAAATAACAGAACTGAATCCCACCTGTGAACAAATGGACTTGATGGATGTATACAGAGTGTTCCACCCAACAACATCAGAATATACATTCTTCTCAGCAGCACATGGAACATTTTCTAAAATAGACCATATACTAGCCTACAGAACATGCTTAAGTAAATGCAAAAGAATTGAAATTATCCCATGCATGTTATTGGATCATAGCACCATGAAACTAGAAATCAGTGACAAAAGAAACTGAAAAAACCCACAAACACATGGAAATTGAATAATACACTCCTGAGAAATCAGTGGGTCACAGAGGAAATTAAAGAAGAAATTAAACAATACCTACAAGCAAATGAAAATACAAATATGTCTTACTGGAACTTGTGGGACTCAATGAAAGCAGTCCTCAGAGGAAAATTTATTGCAGTGAATTCTCACATCAGGAAAACAAAATGAACACAAATAAACAACTTGATGCTACACTTCAAACATCTAGAAAAAGAAGAGCAAGTCAAGCCCAAAGCCAAAAGAAGGGAGGAAATTATAAAGGTCAAAGCAGAAATCAATGCAATAGAGACTAAGAAAATAATACAAAGAATCAACGAATCAAAGAGTTGGTTCTTTGAATGAATAAATAAAATTGACAAGCCTCTGGCCAACCTTATTTAAAAAAGAAAAGAAAAACTCAAATTCATGCAATAAGGAATGAAAAGAGTGAAATCACTACAGACCATGTGGAAATACAGAAGATCATCAATACCTATTTCGAAAACCTCTACTCTCATAGGCTTGATAACACAGAAGAAATGGACAGATTCCTAGAAACATATGAATTACCAAAGCTGAGTCAAGAAGACATAAAACTGCTGAATAATCCAATTTCAATTAATGAAGTTAAAAATATATTTAAATCCTTACCAACAAAGAAAAGCCCAGGTCCAGATGGATTCACTGCAGAATTCTATAAGAAATTCAAAGCAGATTTAATGCTGACACTCCACAAACTCTTCAATGAAATTGAAAGGGAAGCAATTATTACTCTAATACCAAAACCTGAAGCAAATATTACTTTAATACCAAAACCTGAGAAAGACCCAGCCAAATAAGAACTACCGGCCAATCTCCCTAATGACCATAGATGCAAAAACTCTTAATAAAATATTGGCAAGCAGAATACATTAAATCATCAAGAAGATTATACACCATGACCAAGTGGGATTCATCCCAGGAATGCAGAAATGGTTCAACATATGCAAATCAATAAATGTAACCCACTATATCAAAAGAGCCAAAAATAAGAACCACATGACCATTTCTATAGGTGCAGAAAAAGCTTTTGATAAGGTCCAACACTTATTCATGATAAGAAACTTACAGAAAATTGGAATAGATGGTCTTTACTGCAATATGATAAAAGCCATCTATGACAAACCAAAAGCCAGCATCATATTAAATGGCCAGACACTAAAAAGCTTTTACCCTAAAATCAGGAACAAGACAAGGATGTCAATTATCACCACTCCTATTCAATATAGTGCTGGAAATACTAGCCAGAGCAATTAGACAAGAAAGAGAAATAAAAGGAATAAGGATAGGAAAAGAAGAATTTATATTATCATTATTTGCAGATGACATGATACTTTACATAGAAGACCCCCAAAACTTCATTGAAAGACTCCTAAGTATAATAAATAAATTCAGTAATGTGGTTGGATACAAAGTCAGCACTCAAAAATTAATGGCATTCCTATACACTAACAACAAAATCAATGAGAGAAAAATCAGAGAAGCCACATCCTTCACAATAGCATTCAAAAAAAATGAAGCACTTAGGAATCAATCCAACAAAAGAAGTAAAAGATCTATTCAGGGAAAATTATAATACCTTGAAAAAAGAAATTGAAGAGAACCTCAGAAAATGGAAAGACATCCCTTGTTCATGGATAAGAACAAACATTGTGAAAATGGCCATTCTCCCAAAATTGCTATACAGATTTAATGCAAATCCAATCAAAATACCACTAACATACCTCATAGACCTACAGAAATCACTCCTAAAATTCATCTGGAGCCAGAAGAGACCTAGAATAGCAAATGCAATTCTAAGCAGCAAAGCCAAGGCAGGAGGCATCATAATCCCTGACTTGAAGTTATACTACAAAGCTACTGCAATAAAATCAGCATGGTACTGGAATAAAAACAGACCTGAAAACCAATGGAATAGATTTGAAGATACAACTACAAAGACACTCAGCCACCTTATCTTTGATAAAGGAGCCAAACACGTTCACTAGAAGAAAGATAGTCTCTTTCATAAATGGTGCTGGAAAAATTGGCTCTCCATATGCCAAAAACTAAAACTAGACTCATGCCTATCACCAAGAACTAAACTAAAGTCTAAATGGATCAAAGATCTAAATATTAAAACAGAAACACTAAATCTGTTGGAAGACAATGTAAGTAGTAATCTTGAAGACATAGGGGTAGGTAGAGAATTCATGAACAAGAATCAAACCACATGGGTAATACTTCACAGAATCAATAACAGGGATCATGTCCTTTTAAAGTTTTTGCATGTCAAAAGAAATCTCCAGCATAGTGAAAATAAAATCCAAAAATTGGGAAAAAAAAATCCTAGTGAATGGTCCCTCAAACAAAGGACTTCTGTCTAGAACATATAAAGAATTTAAAAAAATCAGACCCCCAATATTCAAAGACCCAATCCAAAAATGGGCATCTGAGATGAACACACAGTTCTCAGATGAAAAAATACAAATGGCAAATAAATACATGAAAAAATGTTCAGCATCATTGGTTATTAGAGAAATGCAAATTAAACCACACTGAGATTCCATCTCACACCAGAAAGAATGGCCAGGCTCAACAAAACTACCAACAACAAATGCTAGAGAGGCTGCAGGGAAAAAGGAACTCTTCTGCACTGTTGGTGGGAGTATAGACTGGTACAACCACTGTGGAGGTCAGTCTGGAGGTTCCTCAAAAAGCTGGGGTTGGAGGTCCCAGCTATTCCACTCCTAGGCATATTCCCAGAAGAACTGAAAACTTCTTACCACAGTGATATATATACACCCATGTTTATAGCAGCACAATTTGTAGTAGTCACACAATTTGTAGCAGCACAATTTGTAGTAGGTTTGGAGACAGCCTAAATGCCCATCAATGGAGGAATAAATAAAAAAGATGTGGTATTTTCACACAATGGAGTACTACTCAGCTATAAAGAATGATCACATTGGGATATTTATAAGTAAATGGATGCAATTCGAGACCATATTCATAAGTGAAATAGATCAAACTCACATGTGTAAATACTGTATAGTCTTCCTAATGTAAGAAATGGTAAGAGTACATAAGATATATAAAACTCAACAAATACAGTGAAAGGGTAAAAATTTGCTTAAAGGAAAAAAATGAGGAAAAAGAGGGAAAATTAGGAAAAAGAAAAAGGAAGGAAGAGAAAAAATATCTGAAATTATATAAACACCCTTGGGATAGTTAAGATGATTGTGCTACAAACCCTGTAAGTTCTTGAAGTAACATAGTTAACATTTATTGGGTTGGAACAATTGTGCATACTACTGTACAGTGATCTGAGGAGCTCTTGAAGATCACTATGTAAAGTAACAACCCTAGTTATGCTCCTACTGCTTTGTTTGGAAGGCCTATATTGTCAGCGTTTTGGGTTCTTTGCTATTGTTATTTATTTGTCTTTTTGTTTCACGTTTTTATAGGAATTTATTTTATTTTGTTTTGTTTTTTCCTCTAATACAGAAAGGATAGGTATACATGTAGAGACTCATGCATGCATAGAACTTCTAAACAGTTTATGAGAATCGATTATATTATGTGTGATGAAATGAACAGCTACTTTAAAGAAAAAGAGACACTGTGGTACCCAGTGCTGATTCTGTATCATCATGCTGTGAAATCCAGCAATACTATTATTCTTTATTCAGAGTGATTTTGGTCTGTTTTGTATTGTTTAATTTTAACATACATGAAGGGATAGACAGCTATTTTGAAGAGAACGAGAGACATGTCAGCCATTGTTGACTTCCCTATCATCTGGTTTTGAAGACCTATAAAGCCTTCATCATTCTGTTCTGATCAGTTTTATACTATTTTTTTTTTATGAATTCACTGTGTGTGAAGATATGGGCAACTATTTGGAAGAAAACAAGAGGCAATGTGATAAGACAGTGAAGATCTCCAGCTGTCTTGCTTTGAAATCTGTCACTTACGTTGTTTTCTTCTGATCTGCTTTGTTCTGTTTTGTTATGTTTAGTTTTACCCTCTCTAAAATAAAATTTAAAAAAATAACAAGAGTCCAGACAATGCTGAGGAAGAGCAAGATGGAGGCGCTTGGTCTTTGCAAGTCTGAAGACCGGAGGGGCACATGGAGGCCGGAAGGAAGAGGAGCATACGCGGAAACTCAGCTACAAGCAGCTTCGTGTCATGGAGCTTGGAAACAGGATGATCTCAGTCTCTGCTGTGCTGCAAGGGATGTGAGAGACTGGGAGGTCTGTAATGGACGGAGCTTTCTTGGCTTGCAGTTGTGGGGGCTGAGTGGTGACAGCAAGGTGACAGCACAGAGCAAGGGCGTTCTCCTTATACTCACTGTGGCAGGGGGGGTGACCTGCTGGCTGAGTGAGAAGCGAGAAGGCAAGAGGGGGCCCAGCTCCCCCCATAATGGCCCCAACTGTCCACAGAAGGCGGCCAAACCCACCCACAGACGGGGAGCCACCTGACAGTCCCCCTGCTCCGTGTTGTCTCAATGGCGAGGGACTCAGCAGGGCCAGAGGAGAGGCAGAAGTCCAGACCAGGGCAAGGACTGAAGCGTCAGTGTGAAAGGCTAAGCCAGAGCAATTAAAAGCAACACTGAATCTCTTTATGATCTAGAAGACAGTGAAAATCCCTTGAATTAGACCTAGCATTACCACAAGGAGACAAAATAGGCACTTTTATGACCCTACGATGTGGGCTTTCTGCTCATCATAAGACACTTACACAAAGCATAAATCAGGCCAGAGTAGAAACTGGACAGGAATAGGAAAGGAACGGAACAGCGAGGCAGTGATGGCTCAAACTGGCCGCAGGTTCTAAGCGGAGAGAGAATATCTGTAATAGAAACCACAGGTCGAAAGTAATTACCCAGCAGTGATACACGCCTGTAGTCCACGTACGCAAGAGACTGACGCAGACAGGTCACAAATCAAATTTGTGTAGACTAGTTGGAGATACACAGAGAGAGCCTGACTCAGAAAAATAGGAAATCATCATCTAGAACTTGTTGGCTCCTATAAAGAAAAGACAAGGGCAAAGACATACATAGGAATTTCATCAGAAAGGACATGGTTATGATACAGAAACCTATTTTAAAGACATCCAGTATTATTGGTAATGAGGCATTTTATACTTCCCTGATTTCATAGATGTTAAAATATTTGGTAGCAAATGTCTTATTAATGAAGGATTTTAGCAAGGTAAACATATACAGCTGGTGGGAGGATTTCATACAATCTCCTCGAAAGCATGGCAGTATATAACAATAAATATATAATATGTAACAGTGCACATATAATAAAGCATGCTGTCCTCCCTGTGCCCTGGCAGATTCTCTCCTGGATGTTTTATATGCTACAAACTTCTCATGCACATGCACATGAGAGGAGATAGACATACTAGTCATATAAATATAAGTATCATTTGTAAGAGCCAAATGGGAAAGAATCTGAAAACACTGCATTAATAACAATAAAAAGTGATAAAAGCGAGGGATAAAAAAACACATTGCATGGTAACTATTATGACAAACACAGCCTGATCCAGCTTGACACAGCCTGACCCTGAGAGTCTACTCACATGCAAATCACGGGCAGCCTACTGGCCAGGCTCAGAGCTGGGCCACCCCACGCCCTGGCTCCAGCAGTTCCTGGCGGGATTTGGCAAGGAGCAGCCTGAGCCGAACCTGGGGGTGGGAGTAAAGTGGCAGCCAGGTTCTCCATGGTCAGTGCCAGTGCCCAGGCAGTGAGGACAGGAGCAGCCAAGTGATCCCAGGTGGGGACTCATAAGAATCAATCGGTGTCCCACAGCTCAGCATTGTCCGTCCTGCAGGGAGACTGAGTCACAGCATGGGTGGGTGCTTCCGAAGGATCCCTGAGAAGACACAAAGGCTCCGCATGCACAGTGGGGCTGAAGGAGGCTCCAGCTCCACTCACAGGCCCTGACTTTGGGTCTCAGCTCTGTGACAGGCCCTACTGCCCTGATGATCCCATAGAAGTGCAGGCCCCAGCACACCCCCAGGCTGATTCCTCTCTCCGCTGAGGACCTTCCCTTAGCTGGAGATGCCCCTGGACATCTCAGTGGAGGCGCTGCATTGGCCTCAAGTCCTTTTTCCCAACTGGGGCTCTCACCATACCCAGATCACTCACTGACCGCAAACTGTTTCCCTCATGACCTCCTGAGCTAGTGGAGGACAGGGGCACACTGTGTGTGGCTGAGGCAGTGAGCACCCATCTTTGCCGACTCCTCTGATGCCCTGCGTGTGACCCCTGAGCAAACCAGTCACTGCTCAGCTGCTTTGCTCTTCTGGTCCTCCCTTACCCCTGGCCCTGGGCCTTTGCACTGCACTGATCGCCCCTGCAGTCTGGGGCTCCTTTTCCCGTTACTTAGTATAACGAAAATTATTTCTTAACCTGTTTTCTGATATTACACATAGGCACATACACACATGTGTACACACACATGACTATAAACTCCAAGAAGACAAAGATTCGTGTCTGGCTCCCAGCAGTGGTCCTCAGTGTGGATCACTGTACTTCCAGAGCTCTCGATGGACACTTGTAGGATAAACAGACAAGGCCCTGTGCTCTCCAGCTGTTGGCACCAAAGTGTGTTTGCTGTCACCACACTGGACTCTCAGCATACCTCTGGGTGGGTCTGGGTAGTTCCAGAGATGATTGGCATGTCATCGAGCAAATCAAGGAGAAGACCCACCCCCACAAAGGGATATGCCATTCAATAGGCTGGAACAGAAGAGGGGAGAAGGAAGAAGCTAGCCAGCACCTGCGAGCTCTGTCCTGTTGATCAGGTCTTCGGCAGTAGTTCACCTTGCTCACCAGCTTCTGGGGAGTGTCTACACATTCAGCTTTGGGCTGGAGCTGCATCCTTGATCCCTTTTGCTTCTGGGCCTTCTGGCTTCTTGGACTGAGCAGTTCCTGTCTCATTAGCACACAGATGACCTTGCGGGCTGTCCCACCCCTATTCTGCAAACCCATCTAATAAACCCCTGTGAGCCTTAATAGCTTTGATTTAGAATGCAGAAGTTCAAAAATAAGGTGATATTTATTATGTATATACTGATTCCACTGGCTTGGGGCAAACTGACCACCTCCCCACACTTGCTCTTAAGGAGTGCGTGAGGCCCTTCAGAGCTGTGGAAATTACGAGACAGGCACAGGAAGCCCTGGAGTAGTGGCTGGCATGCAGTGGTTGTGCCACAATGTCTACTTTTATTATTAAGCAATTAAAATCATGCATCACAAATATAAAGTAGAGGCTCCCTCAACTTTTATTACACATAAGTAGACCCTCCATAGGGAAATAAGCTGGATCATGAATAAGAAGAATATTCAATGAAGGCAAATTTTATAGGAAAGTAATTAAAACACCACAGTAAAAATTTAGGGGAAAAAATGTAGCTAAAGTTTCACCAAACAAGAGTCCACCATTCTGAAATACCCTCAAGAGTCTTTAGAAAATCAAGACCAGTTGGGCCAGGGATTTAGCTCAGTAGCATAAGCACCTGCCTGGCAAGCGGGAGGTCATGAGTTTGATCCCTGGTACAAAAAAAAAAAAAAAAACAAGACCAGTTAACAAGGCCACGTGGTCTCCGAACAACCAAACCATCCCAGCATGGCAGAATATCATGAGGACTCCCTAGAGCCCAGATGATCCTCAGTGACATGTGCCATATCTATGACAGTAATGTAACCAGCCTGGCTTGTACTGTTCTGAACCAACTGGGAGGAAATTAAACATTGGAATTTCTTACAACCCAAAACACAGAAGAGAAATGTACATCAAAATATAAATTCTGTGTTTAGCTTCTGTGACAGTTGATCCTGATATGTCACGGTCATAGGATTGAGAAATCCCTAGCAGAGTAGTAGAGAGGTGGCTCTATTCCTGGGTGAGCACAGAAGGTAGCCTTGGGGACTGTGTATGGTTCCTCACTTGCTCCTCTCTGGAGCTCTCCCTTGATCCAATTCCTGGCCACCACAAACTGAGCAGATTGCTCCACCATGCCCTTCTGCCATGATGTTCCTGTCTGGGAGACACTGACCATGGACTGGATCCCCAAAACCATAAGCCAATTAAACCTCTTCTCCCTAAGTTGTAGGTGTTAGGTGTTTTGTCCCATTGAATGGAAAGTAACTAATACCACACCTTCAGAACTTCGTGCATCCCATTTCTCCAGAGAAGCTAAGCAGGGGTGGCCACCGCTAAGAGTGACAGGAGCTCACTGTGTCCCAGTACCCTGCTCAGTCCCACATCTCTCCAGTGAAGCAGGGAACTCTAGAGTGGTGGAGGAGATGAGAAGAGGGTGATCCAGAATGGAAAGTTCAGGTGTAGGCTCCAGAGGAAATTTGGTGACAGAGGCAATCAGCCATGGAAGCCAGCACAGTAACTGGAAAGCCAGTGTGGGCTGGGGAGGGCAGGAAGAATGGGAGAGGTGCTTTGGAAAAGCATGAGGAAAGTCAGAATTAAAGTTCCCTGGGAATTGTATACTGGGTGGGGAAACATTGCAAGGAAGCAAGATGCTACTAAAGTGTACGTTGTAGCATAGCTGTGTTAATCGAGGATTGACCTGGGATCTGTGTTAAAAATAAAAACCTGGTTTTGCAAATATATTTTTCACTTTAAAATGAAAAACTAATAAAAACAATGATGCAGAATTTCTGAACAAAATTATAGGAGGTTAGCCATGGTTAATACACCGCACATGGTTATCTTCAAAAGTTTGCGCATGATTTGAATGAGAATAAAATGGCCACACGATGGCAGTAAAAGGTAAAAGATGAGGTCTCAGCACTTTACCACCGAAGTGTAAAGTGCACCAACACTTCAATGAATGGTGCCTGCACACCAGTCTTAAAACCACACACGCAAATAAACAAAAAATCCTAAATACTGTGGTTCTTTAACCAAAATTGGCTTCTCAGGAAAAATAATGTCCGACTGATGACTGTGACATTGATGCCACCCTGTAACTCTGTATTCAAGTTCAAGCCCATGTTCTTACAAATAAATTCTAAGTTACATTTTAAAGAAAATTTTAAACAGCACAAGACAAGCTTTCCCACTGGATGTGGTGACACACGCTGTAATCCCAGCACTTGGGAGGCTGAAGCAGGAGGATTGCAACTTCAAGGCCAGCGTTGGCTGCATAGTGAGCTCAAGGTCAGCCTGGAATACACAGTGCGCTCCTGTTGCAGCAGGAAAGAGAGAGAAGAGAGAAGGAAAAGGTGGGAGGAAGGAAGGAAGCAAGGAGGGAGCAAGGGGACTCAGCCTTTCCCAGGTTGTCGGATTTGAGGCCCAGGCAGCCATAGAGCTCTTCCCAGTCTCCCGGGCACATGCAGCATTCTGGTTTCTACAGCTTCCTGCCCGTCCTGCCTCTCTGCCATGACTGGTGAATCCTGTAGGCCTCGGGCTGTGACCCCTATGGCCCGGGCCCTGGTGTGCGCTCCGCACTCCCCCAGGTCCTGGTTCCTGCTCTTCACAGCCCTGCAGGGATAGAAACTGTGAGGCCCTGCTCACCTCGTGGAGACCTTGCAGGGCACCTCCCCTGGGGCACAGGTCAGAGATTCCCGCCCTGCAGTGCATGGTGCACGGACAGTGGAGGGGCCAGCCTCTCTGGAGGAGCGGGGCGGGAGGGGGGAGGAGGGGAGGGGGAGGGGAGGGAGGAGCCCTGCAGTTGCGCCCGCACTGTCGCACCTCCCTCCCTGAGGCCGGGTCTCCTCCACGGGACACACCAGCGCACAGGCGCACTCAGACCTAGGCGTGAGCGCCCCAGCCGAGCTAAGCCCGCAGTGGGAGCCGCGCTCCCAAGGCCTCTGGTCTGAGCCCCCAGGACTGGGGCCTCCGCTCTCCCGCTCGGTAAAACCCTCCAGCACGGGAAGGAAAGCAGAGCCCGCGGTCACACGCTAGCCCTCCGCCCGCCGGCTGCGGCGGCGGTGGAGGGGACCCAGCTGTCTCCGGGGACCCCAGGCCCTCGCGCCTGCGTCTGTCCGGCCGGGGGTCCCTGGCTGGGCGCCGGTGGAGCAGAGCTCGCGAGCGAAGCCCTCGGGGCCGGCAGTGCTTGCCTGGCGTGAGCGCTGTGCACAAAATTGAACCTGAATTCTAGACAAAAAGCAGGAAAACAAACTCACCAGGTTAATTTAATGTGAAAATCAGAACTGCTCTGCGGTATTGAAGTGGCCGGGCCCCGCGCCCCTCCTGCCCAGGACATGCTGGGGTTCGGGGAGCGGGATGCACCTCCTGTGCTGGGGGGCTCGGCTGGGCCACAGGACCGACACCTGCTGTCCACACGGTCGCCTTTGCTTGCGGTGGGGCTGCTGTGTCCTCCTGGCGGCGCAGCTGTGAGGGCGCTGGTTGATGCCCTGATGCCCGCAAAATTAATTAAAAACATGACAGAAAAGCAGGCAAAGAAATTGAGAGGAGGACCTGAGGCCTGTCAAACACCCTCACACTAATTATTTTAAAATTGGAATACGGGAATCTAACTGTTTAGATTTGTTTTTAAATATTTTATTTAAGTTGATTTTTAATTCACACACCAAAAAAAAACCCTTAAAAACATGCATATGAATGGGATGTTTCCCTCACTGCCGGTTCAGGGAGGTCCCCAGGAGGAGACAGAAGGGCTGTGCACCTGGCAGGTTCCCAGGACATCCTAGAGGAGAGGCCTGGCAGGAGGCACAGGCGGGCTCACGGGGAGCGGAGGCAGGAGCAGACGGCAGAGGCGCTGGACCCAGGACCGGTGCACTGGCTCACAGGCACAGGCTGGGCCAGGTCCCTGCTGGGCAGGCCGCTCTGGACGCCCCTGCCGAGGGCTCCCTGGTGGGACACCTCCACTTTCAAAGGCTCTGCAACCACCCACGGCTGCCTGCCGTAGGTTAGGGCAGTGAGGGACTGGTAACCTGCGCTCTGCTAAATCCTCTGTCTCAGTGTCTTCGGTCTCCAGGGGGCCAAGGTGGGTTCTGTGGACCCTGGGCCGATCCACCCTGTGCTGCCAGCTTTCAGGCAGACTCTCCCTGAGCCACGAGAAGGCCTGGGCGGGCTGAACAGGACGGGCCAGGCCTCTGAGGAAGAGGAAACGCGGTGAGGGCCAAGCCTCCTCCTGCTTCCATCACATTGGGCGCCCAAGGCCTAGGTGTCACTGGTTGCTGTTCTGTCGTTGTTTGGTTTTTGTTTGTTTTTAAGCGACAGCTCTTTCAAGCCACTGACTGGCTCAGAAAAAAACACAGCCCACACTTCTCAGGAGCACCAGGCTAAGTGCCTCTGGGGTGGCCTTTGCCTGGTTTTGATACCTAATATATTATGTAACAAACTGGAAAGCCTGCACAGCTCTGGTTGTTTTTAGTTGCCGGCTTTGCTCCCTGAGTTCAGAGGTCACCTGTGTGGACCACACTGCCACCTCCTGGGTCCCCATGGCAACAACCGCTCAGTCTGCTGTCCAGACCCCCAGAGGGGCTTCATGTGAGCCTGGCAGGGGCCCCGGGGGCAAGTGCTGATGTCAAGGCTGCCGGCTGGGCTGGCTGAGGCCACTGTTTTCTAAGCGCGGGACCCAGGAGCACCTCTGAGCTGGTCATATATCTCCCGTTTCCTCCTGCTGCCTGCTGTCTCCCCGGGCGTGACCTCACTGCTGGTCCGGTGGATACCCAAGGCCTGTGCCTCCCGAGGCAGGTGGAGGCCTCACGGGGCCGCACGCCTGGACGGCTTATGGGTGAACTCGGTGTCAAAGGGATGGGAAGACCAGGCCTGACCCGCGCACCCCACAATATTTATCCCCACAGAAACACTGGAAACCTAGCTTTGTGCCACAGGCTCTGTGCTCACCACCTACAGTCACCCCGCTGCTCAGCAGCACCCGGACCCTCTTATCCCACCTGGCTGGTACCCTTCCCACCCTCCCTGGAGACCTACTCTCTCAGCTCCTTACACCACAGGCCAGTGAGCTCAGGCCCTGCTCATCTTCTTGCACCTGGCTCATTTCAGGTAACACAGCCTTCTCCAGCCCCACCCCTACCATCTCAGGCTGAGTTTCACCTTCTTTTGTCTGTGTAGCATTCCATGGTATGCGTGCACCACAGTCTCCTCATCATCCAGAGCTGGTGGGCACTGTTGTTTCTGCCTTGTGGTTCTCTTGAACAGGACTGCACGGAGCATGGTGTGATGTCTCCTCCACACAGCTTTTCCATTCCCTTTGCAGTGGTCCCCAGGCTGCACCACCAGGCCACTCCTGGGTATTTTTGCTTTGAATCTGGTAAGAAACACGTGCCCTGCTTCCCACAGTGGCTGTACTAACTTAGGTGCCCCTGACCACATGCAACCCTCTCCTGTCTGCCTCTACATCAGTGCTCGGTATCTCTTGTCTCTTTGGCAGTAGCCATTCTTCCTAGAGTAAGGTGATGTCTCACTGTGGTTTGGATTTACATTTCCCTGATGATTATTGCTGAGCAGTTTTTCATATACCTGTTGGCTTTTGTATTTCTTCTTTTGAGAAATGTCTATCTAATTAAGTTTTTTGGAGTTTTTCTGTTGAGATTTGAAGCTTGCATGGTAATGTTCACATTAACCCTTAGTCATGCGTATGGTTTGCAAATATTTTCTCCCTTCCTGTAGTCTTTTCACTCTGTTGTTTCTTTCATTGTGCAGGTTTTTAGTTTGATGATGTGATCCCATTTATCTGTTCGATTTGGTTTCCTGAACTTTTTAAATCTTACCCAAGACAATCTTTGCCTGTTCTAATGCCCTAAAGCATTTCTCCCATCTCTCTTGGAAGAGTCTTGGGGTTTTCTAATGCTTCATCCAAGAGCTTCATTGTTTCAGGTGCTATCTCTAAGTCTTTAACCCATTTAGGGCTGACTGTTGTAGCTGAGGAGAGATGGGGTCTAGGGTCATCCTCCTGCATGGGGATAGCCAGTCTTCCCAGCACCTTTTAATGACACGATCGCCCTTCCTCCTCCTCTGCTGGAATTGTGTTGGCTGCAGATGTATGGTTTGCTTCCAGCTCTCTCTCACTCTTCCTTCCATCAGCCTACGCATCTGTTTTTATGACAGCACTGAGCCGTCTGGACTGTTCCAGCATCGCAGGATATTTTGAAGTCCGGTAGTGTGTGATGCTATCTGCTTGGTTCTTTTGCTCAAGATGACTTTGCCTGTTAGAGTTTTTTATGAGTCCATACAAATTTTAAGGTTAGTTTTCCTAGTTCTATGAAGAATGTCGTTGGGATCCTAATGGGAATTGCATTGAATCTGTGGATTATTTTGGGTAGTGTTGAATCTGGATGTTCCCCAAAGCCTTGTGTACTAAAAAGCAGGGCTTGAGGAGGTGACTGAATTTTGGGGTCACAATAGCTAAATGTGCAGTTGGGAGGTGGGATCTGGTTGGAAGAGGCAGGTCATGGGGCATAACCTGGAAGGCACCTCTCCCTCTTCTGTCCTGGCTTCTCTCTGCTTCCCAGGTGCCATGACGTGAGCAGCTCCCTCCCCTACACCAGGCCCTTCCACCACACCACCAGCCCTGGAAGACTGAAACTCCTAAACTGTGGGCCAAAACAAACCTCTCCTCCTCCAGCCTGTGCCTGTCGAGTATCATGACTCAGGGACAAAGAAAAATATGTTAGGTTTTTGGTCACTATCACAAAATACCTGTACATTATTTTGTACAGTTATGTTAGCTTTCTGTCTCAAAATATCTGATAAACAAGTGAATGGAAAGAAGAATTCTCTGGGCTCAGAATTTCAGAGATTTCAGACCATGTCCCCTTGGCCTCATCATTTCAGGCCTTGGTGAAGCAGGCAACGCATAGAGCAAGGTGCGTGCCACATAGCGGCCGGAAAGCAAGAAGACAGGGGAAGAGGAAAGGCGGAGTCCCATGTACACCCCCCCGCCCCCGGCACACTTTCCAAAGCCTTTTTCCTCTAGCCAGGCTCCACCCCCAAAATTCTACCATCTCCCAGGAGCCCCACACACAGGATAAAGCCCTCAGCCTCACACGAGCCCACAGCCTCAGCACGAGCTTGTCTGGGTGGGTGGTAGGGTCCATACTGCAACAGGTGGTGTGGACACTTCAACAATTCCCTGCCCACGAACAAAGGGCATCCTTCCTGGTGTGTGTAGGTGCACGTGTGTGTGTGTGTGGTCGTTCCTGTAACCTCTTCAATGTCTTGCATCAGTGTTTTCTAGTTTTCATTGTTGAGATCTTTTGCCTTTTTGATTACATTTATTCCCAGGCATTTTATTTTTTGTAGCTATTGTAGCTGGCATCACTTTCTTGATTTCTATTTCAAAGTGTATGCTTTTGGTGTATAGAATCCTACATTCATTTCTTAGTTCTAATTTTTTTTTAGAAGAGTCTTGGGGTTTTCTACAACTTCTCCAGATAGATGGAATAAAATGCTGAAGGGAAACATCCTTGTCTTTTCCCAGATCTTGTAGAGAAAGTGTCTAGCTTTCCACATGCAGCATAGTATCGGCTGTTGGCTTGTTGTATGTGGCTTTTGTCATGTTAAGATACGTGCTCTCTAACAAGCTCAAAGCTTGTTTATTATGAAGGAATATTGAAAGTCATTGAATGCCTTTTCTGCAGCTGTTGGTCATATGGTTTTCTCCCCCACTGTTTTGTGGGGTACCACCTTCACAGACTTACATGCATTGAACTATCCTTGCATATCTGGGGTGAATCACACTTGCTCATGGTAAATAATCTATGTAATGGGCTGTTGAATTTGGCTTGCCAGGGTTGTGCTACGGATTTTTGCAACTATTTTCATCAAGGATATTGGCTTGCAATTTTCTTTCTTTCTTTTTAATGTGCTTGTCTGGTTTGATAACAAGATAACACTAGCTTTGTAGAATGCACTTGAGAAAACGCTCCTGTTTAGTTTTTTGGAATTTAAGAAAATCTAGGATTAGTTCTTTAAAAAAATTGGTAGAAATCAGCAATGAAGATGTATGACCCAGGCTTTTCTTTGCTGGGAGACTTCATTCTATCATTCTGTCTTCAGTCTGTCTTCAGTTCCATCTCTTTGTTTTCATGCTTCACGATTCACTTTGGGTGAAGTGTATCTCCAGGAATGTGTTCATTTTTTCTAGGTTTTCAAATTTATTCATAATAGTCCCTAATTTTTGCATTTCTCTAGTGTCAATTGTCTTCCTTTTAAACTCTTTGATTTAAGTCTTGTTTCTCTCATAGTCTAGCTAAGATTCTGCTAATTTTGTTTATCTTTTCAAAGGTCCAGATTCTTCTTACTTCTCCCCTCTGAGGGGTGGTGGAGGGACACCTGCCCAGTGTGGCTCCTGACATCAAGGCTGCACAAAGTGGTCCAGGAGTCAGAGCCCGAGGTCAGCCCGGCTCTGAGGCTGAGGCCTGGCTGAATTCCCTCTTCTTTACCCATCAGGAGATGCCCATCTCTCAGCCTGCTTAGGGCCATGGAGGTGAGCAGGCCATGCTATCCTCCCTGCCTTCTTCCAGGCTTGTTCTCAACTTTGTACCAAGCTGGGTCCTAGGACCTCTCCCCTGGCTGTTTGCTCTTTTGAAGGTCATCTGTCATGTGATGAGCAGTTCAGCTGCTGTCTATGGGACTGCAGTCACTGGAGGGTCATAGCCACAGACTTGCTACCTCCTACTTTTAAATCTAATGCAGATGATTTAGGATTCCTCAGATGTCTCAACACCCACCCAGTAAACATGGCTCCCAAATTCTACCCTCTGCAAACACTTCTTCATCAGTGAAAGGACCAACACTTAGTTGCTTGTGATGTCAATTTCAGCATAAAGATCTGCCTTAAAACTGTTCCCTAAACCTTCTGAAGTTCCACGGGGTCTCCCGCTGCCCTTTTGATGGCCTTTCTGGCCATAATGCTTAGTGATTTGTCTGAGATCTCCCATACATACAGCTCCAAATGGGCTGGCAGGTGACATCCTTGCTGCAGCCAGCACCTTGAGGGAGAGAAAGAGAGGCCAGGAGCCCCCAGTGAGGCTGTCAATGATCTACTGGGAGGAGAGACAAGAGGCCTGGAAAGGGTTCCCAGAAGCTGAGCCAAACCAGTCCCCAGCAAACCCCAAGCCTAACCTGAGTCAGTGGTGGAGCAGCCAGGGAGGAGGGTGCCTCGCACTCTGTGGTGCTACCTGTGCCCACCATCAGTGAGCTGTGCCCCGTCAGGTCCTCCCAAGGTGACACCCAAGGGGCCACAATGGTCCTCAATTTGCTTCTGCTGGGTAAAGCACCTGCAGGGAAACCCCCAAACCAAGGAGAGTCCCACAGACTCTGGCTCAGTCCATGGCCGTGAAGGGTTCTGGGTGGGGGCATGGGCCAGGCACAGAGGAAGGCGCCCGCTCACCTCACAACAGTGGGAACACTTCCCTCCCTGCCCCCAACAGCCCCTGGCAGGCACAAGGCCTTTAGAACCCAGGCAGGGAAGCTCTAGGCAGCCCAGCTCAGACAGATGCCCCCCCCTCCGCCGCCATGCAGCTCAGTTCCGAGACATCTGTCCACACAGAGATGCTCACAGGAACCCTGGTGCCCTGGCTCTCCAGCCCGGCCTCAGCTAGTGTGTGGGCCCAGCCTGGCTGCTTTCTTAGTGGTGTCTCTGCTGTGGGCTGGGTTCACTGTTGGAAACTAAAGCCCAGAATTCTTGTGCTCATGGCCGTTGGTATGGGGCCCTAAGGTGGTGAATAAGGACCTGACAGGGTCATAGGGTTGGCCTCAGGTGGCACTGGTGGCTCTGTAGGGATGGGTGGAGGTTCAGACTGCACACCTGCTCAGTGTGGTCCTACAAGGTACTCTCTGTCACTGTATGCAGAAGGTCTCAGGTGTGGATTCCCAGCCTCCAGAACCACTAACCAAGTGATCCTTTCTTCATCAGTGTCCTGGTCTTGGGTACTTTGTCGTAGCAATAGAACATGGACTGAACACTTACAAAGTACACAGTGAGCATCACAAGCTACTTCAGAGCTCAGTCATGACTGAGAGGCCTGTACAGAAAGGAGATGAGAAGAGTTTCCTTACTCTGCTTTGACAGTGGAGGAAGAGTTCTTGCTCGGCCCCTCCCCCAGCACATGGGCTACCTTCAGGTCACAGCCAGGGCCTCCACCCTGCAGCCCCCTCCCCTGCTATCCTAAGTGACCTCACACAGGGCTGGGGACATCCTGACCAGGCCCAGCGAGGCTGAAAAAGGGTGGATAGACATTTCTCCCACTGGTTGCACTGAGGAAATCGTTCCAGGCTCAACCCGGTTTTGGGTGTGGGTCTGGCCTGACCCTGGTGTGGACCAACTCCACGCCCAGACACCATTCCAGACAGCTTCCGGTGAGTGTGGGCTCTCAGCACAGGTGGAGAATGTGCATGCATTTGTGCTAAACACACAAACAATGAGAGTTGTTAAGTGAATAGTCAAGCGAACAGGCATGGAAATGCATATCCTGCTTGCTTCTTTGGTGTTTATTTCTTGTCCATATCCCAGGAGGAAATAGGGCAGGGACCACAGAAGAAAGAGCCACAGAAAAGACTGAGTGTTTTCACTGAGATCTCAGAGATGAAGCTGCTCAGCTGAACAGAAAGCTGACGCTGACGCTGCCTGCTGAGGAACTGTGCGTTGTCATGGTTACTGAAGCCATTGAGACAGCTCTGAAGTCACTGTGGGGCTGGAGGTTGTGACACAGAGAGGGGATTTGGCTTTTTTCAATAACACAACAGCTTCCCAGCTTTGGTCCTGAGAGAGTTTAGTTTTCCCACAGTCCTATCATTTAAAGGTAATGAGAAATGCAGGTTTTTATGTGATACCTTCTTACTATTAAACGTTAGTTCAGAAAAATCTATGACACTTTTCAACCAAGCAAACAGCTACAAACAAGCTTTATCCACAGGCTACTAAATGTCAGCCTCTCCCCAGTGAGGGAGAAGGGGCCTTGTGAAGATTCATATCATCAGGCCTTGTAAACCTAGTAGGAGAAAGACACCAGCATGTTGGATTTTCAGACTTGTGCCTTCTCTGTGGCCCCTAACCTCAAATCTATGCCTGTGCCTGTACCCATCCTATAGTTTAGAGCTGATCTTGTTTGAAAACATCATCCAAATGAACACCTCAATTTTCTGTAAGATTCATATTCTCTGTTATTTTTCTCTCATTCCTGGGACAAAATACCCCACACCCAAAATGAAAGAAGAAAAGGTTTATTTAGCTCACTGTTTATGGAGGTTTCAGTCCATAATCAGCTGGCTCCAAGACAGGGTGGTGTGGCTAAGGGGCAGCCATTCATGGCAGCCTCAAGCAACAATAGCTAAAAGGGCAAAAAGGAAAAAAAAAAAACACGCCTCCTTCCCTCCCTTATGTTGTGTGTGGGTTACCCACCCCTGAGAGTGTGCAGCACTCACACAGCCAATCCCAGTGCTTGACAATGAAACAATCACAAACACTAACTCAGCCACCTCCATGACTGCGTGAGGCTTGTCGGGGGACATCCAAACACAAACCATAACACATATTCACCTGTGGTAAAAGTTTTCCTTCATCACACCTTTTAACACTCACTAAGTTTAGTCAGTGAGACCCTTGGCTTGTGAGAGTTTTTACCCATCTCTCTTAGTTACTTTTCTCATTGCTGAGACAAAATACCCAACACCCAAAGTTAATAGGAAAAGGTTTATTTAGCTCACAGTTTGTAGAAGTTTCACTCCATCATTGGCTGACTCCAAGGCAGGGTAGCTTTGCAGATGAGAAGAGTCCATGGTGGGCAGAAGACACCAAAACAACTAGGGAATTTAAACATCGCTTTCTGCTCCTTTTATCTTATCCAGGCTACTGAGATTAGAGTGATGCCAAACCAATCAGTGGACCATTGTAGTAATCGCATACCCTTAATCCCAGGATCACACAGTCTAGATCCAGCCGCCTCTGAAAATGACCACATGGGGCTTTGGAGGGACCCTTAAACATAAGCCATTACATTATCCATCCATGATATTAGCCTCTCTGGTTTGCATGGACCTTATGTTCACAGGCTGTGGGATGTCTGTACCATCAGTCACCACTCCTGACTCAAAAGGCACAAGGATGGGGGAGAAAGTCATTATATATTCAAGGCCTGATCCCACAGAATAAATGCTTGACTGGATCCTGAAATCCCACAAGGATGCACAGCCACAGAAGTGCTAGCTTCTGTGGAAAGTTAAAGTAGGATATCTCATCACCACGGCTACAGCGTCCCTCAGGTAGGCTCTGACCAAAAAGATCAGTTCTGTGACCAGGGATGGAGACGACAACTAACAACAGGGACAGCCTTTCAAAGGACAGGGCCCCATGGGAAGCAAGCACTTTAGGTGTTTCCCAATCCCCATATTTTCACAGTGATGGGTCTCCTTGGACTTGTTTTCCCTCTCATTATTACTGGTGCACATCGTGACACTGGTCATTGGGTTTCATCTTGGCAGAGTTGCACATGCAAAATAAATTCTGCTTTTCCTACTGAGCTGTAGGGAGCCCAGTTCTCCTACATGCTAAGCAAGTAATGTGCGCTGCCTGATGCCCCTTTGTCTGGACTGAGGTGAGATACAGGTCCTCATTACAAATGTGTCTGGGAGGCTCACCTATATTTTGGTGAAGACAAGAGGAATTAAGCTGAACTTGAGAGAAAATGGGCAGCCCTTCTTAAAAATAGATAAACGTAGATGACCTGTCCATCACTAGGCTGTCTCTTATGTGACAAACACTGTGCCAAATGTCAGGAGGGACACAGACAGGAGACAGTGCCTGCCTCCCTCAGGTCACTTGGAGCTCAGCAGCCCTACAACACAAGAGAGGCTGTGCACTGGCTGGCGCAGTGGTGGCATTCATGTCCACCGCTGGCCCCAGAGAGGCACAGCTGCAGGGGGCTTTGGGGAGGGGAGGCCCTGGGGGAGAAGGCCAAGGGAAGAGACAATGCCCAGGCCGCACCAGCGAGAACAGGGCCATCACTGCTGCCAGGGCTCCTGAGCCCACCGCAGAGACAGAGGCAGAGGTGGGGATTGTTTGGAGTCAGTTTTGGCAAAGCTTTTCATGCTGGATTAATTTTAAAGATAAGAAGCAGCCTGTGGTGCTTAGAGAAAAAGCGGATGCTTAGTTTGGTCTTCAAAGCCTACCACACCCACAGAGAACCAGAGCCAGAAGAGTAGAGAGCCAATTCCAGCCCAGAAGGGGCATGCTGCACCCTCTTTTATGAAACATACAAGCACTTTGGAAACTCCTGAAAACAGAGCAGCTACCTGGTTGTCTTACCATCTCCGGTCATTTTGTGGGTAAAGAAGTGATAGTCCTAAATGGGCTCCATTAATCACCTCTTCAGGGTCATGAGGCTCAAGAATTTTTCTTGCTTGATTCCGACACCTCTTGAGTTTGAAAATGCTCTCCTGCATGTGGCTGAAGGGCTGGAGACAGTGTTAAGACTTCCAAAAATCATCCACAGCACTCCCTTGGGAAAGAGTTAATTCCAGCGACTGTCCATCCTCTTGAGAAAAGAATAGTGAAAACAGGAAGTAATGCAGCTTAAGAAAGAGAGGGAAATACCAGAAACAACCTGAGGGGACCCGGGAGAGAGTGAGGCTGTGCAGAAGTCCAAGGGAGGGCCTAGGCACCCCCTGCCCACAATAAGAAGACACAGCCCAGCCTAAGGGGGAGGGAGGGGCCTCTCAGAGCAGACGCAGGCCTCACTGGTACCGGGAATCTTTCCTGCTGCTTCCCAGGAGGGACACGGGCAGGGCAGTCACCATCCCGAGGAGACAAGCTCCCTCTCAAGGAGGTGACAAGTCACATCCCTAATACAGCATGGCTGATAAGTGGTTCACATGGGACTGGACCCAAAACACGTTGGCTCCAAAGCCTGTGTCTCCCTCAGGCTCAGTTACCATGTAAAGAGGGAAGTCGAGGCCAGCCGAGCTGGAGCAGCTGGGAATCACGGCGTCCAGAGGAGACAGCCCCTGTCTGCATGGCAGGCAAGGATTACCTGTGGAGGTGAGGTCTGAGTGCGGTCTCTTGTGTGGTGGAAGACAGGGACTTGTGAATTAGCACTCCTGAGCAGTGTGCACGCTGAGTGTGCACGTCCCACACTGGGGATGGCGTGTGGGCACGAAATCCGGGAACCAACATTTCTCTACAGTCTTCTATGGCCCCGGGCACAGGTCACTGGGCTGACTAACTACAGGAAGGGGCCAGCAGGGAAGAAAAATAAGACAAAGTGAGCGACATAACTTGCAGGAAAAGCTGTAGAATCATAAATATGTGTGATGGTTAGGTTTCTGTTATAGTTCAACATAAAGTGATTTTAAAATGACTTACAAAGACTTCATGGTAAATAAACAAAAGGAATCTGGAATTTATATTTCTGGAGGCAGAAATATAAATAAAAAACTAAGCCTGGCCCAGTGATGCCTACCTGTGATCCCAGCCACTTGGAAGGCTGAGTCAGGAGGACTGCTTGCATCTAGGAGCTCAGCAACATAGCAAGACCCTGCATTCAACAGAGGAGGGGAACAGCAAGGGGCCCAAAGCAGCCTGGAGTAAGGACAGGTAGGAAGTTAAATGCCTGCGATAAAGCGTTAGAAACTTGCTGTGTGGGTCTCAGGGGTTAGTCCCCCTCCACCTAGAGTGTGTCATCAGTTATGATACCAGTTAGGATTTGGTAAGGCAGAACCTATGCATTCGTTTATTTATTTTTGAGACAAGTTCTAGTTATGTAGTGCAGGCTGGCCTTGAGCTCACTTTGCAGCCCAGGCTGGCTTCATACTCCAAATGATCTTCCTGCCTCAGCCTCTAGAAAATTGGAATCACAGACGTGCACCACCACGCCCAGCATTTGCTTGTTTTGTTTCATTTTTCCAGCATTTGTTTTGTCTTGATCTGGTTTGATTTGGTTTGGGACAGGGTCTACCTTCATAGTCCAAGGTGACCTTGAATTGGCTGTGTAGCCTAGCCGGCCTAGAAGTTGCTATCTTCCTGCCTCGGTCTCCCAGGGGTTGTACCACAATGCCTGGCCAGAAATTATTTTCTAGTCAAATGATTTTGTCTTGCCTGGCATATTAGCATGTTTCTATAATTCCAACGCTTGGAAGGCTGAGGCAGGAGAATTGCAGCTTGGAAGTCAGCTTGGGCCACATATTGAAACACCTCAAAACAAAATTAAAGCCAAAACCAAAACAAAAAGATGCAAGCCGCGACCAGAAAAGGTGTCTCTGTCTCCTATCACTTCCTTCTCTCTGCTGTAGAGAAGCAGGCAGAGTGCTCTGGACCCCCTGCATGGACCATCCTACTCTCGTGCCCTCCTCAGCCCTGACTCGCCCTGAGAAGGGTCAGGCTGTGACAGGTATTGCCCAGCTCTGAGGGTCTGGGACACTGGAAGATTGCAAAGTCACTCAGCCATATGTATCTCCTACCTTGATAGGGAAGGAAGGTGGAGGGACTTTCTCTGGCACAAGAACCGAATAACTGGAAGGGTGTAATCCCAGCCATTCAAGAGGCATCCAGGAAGACACAAGTTCAAACATAAAGAGGGCTAGGATGTAACTCAATGGGAAAGGACCCCTGGGTTCAACCCCTTGTACAGGGCATCCCTGCTGTGGTTAGGCGGTTAGGCGGTGTGGTAAGCCATTCTACATGTCACACCTAAGCAGTGTCTGTAGTGAAATCATAAGTGTAATAAATGTGTTCTGTCTGGTCTTTGAATTCAAAAAAGAATAGATTTATCTGGTTGCTTGACTGAGTTTATGTCTATCTGTGATCATTAACTGTCATTTGTCAGCTGACTTGAGGAGGGATCGTTAGCAGCCAGGCAAGTTCTGGGAGTGTGTGGATGAGGGGTGCATCTACTCCATGCCGATTCTGTTCATGCAGAGAAGCTCAGTACACCACGGGAGCAGGAAGCTGACGGGTGGCAGCCTACATGAGTCTCTAGCTGTTCAATATCCAAAAGCCTCCTCTGTGCAATTTAGGCTCACACATTAATCTACCTCAGGTGCCCATCAGTGTGGCCACACCAGAAAGTTCGCCCCCCGAGGAGCCCAGCAGACCCCTTCTTGGGATTGTAAGTGCAATGCTCGTGGTACCAAGCCCCATTCCTAACGCCACTCACCAGAGACACTGCCAGAGACACAAGCTTCACACTCTGATGACACTGCAGTGACAGAAGAGCTTGACGGCTGGGAAACTCCAGCTGCTAGCAAGAACATGCAGCTATCGGGCCTTTCACAGAAGCTGGGAAATACCCACAGAACAGAACTAGAGGAGACCACACACAATCCCTGTCACTCAGCACCTCCATCGCTGAGTACAGATGCAAAAGAAATGATGCTCGAAACCATTGAAAGATATAGTCAAGAGCATTCATGGGTACTCTTTCCTAATAGCCAGAAGGTTAGTAAACAACCTAAAAGCCCCCTCAGAAGGGTAAACTGTGGTGAAACCGCAAACCTAGGTTGGTGGCTCATGATGTTGAAGATTGAAGTCGAGGAAAAAGAAGTTGCTGTAGTCAGGATTCACAAGGGAAAAGATTTAACACAGGACACATAATTTATAGGACTATTTTATAATATTCACCCAAATAGTAAAATGCAGGAGATCTGTCCACACACTAGAGACCCAAAGAACCCAGCTGAGGACCTGGGTCCCGTGGCAATGTCCTCCTCAAGCCCAGCTGGAGGCCCAGAGCCCACGACAATGTCTCATGCAAGGCTGTATCAAGGATCTGCTCTGGGGAGGCCCAAAGGTCACTGGTGAAAGCTGGAAAGTGTGTGTCAGTGGGATGAAGGATCTGTGCCAGCAGCTGAGGGATCTGCACTGGAGCCAGGAAGTGACGCTCAAAAAGGACCAGAGCTCCCCTGACAAGAATCGCAGGCATCCTCTGTGACAGTGAGGCCCGGGCTCCTCCAATGTTGAGAACAGCTGGGCTCATATCAAGAAAACCAACCAGACAGGCTTCTCCAGGAGAATCAACGGCGCCATCCTCCCCTCCTGTCCTCTTTAGGCCGTCGGCCACAATCCTCAGGCGGGCCCTCCACACCCAGCACCACGCTGCCTCAGTTCAGCTGGGTGCTACAAATGGCTTATTAGTTAACCCACCACAGAGGCAGACAGGAGGGATATTTATGAAGAGGAGAAAAACAGTTCTAATAGTCACGAGGGGAGCCGAAAGTGGGCTCCCAGAGGAAATCTTTAACTGGGAGTTTAATTCTGAAAAATGATCAGGGCTCAGAGGACTTCGAGTCAGACTAAATCAATCTGTAGGACTGAAATAGACTTACTGAACCACTTATCTGAGTGATTATTTAAATTCAGGTTGACCAAAACTTGCATATTTTTTTAAAATTTTTGTAAGGTAACAGAAAATATAAAAATGCCAATTTTATTCTATTTATTGAATACAGGAATCAATTGGTTGAAATGACAGCCACCCAAGTGACACTCAGGAGAATCGATATTTAAGCTAACCAACTGCCCATGTGACACTCGGGGTAAACTGTGACGAGGTTGACCTGGGAAGAGGCTTATGAGGAGTCAGGTAGGCAGCAAGGTGTGCGGCCCCGGGGGTCTGACGGCCTCTGTCCTATCCAAGGGTTCATTAAGACAAAGAGAGAAGGAAAAGCATTTTCCAGACGGGCAGGGCACAGCTATCACAGCGGGCATCTGTCACCCTGCTCCTTACATCCTGGATTCCACTGCCCGCCTGGGCCCTCTCAGCTCTTGACCTCAGCTCCCGCTTATCTGACCAAGGCCTTGGGCCCAGGGCCTCTCTCACTGCCCGCCGTCTTCTGCCCAGTTTAGGCAAATTGTCCCTAACAGGGGCACAGCATGAAAACAGCCTCACTCCCATCGCAGGTCACGGGAACTCACCACCAAGCCTGAGCTCCAGATCCCGCAGCCACTAGTGTAAAGTGCAGAGACGAGTATACACCTGAAAGTGGCAGGACCCCAGCACAAGCGGGAAGGCGACCCTGTCCTGAGCAGCACCCGGGGTGTGGCCTGGGCACGGGCTGACGCCCGCCTCCCACCCGAGCCACACATGCACTGCACACATAAGATGCATGGAGTGGTAGTTGTGGAGACCTTGCGCCCTGAGGGGGACCAGGTGAAGACGTGTGGACAGCAGGACAGACAGCCAGGCCAGGGACTCTACTTGCCTCTTGATGCCTGGTTCTGTGTGCCCCAGCTGAGGGCAGTTCACTGTCACCCTCTGCATGCGTGCTGTGTAGACACAACACTCAAAAGAGGGTAAACATGTTCAGTGCAGCTCAGACACTGCGCTGAGTTCAAGTCTGGCTTTATATTCCCAGGAGATAGCTGTGCCACGGTCTAAAAGCAATAAATAGAATCCTAACTACATGTAAGGTGAAAATACCACCTCTGGGGAGCAGGAATACGCCGCTTCGAATGCTGGAAGAGTGTAACACAGTAAGCACACTCAGAGGCATGGTGACCGAGGCAAGGAGTGGTACCAACCCAGTCACCAACCCTCAGGGGTCAGCTTAACCTCGGAATCAGACTTAGGAAAGAAGCTGTGGGAGGGCGCTGAGGACTAAAGCCCCTCGCCTCCAGTGTCAGACAGACTGCCCCGCTCAGCCCCTCCTGCCCCAGGCCAGGCACTTAGGTCTCACACCACTGAGCCATACGGACAAGCCAGCTAGGAAAGCCCTGGCTCTGGGCAAGCGTTCAGTGGACTTCAGCCAATGGACTTCATTCTCTTCTCTTTCAGTGAGGACAAACACAGCCACTTCTACTCCCATGAAGGACTCTGGGTAAAAGTAACTGCAGTACACTGGGTACCGTGGAAACCCAGGAGAACAGGAAAATGCGGTGCAGTGTGGTGCAGAACAGGCCCCACCTGTCCTGGCTGGGCTGGCGGGATTCAGCCAGGGCAATGGGGCTGTGGGTGCTGAGCAGACCTCCCGAGGCCGCTCTCAAGAGCTGGGCTTTGTCTGCCTTCTCCTCCCATTCTCAAAGAAAGCTCCTGGCCCCCAGGAAGCTGTTGAGGGGGATGGAGGTGGAATCCAAGTGAAATTCTCCTCTGTCCCAGAGTCCTACTCAGTGCCAGGAAGACTCAACAGGGTTTCTTGCTTGCAGGATTGGGGTGGGGACGTTGTCCAGCAGCCAATTACAAAACCATGATGACAGCAGCCTCCAATGAAGGTGTCACCGCGGCGGACAAGGGGAAGCGAAGGTCCCCTGCTCTCGGAAGAGTACTCAGGACTCAGCGATGGTTTCTAAATCCCTCCTTCCTGGGGCTGATAGGAGCATCCATTCATCCAGACAGTGTTGCTCACAGGTCCCTGGGATTGCGGGTCCCTCCCTGCAGCAGCCTTGCTAGGTCTGCATCCCAGGAGAGGCGAGCGCTTGATAGCGCAAGGAAGAGTGCGCAGGAGCGGCTGGGGCACCGGGACAGGCTGAGCTGGACTGAACTCATTTTGGGGTACCGCGGGGCACAGAGGCCCCTTCAGATGGTTTCATAATGAATATCTTTATCACCAAATCAGTCACCCAAAGAAACATTCCTGCCAGGCACAGTGGTGCACACCTATAACCCCACCCCTCAGGATGCTGAAGCAGGAGGATCATCGTGAGTTCAAGTCCAGCCTGGACCGCAAGACAAGACCTTGTCTCAAAAAACAAAAGAGAAACATTCTTTTATTTTCCTACGTCCGCAGTTGGAGGCAGTGTTTACATTCCTCGGGTGAGGTTGGCACATGTACATAACACACCCCAATTTCCCTCAGTCCCTTTCTCTTTCCTCTCCATCACTTGGTCCCTTCCCCATTTGAGAAAGTGCCCTCTCCCTACCTCCTATTATCTATCTTTCATTTTGCTTTTATTTATAATTTGGGTTTTCACACAAGAGAAACGTGTGATATATCTCTGGTCATCTCAAAATTTCATCACCAAGTAACTGTACACCCAACACCCCAGCTTTCACTTGGTTCCCCCAAACTCCCCTTGCCCTGCAGTCCTGACTGAGCCTCCCCCTTCCTGCAGTTGTCCCCGACTCTAATGCAGAAAGTGACAGGCCGACCTTGTGGGAGGTGGCCATGCATGTGTCCTTGTAGTGGAGCAGATACCAGCTGCGTTAGGCTAAAAGGAAACATAAGCTGACAATGAGATGCTTTATGCAGGGCCCTAACAAAATGCCTCTGACTCAAAAGAGCTGCACAAAATGTCACCGACTGTGAACTGTCTGAAAACAGTGAGAAAAGCTTCTCCAAGGAAAGCAGCAGTGGGCTTCTCCTGATGACCATGAGCAATCCGAAGAGGATGGTCCTGTAACACCCAGGAAACTTGGGCCCCCAGACAGTGCTTCTTGGAGTCCCTGATGTAGGCTGTAGGGAGGGGACCCAGAGGTCTCAGGAAGTCACAGGGACACCGAGGACCAGGGACACCGGCTTCCAGCTCAGCCCCAAGGGTGTGAGGAGCCCCATGCACAGCTGTGTGTCTGGGGTGCCCCTGTTTCATGCTGTTGTCACAGCTCAGCCATGTGAGCACCTGGAGGGGTGAGGAAGAGGAGGGAGATTCTGTCAGGTGAGCCCGGGCAGGCATGGAAGCTGTCACTGTGACATCTACGGACCCAGCCCTGGCAGGTATGGGAGCTGTCACCATGACACCCATGGACCCCAGTCTTCCTGTTCAATCTGGGAAGCAGCAGGGCATGGCCCCTCTGTGAGGTTCATCAGGGAAGGGAAGGAGGAGGAAGACGGGGCTGCCAATATGGGTGAGAACAAGCCCATGGAGCAGCGACCCCTTGACAAAACCAGACCCGTCAGGAAGAGCCCAAAGTCAGCACTGGACACCTGTGCATCCTGGCGCCCAGCTAGACAAGGCTAGAAAGCCTTCTCCATTCAGAGTGTTTCAAAGCAAGCATGCTGCTGTTTAAAACCCAGTGGCTTTGCTCCTCTGGCCCCATGCCTGAGCTTTCCCCAGACATCCAGAAAATCAAAACATAGGAAGGCTCCCCAGGCAGCCTGTGCCTCCAGAGGAACCGTCACCGAGATGGCAGTGACCTGGATGTACCAGGCTCAGGACTCAGACTTGGACCATGCTGGGTTCCAAGCAGAGCTGCGGAGGCAGAGGTCGGATCTGGGTATCTGGACTTTACAGACATCTGCACTGAACACTTGGCTCATCTGAGTCAGGTGGTTAAGTAACCAACTTGAAATAGCAGGATTTCAATTTTTTCCTGGTACTAGGGATTGTTCCAGGGCTTCACATTGAGTTTTACATCCTCAACCCTTTTCATGTCTCATTTTGGAAGAGGTCTTGTGGCCTTGAGCTTCCAATCTTCCGGACTCAGCCTCCTAGCTAAAATCAGAAGCACATACCACAATCCCCAACTCAAAATTCCTTCTTTTGTGTGTGCTAGCGATTGAACACAGGGCCTTTGCACACAGCCACACCCACAGACCTTTTCCTGTTTTTCATTTAGGAATAGGTTGTCCCTAAATTTCCCAGGCTGTGCTCAAACTTTCCATCCTCCTGCTTCGGCCTCCTGTGTGACTGGGAGTACAAGCATTTGCCACCATGCCTGGCTATTTTCACTTTTTAATGTGTGAAATTTCCAAACATACAGAAAATAAATTAGACACCCATGTGCTTGCTAGCCATATTTTGCAGATTTATATTTTTCTATATTTGCTTCAGATTTTTAAGCAAAATGATGCAAAATAACATGTTTCCTGTGTCTCTTCTCTGCCTCTCCTGAAGCAGCCACTACACCACACCTGACATGGTACTCTGTGTTGTTAAGTAAGCACAGCTTCATGTTAGCTACATCAACAAAGTAAACCTTTAAAATAAAATTTAAACCCAGGCAAAGTGACACAGGCCTAGAATCACCGCACCCCGGAGGCTGAGGCATGCTGGGAGCCGTTGAGGCTGGAAACTGATCATACCTGCAGGGCTGTGGGCTGGCCAGGGCATTGCCACCCCAAAAGCAAACAGCACTGGGGGCAAGCCACTAAGAAGCTGCTTCAGCCCAGAAAGACACCATGCCCCTGGACTAGCCAGGCAATGGGTCACCAGCAGAGGGACTGAAACTGACATCGTCCTTTAAACCAGTGCTGCGGTGGCTGAGCAGTTCCTTTCCTCCCATCAGGAGGGGAAGACTCCACCCCACCCCAGCTTTGCCTCTAATTTTCTCATCCTCTCGAGGTCCTTCACCCCAAGACTGCATGGGTCACGGCACAGGCAGGAGGATCACCTCCAGGAACTTGAGGCCAGTCTGGACTACAAGTGATTTCCAGGCCGGTAAGATCTGGTCTCACTACAATAAAATATGGTGCTGCTGCCTTGGTTCATGAACTTAATTCTTTTCATGATTCTGGTTGCAGACCCAGCTGGACTAGAACAGAATCAAATGCAGTGAGTAGGTTTAATGTCAACCTTGTGGAGAAACTTGACTGGGTCCCATCCCTGTCACCCTGGAGAAGCCAAGGGGGAGCCACAGATGTGAACCCAGAAGCGTCAGCCCTCCTAGGCCTGTGAAATACAGCTCTCAGGGAAAAACAGGCAAACTAGGACAAAAGGGGGCTTCTCCTCTTGCGCATAAATTAAAGATGAAGCCCTAATGCCTCACCGTTCTTAGAGTCATGGTGGGAGGAGAAAGAAAACATTTGTCTGTGAGGTTTTTCCTTTGTCTGTCTTTCCGTCTGTTGCAGCTGAGTGCTGGGGATGAGAACACAGTTCACACGTGGGATTCACCGGGTTTCTCCAGAGTATTTACTAGGTGTTCGCTCGGGCAGCCATAAAGACATTTCATGTAAAATGGGTTCGTATTTGAATAATAAGGGCTAATCCCACACTGATGGCCTGTTTAGTTGCTGGCCTCCTGGGATCTGATTACCCACTAGATCTGGGGAAAACCAGATTTCAGCAAAACTTCAGCTCCTCACAAAAGTCAGGATTGTAATTGAAAACAGTGCGTCTACTTAGGTACACGTGGTCCCACTGCCCCTTCACTGTCCACCTGTGCATCTTTGGAGAGGCCCCTCTGTGTCCCTCTTTGCTGCCCAGGGCTCAGCATGTGAGATTTTCAGCAGAGCTGCAGTCCAGGCTGAATTAGGGAAAAGGGCATGTGTGCATTTTAACGTGAGAGACTAATATGTATCTGTGTACTTATAGATAGGCGTGTGAGTGTTCAGGACTAAGGCTTTTGTTTTTCTGTAATACAGCCCCCACCCTCCACACACATGTTTTTCTTTGGTGCTTAATTGGTGATAAAGAGAGGAGAGACTGGAGACCTGGCACAAGTGAGCAGGCAGTTACCAGCTCTCTCTTTCCTTTTTCTTAGCTACTCTCTCCCAGCAGGGGCTTAACTCTTCATTTACCAGAACCTCACTGAGCACCTTGCCTGTCCCCCCACTTGCCTGTCCCCTATTTTCCCTATATTGGGTCACACGCTTGCCCAAAGACCCTTTGTCAAACATCCCAGAGGTCAGAAGTCTCTGTCCCCACCACCTGGTGAGGCCCAGGGAGGACCAAGAAGAGCAGGAAGCTCAGATGCTTGAAGGTGGACATGGAGGACAGACTGGACAGGATGCTGGTCAAAGCTGGCTGGGGGCTTCAGCCACTCAGGGGTCTGCACTTGCTCTCTGGGTGACTGCACACACTCTTCCTCCCCCAGAAGCTGGAGTCCCCCAGCCTCAGCACACCAAGCTAGTTGCTCCACCCTGGGACATCCTGGCCGGGACATCCTGAAGCCTGGGCTCAGAGGTGTAGGCGGTCACTGCAGCTCGACCCAGAAGACAGCAGGCTCTGAACAGGCCACAGTGATTGCTGTCATATAAGGTAACAGGTGACAAAATCATAACTCTTAACACCAGTTGCCACCATACAAAAACTTCTGCAGCTGAAACTACTCGACAAATCGGAGCAGAGTTTTTAAAAGAGCTTCAGAAGTACTTTAATGCTGAAAGGGGAAATGACATTTGCATTTTACCAAAAACCCATTCTGTATTCTTAGAGCAGCTCTAAGCTGCTGAGGAGGAAGGAAAAGCTAAGAGAAGGCAAACTCATTCTCCAGCACTGGAGGGCAAATTCACCAGGCAGGGAGGCACCGGGCTGCTCTCCTGACCAGGTGCCGCACTGACCGGAGCCTCCGTGATGAAAGTTTCAGCAGTGACCACAGAAAGCGCAGGGGGCACAGTCTCTGCCCCTCCACCCTGACACCCTCAAGGACCCTCGAGGTCACCCTGGCCTCAAGGCCTGGCCCTGCCCCTCCTCATCCTCTGGGTGTGACAGCCCTACGGCTCTGCTCTCTCGGGGTCCCACATCCTCTCCATCCATACCACCCCTAGCTCCTCCAACTCAGGTACCACCAGGTCTCTCTCTGGGGCACAGCAGGAAAAGGAGCATAAACAAGGGGGAGAAGGTATTCTCCTGCCATCTTGCAAACACATATACTCACAGCCTGTGTGGCGACTGATGGGTAAGTGTGATCTGAGGGTAAAGACAGACTGCTGAGGAACAAGGAGAACACAGGACCCTAGCAACACACCAGTGGAAGCGCACACGCACATGCACATGCATGAACACGGCTGTCTTTTTTTTCCTAGTGCTGGAGGTTGAACCAGGGCCTCTAAGTATATATGCTCTATTACAGAAACCCCAGATCTTAAAATCTACCCTTTTACAGGACTAATGGACTGGCAGGTCAGGAAAGAGGAATAAAAGAAAGAAGGTTCACATGGGGCTCCTTCCTGAGAAAGCCACACCATTTCCATTTCTCCACAGTTCACACATATTTCTCAAAATTCTGCAAAACAGTAGCAGCTACTCAATGAGAAAAATGAACGAAAAACCATATTCTTACATATTTCAAGTAAGAGAAAACCAAATCAATTCAGAAATTCTGAACTTGAGAAAACCTTCCTGAAAGGCAGCTGCTAGATCTCAAGGAAAAAATCCCTTTACAAAGTCCAAGAGGAATCCTCAAACAGCCATCTGCGAAGTGTGGTTTTATTGTAAACATCTCTTGCACAGAAAACAAGTGGAACTATGGAAAGTGGAAGTCAGCCAGGTGTGGTGGTGCACACCTGTTATCCCTGCACTCAGGAGGCTGAGGCAGGAAGATAGCCATGAGTTCAAGGCCAGCCTGGGCTACATAATGAGTTGAAAGCCAGTCTGAACTACATAGGAAGACCTGTCTCAAAAAAAAAAAAAAAAGTAGAAGTCTACCTATACGTAAATATGAAATATGTTGCAGATTTATGCATTTTTTAGATATATACATATACATACATGAATGCTGTATTCTAAAGAATTAGAAAGCTTTCCTCAGTATTCACTGTGATGCTTACAAGGGAGACTGATCACGAAAAGTTGCTGCTTCTCTTTTATTTCCAGAGTGACTTGGTTATCCCTTACCTGTGAATTTCTACACCATAAAGGAATTCATTATTACCATAAAGAAGAGCACAGCATTTCAAATCCAAGATGATGGAGCCCAGGTGTCCAGGTGTGCGGAGCCCAGCCCACATGGGACGGGGCCAGAGCGCAGTGAGAAAGGAGGGTGAGGGATTCTGGCCTGGACGAACAGGGGGGTGCTTCTGGGATGATGGGCTGGGAAATCCTGGGGGGGGGGGGTTGGCCAGAGCAGGGTGAGCCACCTCCTCACAATGCCCACAGGACTGGAGTCCAGCAAGACAGGAACACAGCTAACAGAGACGGGTGTGTGGAGAGGGGAGAAAAGCATCCCAGAGATGCAAGTATAAATACGCAGAGAGCAAAAGAATTATAAGCAGGCTCTGTCACCTAGGTCAGCTGTAATATTTCAGGGGTCAGAGGGAAGAAAACTGAAGACTGATTTGCCCAAAGCAAAGCTGTGCTATAATAGGGAGAGAGGAAAGAATTGTATTTCAGGGGTCTCAACAGGAAACTCTCAATGGTCTATAAGCAAGAAAACAGCACTGAGCGTAGGTGACTGAGGAATGCAGCTGTGAACCCTGAGAGAAAGAGCTAAGGGTGAAAAGCTGTTAATAATCAGGGCAGTGAGGGGAGAGAGATGAATATTTTAAATGAACAACCTTGTGAAGTGCCTGCCTTTTATACTATGTGTGCACATGGATTCAAAAATAAAAATTTGTTTAAAACATAGAAAAATTACTGACTTGTCTTCACAAATTCAGGTTTAATTTGAAAATAATCACAACTCTCTCCATAGCCGACCTAGGAAAGCACATACTGGCTGGATGTGGTGCCTTCCCGGAGGATGCACTACTGTTAACAATTTAGATCCAGCTGTGTCCCTCCTGGGCTATGGCCTCCCTACCTGGGATGCTGTCATCACATCACTGCTCCACTAAATTCTGATGGAGCTGCTGGGAGCCCAAAGCTCCTTGGCACCGCAATCTACCTCTAGGGCTGCATGGACTGAGGTAAGTGTTTCTGTCTTTCTTGGTAGTTGTAGAAAGAGGTGTCACAGTTGTGCCAATGTAGTGTCCCACTTACAGCAAGGAGCATGAATCCAGTGCTGGTAATTAGTTACTCTGCTGTAAATGCCAAAAGAAAATACAATTCTGCCACCACCCATGCTTCATCCTTTGGAGGAAGACTGCCTACTACTGCAGGGTACTGGTCGGGTCTTAAATGATAGCAGATGACAGATGATTTGAAGACACCATCAATTGTCAAGCTCCTAGAACGCAAAAGGTCTACTGCTGGATTATTAATAGTTGGCATTTTATAAAGATAACCTAGTCATATAAATTTACTGGGACACTGCCCAGCACAGCACAGCTTGCTTCTTCCTGTCCTTCTTATCATCTTTTCCATGAGGCAGGTGATAATTCACCCAACATAGATAAGAAACCCAACTCATAAAACAAAAACAAATCAGTTTCCCTTCACATCCAGGGCCATTCATACCCATCAACCAATACAAGGAAATCATTCTCTTCTTACCTTTTATCAGTGTTCGGCTGTAATCTCCCAGCACAGGCCCTGAAGGAAGGCCAACGTCCAGGTAGTCAGCTGGGCACCTGGCTGGAAAGGAATTGCCCTTTTCAGGAGAGCCCTGGCTGTCACAGTGCTGCAGCATGTCTGTGACTGTCCAGACTGCCAGGCGGAAGGCATTTCCAGGTGTCAGTCAGGTCCAGAGCTGCATTTCATTGCCTTAAATCAACACAAAGCTGAGTCTCTTAAGAGGCAGTGTGCCTCTGGGAGAATCCACAAGACAGCTTAACACAGGACTGCAGTTGCTGCCTCTGATGAGAAGAACCCAGTGGGCAGGGGTGCAACAGAAAGGAGCATTGTGGGTCCTGCACAATTTGTGACCTGTGTTCTCTGTGCCTCTCTTACCCCTGGGATGAATGCTAGAATTGCTGTGTGTGAGGCTGGACCTGCAATCCCGAAACTTCCAAACAGACATCAGCACTGCCTGTCGAGCAGCAGTGGCGGCCTCGGCCCCAAGACCTCCATGGAAGCAGGCGCTGCCTTGGGAGCCGTGTGGCTCCCCAAGTCCTCTGGTTTCTGGTGTGTGAAAGGTTCTTGCCCTGGCATAAATCATTGTGCAATTACGGCAGTGGTCTAACATGGTAGAAGGCCAAAGGGGGAACGCCTACCACTTACTCCTTCTCCAGCCCTAACTTCAACTCCCCTTCCTGTTCACGTGCAAAGAAAATTCCAATCAGCTCCTCACATGTCATCAATATCTGCCCCGTGTGCCACTTCCAATCAGAGATCATACAACCCTCTGCCTCTCTGTATCCGGTCGAAGGTGACAGCCCAACCACTGTGGGTTGTGTGCTCCTTTCCACATGCTCAATAAAGCTGTTCTTTTCTGTTTTGTTCCTCTTGCTTCTCTATTGTGCCAGAAAACTCTAACAGCGTGTGCGGGTGTGGGTATGTGTGCATGTGGGCATGTGTGTGGTTCCTTTGTGGGGTGGCCAGGTATTCCGAGTGCTTAGCCATCAGCTAAGAGACGTGAAATGCAGAGAGCAAAGTATTCAGGTGGCACTGTAAGGATGAGGATGTCATTCCCTGAGCCCAGAGCCTCACAGGGCCTGCCTCAGGAGGAGCAGGACATCCCTACCTGCCGATGAGTCACTGTCTTCACTTCACGAATCCCTGAACTGTATCTCTATTTAGAGTCAACACACAGCTCTGATCCCAGCTCTCAGATGGCTGAGGCAGGAGGATCTCTGTGATGTCAAGTCCATCCTGAGCCATATCAAGGTCAGCTTAAACACCATCGAGAGACCTTGTCTCAAAATAAACAAAGGAAAGAAGGAACAAGGAAAAAAAGAATAGAAGGAAAACGGAAACAAAGCTTTTGTAAGCTAAGAGGGGAAGAGAGGCTGAAGGGAGGAAAAGGGAATAGGGGAAAAGAATGGAGATCTGTCATGTATGGGTACAGACCCCCGCTGATGCATGTGATCATTATGTATACCTAAAATGTAAAACAGAAGAAAAAAACAAGTAACGACAAAAATATTCTCTATTCTCCTTGTCTCAGGGGAGATTAGAAAGAACAGGCTAAGGACCCTACTGATAGCATGATCAAATCTCCTTCTTTTCACAAAGAACTGCAAGTTTTAGAAAAAGATTCACATGTTCAGTATCAAAATATTGCTAATTCTGGAAAAGATATCCTCTGATTTTTCCAGCCAACTTTAAATATCGGTTTATATAACTTGTCACGATCAGCTAAAAAGTGGAAAGATAAGTATCTGGTCTTGATAATTAAATAGGCTGAATTTTAATGAGTTTTTTTTTATCCTGAACTTTTTTTTTTCAGTACTGGAAACTGCACGCACGGCCTTCACACTGAGCTACATCCCCAGCCCTTTAAATTTTTTTGGGGGGGAGGAGGGTCTCCACAAGCCATGACCTTGCTCCAGCAGGTCCAAATTTTCCTCCTCCCAGCCTCCACTCCCCAGGGTGCTGGTGGCATTGGGGAGGGGGCGTCCTGTGTACCTTGGCACCTGAGGGAGGGACAGGTAGGGGAGGAGTAGAAAGCACAGTGTGTAGCAGTTAAGGGAAAAACAAAAGACCTGAGTTTACCAGCGTTAGGTCCCAGACCCGAGGCCCCACCGAGCCCAGGGGCAGCCTAAGGTCACACGCTGCGCACAGCCCTCCCGACACCGGCCACCTGGCCTCAAGCTGCAGCCAGGCCCACGGCGCTCCTGGTGCCACCGCCCGCAGCCCAAGGACCCCGGCAAGGTCGTGTCCCTCAAAGACTGGGCCACCGGTTTAAATGGAGGACTCGCCTCGCTTGAATTTCTTCTGTGCCTTCCTTGCCTGACGAAATCCCCTGGGGAACCACTGCCTGTCTAAAAAGGGCAGGGGACATCGTGCAGCTCCTAAGTCACCTCTGAGTAAAACGTGGATAAACTTGCTAATTGTGGAGCTCTGGACCCCACGAGTAACTCCGGGGCTAAAGGGGCGTCCAGACACGCTGGCCTTCTCGCTGGAGGACGGAACCCGCGCTGTGGCCCCTACACAGTGCGCTCCACCGGACTTCTGCACCCCGCATCTCGGCTGAATTCTGTGTGGGGCGCAGAGAACCGGGGCCCAGGAAGTGAGCGGCCGGGTCCTCGCGGTGGCGGGAGGCGGCTTCCCGGTGACAGTGGGGGACGCGTGGGCACCTCCACGCGCGACTGCTCTTGACTTTGAGGCTGACTTGTAAGCTCGCTGGCGGGCCGCTGCGGGGGACTGAACCGCGTGTGCACACGCGGGACGGACGGCTTTGCGCGGGTTCTGCAGGCCGCCCAGCCCCGCAGCTCCCGGGCTCTGGTGTCTGGGTGGGACCTCACCAGCCCGCCAGGTCCCCCGCGAGCCCTTCCTGCTCGGGTCCCCTTTCTCCTGGCTGGGCACCCCTGCTCCTTACCCTGCAGGCTGTTTCTCGGCTTCTCGGGCAGCAGCGCCTCTACATCGTGCCTGAGGCAAAGCAGCTGCTGTTCACAGATCAGCTCCAAGGAAAGAAGACCAGACAGACACTAAGGAAGCCAGGAGAGACCAGACGGCCTTCCCCTCGGAACAGCTGCCTGGTTAGCTCTCCCTGGGCGGAACACCCAGGCTCACTTCCCAGGGTGGCTCCGAAAGAATTCGGGCCCTGAAACCAGGCACCTCAGGCCTCCACCAGGACAGTTTAGCATGGCAGGGGCCCCACACCTCCTCTGGGTGAACTGGAAAGTCACGGTATCTTAACCAGGAAGCAAAACGGAGCATAGGCTAAAAAGATGGATTGAAAGAAAATGAACTATGAACACCATAGAAAATGAGAAGCGAAGTGTACACATTTAATATGTATTTAAAACTTCACACACAGTGGGCGTGAGGCACCAGTGTTCCAGGAATAAACTGCATGTAACCTGCGTGACATGCTGGGGCACTCACCCCAGGTAGAGGGGAGCATGGCAAGGACTGGAGCGGATGCAATGCGTGGCAAAGGGCCAGTGAAGACAGTGTGACAAAGGCCCTCCAAATGACACAGGGGAACATTGTAACTCCCAACCTCTTAGATGTCAAATGTGCCAAGGTCATGGTCACCAAAGTTGAAGAGTAGATTCTAAAAAACAACAGAGAGCTGGGCATGGCGGTGCATGCCTATAATCCTGAGGAAGGCAGATCCTTGCAAATTTGAGACCAGCATGGGCTACATAGAGAGCTCAAGGCCAGCCTAAAACTGCATAGTGAGAGACTCTGTTTCAAAAAGACAAAAAAAAAAAAAAAGAAAGAAAGAAAGAAAGAAAGAAAGAAAGAAAAAGAACAATGGAGATTAAAAGTAAGAAAATTTAACTGAGAGAGAGACAGCTCTGAGGAGAAAGGAGGGGACCTAGAAAATGGATATCCAGTGAGCCCACTTCTCAAAGAAAATTTTATAGAGCAAAATCATGAGGTAGGTACAAAATCACAAGGTGGTTTCCAACGTGGGACAAAACTGTGATCAACCAACATGATTTATTTAGGCAATGTGGATCCATTGGGGAAGCAATCACATAGCAAGCGTACATGGAAAGAACAAGCATTTTTTTGGAAGAGATGAATCAGGGGGTCCTAGTCACTCACCTGGGTGACTGACTGATACCTATCTAGACTTTATTGGACCAGGTAATATGTAGATGTGGTCATTGCATCTTTGTCTCAAGGGCTAGCCTTCAGGGAATGTGCCTCAGCCACGCACTGATGCCTTTCAGTGCTTAAGTCTGACTGCCTGTAATATTTCTACCTAAGTTAGCTATCTGTGATAACCAGACAGGACCTAGGATCTCACCATTCAGAAGACCCCAGGCACAGCTTGGAGCACCAGCCCTCAGCTGGGAATGGCTCCTCTGGGCCAGGTGTCTTCTGGTGCCTTCTGCACACAGCATCAGGATGGCAGGTCCCAGGGAGTCCTGGACGCACCTCTGTCCTGCTCCCTCCCCTCCGTTACTTAAAGCACAGCAAGCATCTCCCTGTGAGTGACTGTTCTCAAGACAAATGGCTCAAGAGTCTGAAATGGAGCTTGGTGCTGAACACAGTTAAGTGCACCTGACACTGTTTTAGTCATGAATGCTAATGGACTCATGACCATTTCCCTAAGTGCAGCAGCTGCTTTAAAATGAGTAGTCCTTTGGCAAGCACACGGTCCTGAGTTTGATTCCAAATACAAAGAAGAAGGAAGGAAGGAAGGAAGGAAGGAAGGAAGGAAGGAAGGAAGGAAGAAAGAAAGAAAGAAAGAAAGAAAGAAAGAAAGAAAGAAAGAAAGAAAGATTTCTGAACAGGTGTTGATATTGATTGCCTCATTGAGCAAGTCACCATACTTACCAGAAGTCACAGTCCTCAACTGGACATGCAGGCAGTTCAGGGAGAGTCCTTCTCAGTTCTGAATTTTGGTTTTAAGGTATTTGCTATGGATATGCTGCTGTCATTCCCAGGTTAATTTGGAATGTCACGAAATAGATTTGATGGTGATGTAATTCTGAGCCTTCATAATTCATATTTTACCTTAGAGGAAAAAGAAAAGAGCAAAAATAGGTGCCCAGAGGAAGCTTCAAAATCTGTAGGAGGGACAGAAGGGACCTTCTGGTTCTGATTTCTTTAACTAGGTCTCTAGGTCTGCACGTGTTTGAATGTTACTTGGGGGTGCTCAAACCATCACTGTGCCCAAAACCATCCCCTGAGCCACTGGAGAGCACATATGGGTCATAATACTAGGTGACATTCTGCACTATACCTTGCAGGTTTGGGTACAGCAGTGCAGTCGAGTCTGCTAATGCTATGCCAGCTCTGGGCCCCATCAACTGAGCGGGTCCCTTCCAAGAGGTTGCTGGTCAGAGGCCCTAGAATGACACCAGCACCCTAAGAAGTCAGGAGAAAGGCAGCTTAGAAAACACAGTGCTGTGTGCCTTTTTCATGTCAGATGTGCCATGAGGTTGTGCCACAGAAAAGTGCCCTCTTCTCACCCACACGTCCTTGTTGACACCTGTACTGCTGTGCATGAGTAGAACTGGCATCCTCCGAGATACACAAATGTGTGACTCTTTTCTTCTTCCTCTAAGTTAAAATATCATGAATTATAAAGGCTCAGAATCCCACCACCACCAAATCCATTTTGTGACAGTCTAAATTTACCTGGGAATGACAGCACCACATCCATAGGATGCAGAGTTGAACCAACAATTTAAGATCTGTTTTTCTCTTTGTCCATAGTGGACCATAACACTAATATTGCCCAAAAAAAGTGCAGAAAATGACTCTGTTGGACCCATGTTTATGCTTTAGAATACTTCTATTGATGAATTATTAATTTTAATTTTATGGCTTTTATTATATTAAACAGTGTGTACTTAACAGGAGACATATCACAAAAATGAAGTGTTGAATTTTTAATTCTTACTGAGTATTTACAGACAAACATCAAAACTTCAAAATTGACTTTTTTGGTATATGAAGTCTAAAAAACAACAACACAAATAAATTCTTCTATGAACTACAATGGCAATGGCAGTATCACTCTACCAACAAATAGTCTTCACTTCAGTTATCATACCTCAAGCAGTCTGCACACAAGACAATAGCACATTCCACACACATGTGTCACTTGCCCAGACAGTACATGTGTTTGCTTTCCTGGCATTTTTGTTGGACATTCTTGACATCTCAATGGTCTTATTATTTTTTAAAAAATTGTTATTATATTATATAGTATGTAGTTAACAGGAACATAAAATTACAAGAAAATAAAGTATTATATTCTTAATATGTATTGTGCATTTAGATACCAACATTTTCACATAAGCTGTGTATTTGCTTACAAAACCTAAAATATAGTATTGGAAATAAAATCCTATTTGAACTACAATGAAACTACCAGTAGAATGCTGCCACAAAATTAAGCTGTGTTTCAATTGTCACACCTAAAGCAGGCTTCCCACGTGACAACTGCACGTTCCATGCCTAGGTGTCACTTACACTGACAGCTCATGTGCTTAGCTTTCCTTTCCTATGTGGCAGTCTTGTCACCTCTCTTCTCTTCCTGTTTTGTCAGGAGCTTCATATTATATTGTATATTACTTAGCAGGGAAATTATACAGCAATAAAATAAAATATAAAATATATAATGAGTGCTTAGAATAGACATCAATATTTTCACAACAGCTGTTTTCTTCCTTACAAAACCTCAAACGTAACATCAAAAACAAACCTATGTGAATTACAATGTAAACACAACAGCCTACCACAGAAATAGTCTGCTTCAACTGTCACACCCAAGACAGGCTCCACACAGGACAACTACATGTCTCATATACAAATATCACTTACATTGGTAGGACATATGTTTTGTTTTCCTATCCTTTCTTGTAGGCCACTATTGACTTCATTTTTTTCCTTGTTCTAGTAGGTCTTGTGATGTTGCACCTGCCTATCCACCTGTCAGCTCACCAGGGAGCTCCACAATTTTTTGGCATAGTTCCCAAGGTAGAAAAATTCTGTTTTTCTCTGATGTACATGATTCTTATGACTTCCAGTCCTAATCCTCTAAGAAAATTTTTCCATATTTTTCACTTGTTACTTTCTTCATAAACTACCAAACTTTTTATGACACACATGTTTAGGATCAAGTAAAACACGAGCATTGGCCAATGCTTCATGTTCAAGTGACATCATAGTTGCTGCATAACTCATCAAAAACATTTATCCCACATTTGGTTTTGTTGTAGAAAATTTCCATCTCAGGGTTCTGATTTGTTGAGGTTTCCTAATCAATATTTTCATCATGGTGAAATGTTGACATCAACAGTACCAGCTTGTTTTTCTTTGCCATATACAAGGCCAATGTTATAACTTCCTGAAATTTCAAAGATTGTACTATACAATTCTCTGTTTTGAAATTGTATCATTTCATTTCAACTTTCTGCTCTGCTCCTGTATACAGTTTCTGTGCTGGTCAACTTATGTTCTATTAACAAAAGTAACATCAATTAGAAACTGGTAAACCAATTGTTGAATGTCATATTTTGATTAGTTTGGGAGAGGGGAGCAACAAGTCTGCTCAAAGTATCATTAGGTTTGTCACTATATGATGGCTGAGTTTCAGGATAAATGTCTAAATCAAAAGCGTAATAGTTGCATCTACAAGGACATAAATTTTTTATGCCATATTTTGACCCATTGCTTTTCCATAAGTCTTTTACATTTCTGGGTTCTCCTGAGAAATTCCTGCTAAGTATAGCAGACCTTTGAATACTTTCAGTTCAGCCCATGAAGTATCATAATAAATACATATTTGAATATGGCTATTGGTCCATACAAAATATTTTATTTAAATTTCACCCTTTGTGTATTTCACAGCATCTTGTAGTATTTCATCTGTTATAATTTCCAACAAAGAATATCAGTGCTGGCATTCTGTCCAATACTTTTCACCCTTGCTGAGACCCTCACTATATTTTAGGACCTAGTTCTAATATTGGATAATTCTATTTGTTTGCATGGGTGTTTTGTAACATTTCAACTAGTCAAATATTTACTCACAACGCTGTTATCTTCATCATCTGAATCAAGGAAGTCAGCATTCTCTGGGTTTGCATCAGTTGATTCTTATTCTATTTCACTGTCACAAGAAATTTGGTTCCCATGGCAGACATCAAATTCATCATCATCATCATCATCATCCACCCACACCACTCTTCTATTACCGAAAGCATTGTATTTTACCATAGTGGATCATCTTCTTCATCCATGCTTGAATAATCTGATTCACTTTTGACTTCCAAAGCTTGCAACTCTGGCTTTTCATGTGTCGTTGTACTAAATTGAGCTACGTCTATCAGAAAAATTAAAATAAAACTTTTAAAATAACCCCCATCTAGCCTTGATTTTCCCATGGAAAGAGGCTGTCCACTGATTTGCAGTCCTGCTCTTGATGGGGAGAGAAGTGGCCCCTCAGGGCCAGCATGAGCCCAAGCCTACCTGGGAAAACCAGAACCCTCCTCAGCTATGGCCGAGTGCCACTCGGCCAATGCACTAAGCCCAAAACTTCTGCAGAAACTTAAGAAAGGAGAACAACCTGGAGCTGATGCTGCTCACCATCACTAAGGAAAGCTTCGTGCAGGGCAGAGCCCAGGCTAGGTGAGCAGAAGCCACAGGGTAACAGCAGTAGATGGGTCTGTCTGATGAGATTGGCATCCGAGTAAACCACACTAGACTTTCCCGGCACAAGACCAACTTCCCCTCACTTCAAGCAGGGCAGTCATCAGGCAGGTACAGGTCTTCAACAAATATTGACTCACTTGTGTGCTAATGGAAAATATCCCCTCTCATAAATGACAAGGCAAAGAAGGTGCTGAAATTAAGCACGACAGTGTTTCGATGATTTGTTTAAAAATGCAAACCACTGAAGCTGGGGAAAGAACTCAGTGGTTCCACCATCAAGCAAGCAGTCAATCAATTCAAACAGACACAGCTACCTGGGGAACTGAAGCAAGAATATCACAAGTCTGAGGCCAGTCTGAGTAACATCGTGGTCTCTGTCTCAAAATAAAAGCTAAAAAGGTCTGGGGCTGTAGCTCACTAGCAGAGCACCCTGGGGTTTCAGTCTTCAATATCACACACACACACACACACACCCATCCCACATGTGCATATAACTGAGAGGCTTTTTATACAGTAAGCACAGTATCCCAAAATATGTTGTGTCACTGCTACCCGTGAATCTTAGGCAAAGTTACATAAATTATAATTTGGTATTGCACAATTCTCCAAAATCCCCGCATGTTTTCCAGACACTGGTTGGGAGGAGTCAGGCTACTTGTCAGGTACTGGTTTGAAATCAAAGAACACAGAGCCTGGCTTTGGCTCCTCGCCATCCCTAAGATCTGGAACCTGCCACTCACCTCCATCACCTTCTGGACTCCCGCAAGACACAGTGGTTCCATTTGAGGTTTTTTCCTTGGGTTCACAGGGATTTCTCAAAATCCCAGGAGGCCCTTAAATGAGTGATCCTTTATTCTTTAGGGTGCTGCCATCCTGTGGCTGCTCTGTTCCTTCACATTTGGTGTCCGGACATTGAAAGACCGAAATCTTTGCTGCCAGCAGCTGGGCAGGAAGGACCAACACTGAGCAGAGCAGTCTGCTTTTCCTGAGTTCCTGCGGGTAGAGGATGAAGGCTCAAAATACTCCTAAGTGTTTACATTAAAATACTTATTACAGTAAAGGACACATGACCCTTCCCTCTCCTCACAATCCTCTCCTTGTTTTGAACACATTCAGCCCATCATTCTCCCCACTTTCTGAAGCAGCTCTGGAGTCCTCTTCCTCGAGTGTCTTCATGAAGTGTGATAAAAAAATATGGTGAATGCGCTACCAAATGCCATCCATCAGAAAGGCAGCTTGTGAAAACATGGCACTGTGTCCACATCACCTTAGCCACCAGATCCGGCACTGTGTGACTCCTGGCTCTTCCCCAGCCAAAATGACCATGAAAGGGGCACATTTTGAGTCATCTTAGGACATCAAGGCAGCCAGGACAGCACAAGTAAAGACACCAGAGCTGCTTTGGAAAATGTCAAGAAAGATGGGATGAGTGCTTTGAAAACAAAGGAGGATTCATGGCCATGTGTAATTAAAACTTTCTACATTTACACATTCATCATATTTTTTAATCATACCTGGTAGTGTAGAAATAGTGAAAAACATACAGTTTGAAAAAATTCCAGGTGGAATGATGTCAGAACCTAATTAACCAATGATATGATAAAAGTATCTAGGACTGACGAGCCTGACAGTTTACACAACTGCTTTTGAGTCCCCTGGGAGGTGGGTGAGTTAGGATGGATCCATAAAAATTGTCTGGCTCCAGTTTATTTGCTTATTGCATTTTGTTTTATACACAGATGCTTTAAAATGCACTTTATCTGGACAGGGTGGTATACTCGGTCATCCCAATTCTGGGAAAGCTAAAGCAGGAGGATCACAAGTACAAGTCCAGCTTAGGTCATTTAGGAGGAGACTCTGTCTTAAAATAAAATTGTAAGCTGGGCATGTTGGCAATGCCTGTATCCCAGCACTCTGGGAGGCTGAAGTAAGAGGATTTTGCAACTTTGAGCCCAGCCTAGGCAATTTAGCAATTTAGTGAGACACTGACTCAAAAATTAGAATAAAGGGGCTGGGATCTAGCTCAATGCAAAGGTCTTGGGTTCTTACTATTAGAAAAAAAAATTAAAGGCTTTGGGTTTAGTTCAGTTGTGCTAGGGCCTGATTTAAATCCTTAGGCCCAGGAAAAACAAAAAGGAAGAGAAGGAGGAAGAAGAGGAGGAGGAACTGAGGATGGTGACAAACTCCTGTAATCCCAGCACTTGCCAGGCTGAGGCAGGAGGATTGTTGCAAATTCAAAAGAAGCCTGGGCGACAAAATGAGCTCAAGGCCTGCCTGAACTGCATAGTGAGACCCTGTCTTAAAAGACAGAGAGAGAGAGAGAGAGAGAGAGAGAGAGAGAGAGAGAGAGAGAAAGAGAGAGAGAGAGAGAGAGAGAGAGGAGAAGGGAGAACGGAGAAGGGAGAAGGGAGAAGGGAGAAGGGGGAGAGGAAGGAAGAGGAAAAGAAAAATTCAGAAAATTTAGTAGGATCTTCTCCTATAATGTTGCCAAATTGTTACTGGAATAAGCTTCATTGCCTAGAGAGAATCAGTGAATTTTTTTCTTTCTTATGGTACTGGAGACTGAGCCCCAGCAGTCTGGACAAGCACTACCAGCAACCTTTCTCCTCAGCCCTTTTTAGAGTGTTGTTTGTGAGGCCAGGTCTTGCTAAGTTGTCCAGGCTGGCTTTGAACTTATAACCCTCCTGCCTCAGTCCCCAAGCTTGGATTTTAATTGTGTATAATCATGCTGGGCAAAGTTGTGTTTTCTGAAATGTTTTTTTAAAAAGGCCATACATAGAACACCTACCAAATTCTGCTTATATTTAATTAGAGCACGTCTGTAAATCACTCATACAAATATCACAACTCGAGATTGTATATAGCTCAATAAGAATCTCAGGAGGCTGCTGTTGGCCCCACACTTCAGGCTGAGAAACAGATATATTATGTAGAGGTACAAATTCCCTATAAAATGTGACAATAAAATTAATTAAAAAGAATCAAATGGGGTTGCTCATGCTGACTTTCCAAACTGCACTGAACTATTCATCCACTTCTGAGAGATAAGGATTAGACAGCTAACAGTCAAATTTCTCAAACAATTTTGTTTTGTTTTGTTTCTTGAGACAGAGGTTCACTATGTAACCCAGGCTGGCCTTGAATTCCCAGGAATCGTTCTGCCTCAGCCTCTGACTGATGGGATGAGAGGTGTGCACAACCACACCCAGATCAAAAACCAATCTGTTTTAGTCAGTATGATAAAGAAGTCCTAAAGCAACCTGTTATGGTTTGAGTCTGGATGTCCCCCTAAAGCCTCATGCAGTCATGGAGGCAGGGTTCTAGAGTTTGTGAATGATTTATGGTCTAATACTGGGATTATGAGTGTGAGTGCTACCCCCAAGTGGGTGTGGGCTAAGTACACTATAAACTATAAGGGACAGAAAGAGTTCTCTCTGTACTCCTCCCTGTTTGCTCTTGTTGCTTGTGCTGTTTTCCACCACCATGAACTGTTGCCCTCTGCCATGCCACTCTGCCTTGGAGCAGCTGATTACAGACTGAAATTTCCACAAACTCTGAGCTGAATAAAACTTTCCTTCTCTAACTTTGGGTATTAAGTATTCTGTCCCAGCAATGAGAGAAAAGTAACCAAGACAACCTGACTTCAGCAGCCAGTTACTCCTCCATCATCAGCAGCCATATAAGGAAGGAACTTTGGAAAGAGGACTCGGTTCTTCGTGTTCTTAGCCCCTCCTTGTCAGGTCTGTAACCCCTCTGCTCAGCTCTGGTCTGGAACTAACTTGATGTGCCTTGTCCTCCAGGTCTAGGTCTCAGAATCTTCTCCGCCTGCTGCTGTCTGGGCCACTGTCCCTCCTCGTGTCCAATCTGGGCACTACTCTCCCCACGAAGATGCCAGCCCAGCCCTGTGGTCTGCTGCTGCCTCCATCCTCCTCCCTGAACACACATTGTGTTGTGATCCCCAGCAGCGGTTTTTTCACCCTCTCCTGAATTCATAAGTCAAAGTCCCAGTGCCCACATTATTGGAAATGAGATCTCAAGGAAGTGATGAAGTACAGATGAGATCCTAGGATGGGTCCCACTCTGGCACAGCCCTTGATCCCCAGTAGGATAAACCTGGACACAGGCATTTCCAGAGGGAAGACGAGCTGAAGATGGGCTAGGCAGCACCTACAAACCCTGGACAGAGGCTGGGAACCTCAACTCTGGCCTAGACATGAGGTTGTGCATTCCTGGGGTTTAAGCCACTGGCCAGGAAGCCTTCTTGGCAAATGAGGAAGTCATCCTGGGGACACTGAGTCACATCTACTTTCTTGGGTATATTTGTGGCTAACCCTAATTTAAATGCTCCAATTCTAGAAAATACTTAGTTACTTTTCTCATTGCTGACACAAAATACCCAACACCAAAAGTTAAAGGAGGAAAGGTTTATTTGCCTCCTAGTTCATGGAGGTTTCAGTCTATAGTCTGCTGGCTCCAAGGCAGAGTGGCACATGGCAGAGAGGCACTGCAGAGGAGAAGCAGTTCATGGTGGACAGAAGACACCAAAAGCAAGCAAGGGCCCTTAATGACATCTTTCTGCCCCCTTTTACATTGCACCCAGGCTACCGGGCTTAGGGCAGTGCCAAACCAATCAGTGAACTAATTTAGTGAACACATACCCTTAATCTAGCATTATATACTCTAGATCCAGCCAGCTCTGAAAAGCCCCCTGTGACCACAGGAGGCTTTGGGGGACATGCAGACATAAGCCATAACAAATTCAAAAACAAGAAGTTGTTATTTTCATCCAGAAACTGTTCACATCTTAAACTATTTTTGAGGAAAACTAAGTAAAGAGTTAATTATTTGAAAGGGACTGTATAATTCATAATCGGACCAGAGGATTAACAGTTGGAACTTTCAGACACAAGTTTTGACTTTGGCAGTGTTTCTCTTCACTATCTCCTCCTTTATCCCCATCCCTGCCAGCTTTTATCAGGCTTGTGAAGAGACAACCAGCTATTTTCCTTCGATCGTTCTCAATATTTCAGGCCAAGAGGAAGAATAGAATATTAGTTTTGTGACTGTCAAGTAGCAGTCTTTTAAAGAACACTGTCCAGAGGAGAAAATGAAAATCACTTGAGAGTTACCAACTACAATTGTCAATTTGGTTTTCTGTTGGTTTTTTGTTTGTTTTTGTTTTTCTTTTGGTTTTAGACTCAGGATCTATCACATAGTCCAGGCTGACCTCGAACATGCAAGTTTCCTGCCTCAGCCTCCTGCGTGCTGGGATTACAAGTGTGTGCTGTGATGCCTGGCTTACATTTTTGACCACCTAGGATCTAAGCACCTTCCAACTATAGGCTCTCCTGAGCCAGCCAAGGAAGCTCCTGTGGTTTCCCTAGGGTCCCTTCAGGGTGTGATACAGATACCTGTCCAAGGCCAAGGACCAGACCAGGTGTTGTGACTCTAAAGAGAAAGGAACTGCCACAAACCCAAATATAAGTCCTGAGCAGAACTATAGCTCAGGTGAAGAGCATTTCCCAGCACCCCCGAAGCCCAAAGTTGATCCCTGGCTCAGGGGTGGTGGTGAGGGATGAAGTTCTTTATTAGGAATTGAATGCCTACAGAAGCACCCACAACCTTGCCTTCAGGTGAGTATGCATCTGCTGTCACCATGGCAGGCACACTGTGGCACACGCCCTCCTATCCCACCTCACCTCAGGCCTGGCACAGCAGGTGGATGTGTCCAAGTCTGCAGACCCAAGGGTAGGATGGCTTGCAGGCATAGGGAAGAAAGAAGGGGACACAGGCCCAGAGGGAGGGGAGAGTCCTCACCCCCACCAAGTGCAGCCACAGCAGAACACAGGACCCAAGGAGAAATGACTCAAACCCGAAGCCAAGATGCACACAATGGCATTGGAAGGGGCCCCTCATGATGGCCTTCACCCTAACAGGTACCATACAAAACCCTCCCGACCCTCCAGTAGTTACACACAAAGAAACAGAAGGCCAGGTGCCTTGAGGCAGGAGGACTGTGAGTTGGGACAGAACGTCAAGTGGTTTCAGTCCATGACGGTTTCAGTCCATGACGCCAGGCTCTAGGCAGAAGGGCCCTGGAGGACAGCTGCTCCTCTCATCACAGTCAGGATGCAAGGAGAAGGGAAGGAGCCAGGAAGGAAGGGGCGGGACCAGACTCGGCCCAGCGTTCATTCCAGCGACCCAGACACACCCAGAGACGTGCACAGCATGCCCTGGCCACCTCCAGGGGTCTCTCAGGCCAGGCCAGGCAAAAACCATGACTGACCATCACAGGAACCCAAAAGCAGCTTCTGTATCCTGTGTCTGTCATATTGGAGTTGATGAAAATCTTGCACTTAAATGTGCAAAAACCGTTATAGGAAAACAGGGTGCATAAAACATGGCTCAATCATCAGTGTTTGTTTTAAAAAAAAAAGTCAAGATTTTAGCTTAAAGCTTTAAAATGAGCCACAGACATAGTAATAAAAATATATAGCCTGGGACAAGAATGTGACTTCTCCATGGGGACTTGAACAGAAGGGGCTGTTTTTCAGCCTGAAAGGGAAATGAAACTCTGAAACTTGTACCACAATGACAGCACCTGAAGACTGTGAAGGGAAATGCCTTCAACACATGGGGACGAGCACCATCTGGGTCTGTTGGATCTCTCAAGTTGGGACTCAATTTGGGGACGGGGTGGGGGGTGGGTTGACAGGCAGGGAGCTGCCTGTAGGAGGAATAAAAGGTGTATATAGGGGGGGTGTGATCGCACTTAATGAACTGTGCACTTAAAAATGAATAAAATGGATTGGGAAAGCAGGCAGCCACCAGCATGCCACTTTAGTAAGTGGCTGTGTCCTGGCAAGCCGAGGCTGTCCCAGGGCAAGAACCATATCAACGTTTCCTGAGACCAGCAACGTGCCATGTTGGACCTTGGGGTGCTGGGAAAATGGGCAACCAGTTCACCCCTCTGGTTGGCGGCTGTGAGCCTACGGGGATGAGGGCTAAGAATCAACATCCATCCATCCATCCATCCATCCCCCCGCCCCCGCTAGCAAGTGAATGCCAGAGATCTGAGCCAGTCTTGCAAGTTTGAGTATATGCTATATAGCAAATAATGGGGATTTTCTTCTGCCATCTCTTTGAGGGCAGATATTTTTGTCTCTGTTTTGCTCTGTTTTGATCAATGGTATTGCCCTATTCAATATTCTGTTCTTGTAATTTCGGTATTTCCTTCGATATTGCTCTGCCTGATTGAAGAAACAGCTATTGTGAAGAAAACCAGATGTACTATTGTGCCTATTGCTGTTGTCCCAGTGGCCTGCTGTGAGGTTCTGTGCCAATTTCACTGCACTGCCTCAGTTGGCTATGTCCTGTCTTGTTCTGCTGTGTTTTACTACCTTCAAAATAAAATAAATAATTTTTTTAAAAAAATGAATAAAATGGTAAATTTCATGGAGCATAAATTTTATTATACTTCTTCTCAAAGTCAAAAAATTATATTCAAGGACTGAGGGTGCCGCTCAGTAGCAAAAGTGCCTGGCAGGCCCAAGGCCCAGCATGTGACCTCCAGGGTCACAGGTACATGTGCACACACGTGCACACACTTACCGCATCATCTACTTCCAGTCCCAAGGTGTCAGGTCCCAACTCCATGGTGACACTTTTGAAATTCAATGTAGCATAAGTTTTAAAATAGTTTTTCATTTAAAAAAAATCACTTGAATTTGCAATAAATTGTTGCTAAAACAAAAAAAGTAGAAAGATGATTGTCAAGCATAAAGAAAATGATGATCTTTTCCCATAATTAAAAATTAAATTCTCCATGTAAACATTAATGCTAATTCATGGAACATTTTTATAATGAGGAGGAGTCCCAGAACTCATGAGGAACTGAAAAGAACCCCCCAGGCTAACAGTTGCTATTTTGTAGCACCAGAGGACTTGTGCATTGTGACAGCTGAGTTCTGCCAAAGGAAAATGCTCTGCAGGGGAAGAGCCCGAGGCGCTGGGCACAGAGCAGGGCCACCCATCACCCCAGGAGTTGCTGCGGCCCCAGCTCCAGCTGCACGCTCACGCAGCTCCACTGATGAGGGGCCATGTCCTGCCCACCCTACCATTGCCTGGCGGCTATGACACCCAGCAGCTGCCTGCTGCTCCTCCCTGTGACCTCAGTCACCTGTTGCTCAGTTTACAAATCCTGTGCACCACCCCTCGGCTTTGGAGCTTTGTCTTTGCACTAAAGTACATTTCTTCCCATTTGCGTCTTGCAATGATATCTCTAAGTTGTGTTTTAAAACAATAACAATAAAATAACCACTCAACATGTTACTGTCGTTTTAATGTCCTTAAAACTTATTGTAAACATGCTGGAGTAAGTGGTGGTGACTCCTGGAATCCCAGGTCTTAGAGGCTGGGGGAGGTGGATTCTGAGCACAAGGCCCAGCTGGACTATATAGAGAACCTGTCGCAAAAAATTACTGTAAATAATTACAGTAAATGTGAAAAATGTGCTGTTTCTGTCATACAGATTCAGGCTTTTCAGCAAGTGAGGCATGAGATTCGTCACAGACCAGAGGCAGCAGAAGCTGTCTGTAAAGGCCACGTGGCGACTGTCGGGCTTCCTGGGCCTCCTGCCTGTGACTGCTGCCCAGCTCTGCCTCTGTGGCCTGGACACAGCGACAGACAGCAACCTAACAACTCCGAACACAAAACAAGCAGTGGGTTCACAGAAACCAGCGCTGGGTCTGCTAGGGAGGAAAGATCACAGCTGCCAGTGCAGGGGTGCAGGTGGGAGGGTGCTTCGTTCATGTCGGTGAGCTCCGCTCCTTCGGGCTCCGCTGGCGCTCCTCCTGTCCCCGAAACAGCAGCCACAGCAGCTCCCAGGGGATACATGCTCTTTCTCCTGCATCACAGGCCACGGGACCAAGATGGGCACCATTCGCTGACCCCTCCAGGGCCAGCAGAGGACAGAAGTGGGCACCACTTGCTGATCCCCTCCAGGCACAATGAAGTGGACAGAACTTGGGTGCAGAGCCCCACAGCGTGGCTGACGGACGGCAAGGCCTGAGGTGTGCGGGTCCTAGGAGGCTGCGGTAAAGGAAGCAAGGCCAGTGGAGGGGATGCCAAGTCAGACCCAGGCCGGACACTCACAAGCTGGAGCCAGCCTGGGCTGCGTGGTGAGACTTTGACTCAAAATTTTAAAAAGGAGTAAAGAAATGTAGCTCAGTGATAGTGAAGCTGGAGACTGGGGCATGACCAACTTCGCAAATGAGTTTGCTAATTGTAAAATCCTGTCGATTACAGAGATCCAGGACACGCGCCTAAGCCATGTACCTGGGACCAATCAGAGATAGTGATCTTCAGCTTTTCTCCGGGAACTCAAGCAGGCTTCTGATAGGATGGCCCCGATCTGACATCAGCCTGCAGGGTGGAGGGACAAAAAGATGGGTGGCTTTGAGCTCCTGGCCATCTGCGCACGCTTTCACGGTGTTCTGTTCTCACCCTTGAAGAGTGTATTTCTTTTCCTCCTTTTAGTTGGCCCACACTCACTGTGTAGAGCATGTTTCTTTTCCACCTTTACTGAATGTAAAACATCCTGAATTTTGCACTTACTTTGTCCACATCTTTGTTCAGGAAATGAACCTGGGAAGAATTTCTGAGTCCCAGAACCCCAGAGCCCAGTGAGAGCAGAGAGCCCTTATGTTCTCTCCAGCTCCTGAGAGCAGAGAGCCCAGGCTCTAGGGGAGGAAGTTGTCCTGGGGGCCAGCCCTCAGAGGATGGGGGCTCGCTGCCCCTCTGTCCCTGCTCCTCATTCTGTGGAGTGAGAAGTCTCCTGCCGGTTCTCCGCCCCAAAGTGAGGGCTGCCTGGCCACTTGGATGGAAGCCTCCTGAACCAAGAACCCAAAGAAACCTTTCCTTTACCAAGGGATTACCAGTGACACAAAGATGACTTGCACAATTGATTTTCTATTCAAACAGAATACCCGAGATTGGGACACTGATGAAGAAAGAGGTTCCCAGAGCTCACAGTTCCAGAGTTCGGGAAGCAAGGGACACCGAGCTGCACCTGGGGCTTTACACGTGATACAGGGCACCAAAGGGTGACATAAAGCAGGTGCATAGCCTAAGATTCCACCTGTCCTGACAGAGCCACCAGCACCATCCGGGGGCCACTTCTGGTAACCCCATTGGGTCTTTATTACCTCCCCAGGGGCCCACACCAAAGGCCACAGTCAAGAAATTCAGGACACGAGACTCACTGAAACCTGAGGGGAGCAGGACATAAAACCTACCCTTGGCAGAACACACATGTTCACTGACTCCTACAGCGCTTTTGTGAGAATTAAAGTGCATGAAATCATACATCAATGTCCTGTTATAAACCATACCACTCAAGAGAAGCAAGATGCTAAGGTGGTGCTCACATAACCTTGTGAAGCAGGGTCAAGTTTATGTAGAGCTTACACACACACAGGAGCCTGGCAGGCACATCAGCCTGAGGGAGGAGACACAACAGGGACCTTGCAGATGCAGAGCCTCAGGGTGGAGGAGAGAAGGGGGTCCCCATATTGAGAAGGCAGCAGAAAATTGATTGTGGAATGAGTTCTGTGCAATTCACCAGTCTCGCTCCTTACAGATACATGTGGAAAGCAATGTAGTTGTAAATGTGTGCATGCGTGTTTGTACACTTGCATTTGTTGGTGTGCACACATCTGCAAGAGCCTACCTCTTGGAACAGTGACCACACCACCTGTCACAGGAACACCAAGCACCAGAGCACCCTTTACACATCTACTTCCATTAGAAAGCACAAGTTCTCCATGCAGAAATGATCATCTTCAGGAAGGGGACTGACAATGTCCTAGACGACCTTGGAATTCCTTGTGCCCAAAGCAAGATGTGCTCAGAACAGCAAGGACACATTAACACACCCAGGTGTCAGGCTGCAGGGCTCCTGTGGTTGAACCTGGACGCCCCAAGGCATGGTGGTGAGTAAAGCCAGTAAAAGTTAAGGTTCAATGAGAAAAATAGGGCTTTGTGGGTTTAATTTATATACATAAAGAGAAAGTCTGATGAGAAATAGGATGAGGGAGAAAGCTGCAAAATACCTCTTCACAGAACACTTAACAGTTACAAGAAGAACAGAAAATCTCTGGAAAGAAACCAGTAGCCTATGGCTCCATTCAATGACCCAGATTAGCACTGTCAGTTGAGTGATACTGACAGATTGATACAGGAGCTTCCTGATGGATGGAAAGGACATGCAGTGACATTCCTGAAAAGATGTGCAGTCTGAACATGATCACGAGGAAGCCAGAGTAAAAGACAAAGTCAAAGGCCTACGATCTTAAACAGGAGTCAAAGCCATCAAAGGCTGAGAGTGATTTCTAACTTGAGGAGATGAGAAAGGCACAAGAACTAAACAGCCCACGATTCCGAGCTGGGTTGTTGGGCAATGGCAGACCTTACTGGGACAGATGGAGAACGTGGATGCGGTCTGTGAACATGACGTGGGTCTGATGGTGGTAATGCACGCATGGCAATTTTCTGGTTTGTGTAGTTATACATGGCTTAGGTGGCGGAATGGCATCACTTGTAAAGAATATGCCCCAAAGTCTTTGGAAGTGATGGGTAGCAGGTTAGCCACTTACTATCTAATGTTTAGGGAACAATTTATCATACAGAGCTGGCTACATCCTTGTATCTTTGAGATTATTTTAGAAAAAACTCCTTCAGGGGAACCCTTCTCCCCACCAGGACTTCAGCAGCCAGTGAGAGTTTGGATGAACCCTTTCCCCACCCAGAGGACCTTGGCTAACTGGCAGGAATCTCGGCAACCACTCCCCTGACCCACAGGACCTCAGCAGGCAGGTGAGAGCACCAGTGAGACCTCCCTCCACATGAAGGACCCGCAGCAGGCCTATGAGAGCTTGGGTGAGACTTTTCCCCACATGGAGGAACCCAGATGGGCCTGCAAGACCCCCAGTGACACAGTAGAGCCCTGGCTAGGGTACACATCATGGACAGGTAGGTCTAATGGTCTGGAAAACTCTGAAGCTGCGGTAACAATATGGGCTAAAGGTCTATCAACACTCATAGACTAGTCAGCCTAGGAAGAATTGAGGACTCACCCAACTGGTCCCACAGAAGGAATTCAGGGGACTGGCCCATCCCCTACACTGTGAGACCAGGAAACTGGGTGAATGCCAGCCATACAGTAGGACCCAAAGACACAAAAGATGAATAGGAGAGAGTAACAGGATTGAAAATACTGAAATATGAACCAAGAGGTGAATGACAAAACTAAAAAGCAAAATGAAATCTCAGACTCCAAGCCCATCCAGAACAAGTACCAGAGCCATGGTCATAAAAGACATTGGAATACATACACCTGAGATTTCTGCAAAGATACCAAGTGGAGTAAAGAAAGAAATCCATGAGGCTATAGAGGAAATCAGATCAGAAATAATCTCTCAGATAAGAAAAAAAAAAGTGATGACCTTGCTCAGCATAGCTAGAGAAGACATAGTTTTGTTTTTGTTGTACTGGGGATCAAACTCATGACCTTACACTTGCCAGGCAGGTGCTTATGCCACCAAGCTAAATCCCCAGCCCTAAGACATAGATTTTAAAAATATAGGAGCATAGGAAAAGTGATTGAAACCTTGAATAAACAAATAGGAAAGAAATAATATGCATGAAATATATTCAAAGAGATATCCAGGAAATTACAAATTCCATTAAAAGCTGGCAAGCAATACTCCCTAATTCATTCCTGGAGGCAAATATTATTACTCTGATACCAAAACCAGAGGAGGACCCAACCAAAAAGGAGAACTCAGGCCAATATCCCTAAAGAGTAGAGATGAGAAATCCTCAGTAAAATACTAGCAAAAAAAATGCAGCAAATCATCAAGATTATATATCATGACCAAGTGAGATTCATCCCAGGAATGCAGGGATGGTTCAACATATGCAAATGGATAAAAGTAATACACCACCTCAACAGAGCCAAAGACAAGAATCACATGTTCATCTCAATAGATGCAGAAAAAGCTTTTGATAAAGTCCAACACACATTCATAATAAAAAAAAATCTACAGAAAATTGGAATGGAAGGTCTCTACCTCAATCTGATAAAAGCCATCCATGACAAACCAAGAGCCCACATCATACTAAATGAACAAAAACTGAAAGCTTTCATTCTAAAATCAAAAACGGGACAGAATGTCCACTACCACCACTCCTACTCAATATAGTTCTGGAAATGTTAGCCAAAGCAATTAGACAAGACAGAGAAATAAAAGGAATGAGGATATTAAAGAAAGAAATTAAATTATCATTACTTGCAGATGACATAATACTCTACATAGAAGACCCCCAAAAGACCTCTAGAATTAATAAACAAGTCCAGTAGCATAGCTGAATATAAACTCAACACTCAAAAATCGATAACATTCTTATACCCAAGTAAACTCACTGAGAGAGAAATTAGGCAAACCACACCCTTCACAATAGTACCCAAAACAGCACTAGGGGTAGGGCTGAGTTGAGGGGAGCGGGCAGCAGAGCCATGGGTTTGCACTCATCCTCAGCCTGTCCTCCTGGTGCTGCCTTCTGTGCACCAAGTCAGGTGGTTTTCTTGCACAGAGCTGGTTTACCATATTTCTGCCTCACCACAGCCTAGGATAATGGTGCCAGCCAACCATGGACTGCAGCCTTTGAAACCATGAGTCCACATGACTCTTCTTTTACATTGCCATTTTGTCACTGCTATGAACACTGACTAACACATGGTAATACTAATTGCAATATGGTTGATAACCATAATTATCACCCATTATAATGCATGACTATGATAAAAAATTCAAAATTCATTACTAATTCAGAGTAATACTTTTACAATTTTATTAAAATCTCCAGATGTTATTGCTTCAGCAATGTGAAATTTTTGCCAATTAAAATTAATTTTAAAGGTTTTAACGAATCCAGAAATACATTAGGCATACTATGTCACAAATTAACTGATCATAACATAATTAGTGATTTTTCTGCAATTAAAAGGAGAAAAACAATTCTTACAGAATAAATATATAATAATTTGTTGGTCTCTTACCTCTTTGTACCACTTAAAAATTTCTGCTCCATCAAAAAGGCTAGATATATCAATTATAACTAAAATTATTCTTTTTAAAGACAATTTAAAATTTTTATTTATTTTCTCACATGATAGATAAACACTCTTTTACTGAGCTATATTCTTAGGCCCCCAAATTCATCATCCTCTACATTTTAAAATTTGCAGCTACATAAAAATAACAGTTCTTCAAATTTCAAAATTTTTATCATTATAAATAAATGCATTTTTGTCTATGTAGGGGAGATACAGCATTTATTCAAAACTTTGTGCAGAATGCTAGGGTTGGTTAAAAGTCTTCACATAGACATAGTGTTACTGATGTTTGAGTATTGAGGAACTAATAATGTTTATCTTATTTGCCTTACTATTTTATAGTGTGTCAGGTGACAAACTGAAAGGAGTGGTCCTGAAAAGAGATGGCTAGTCTTATCTTAAACCCCCGTGAAGATTTCTAAAACAAAGCCAAAATGCAGCAGGAAGTTAATAATAGAGATCAACTACTCATCCAGCCATTGACATTCACTTGTTTTATTTCTTGTCCTACTAAAACAACATACTGTGTATCTTGAAGCTTTATTACAGCCTAATAAATATAACCCAGGGTAACCAATAGAATTATTAAGTACTTAAGAATCATTAGAATCTATCGGTCAAATCTCATTCTGTCAGAAACTTTAGAATTCTAACAAAATTATTAGAATATGGAAGCTTTATTATTTTAATGTATTATGTTAGAATCTTAGAGCTATTATGTCTAATAGATTATATATGTTAATGCCAAAAGAAGTCAAATTGATAATAGAGATGATCTTGCCTCAAGTGTTTTTGGGAATCTTCTGCTACCCAAGTATGTCAAGTTCTAAATGGGTGTTATTCTAGATTCTTAGACAAAAATCTATTTGAGGCTGTTTTGTTTTGTTTGCTTTGCTTTAGGTTTTTGTTGTTGTTGTTGTTGTTTTGTTTTGCTTTGTTTTGTGATTCTGGGGATTGAACCCAGGCTCCTCATCTGCTAGGCACTGTGCTCTGTATCACGGAGCTCCGCCCCAGCACCCAGCAAGTTTGCAATAGCTTCCCCTCAAGGTGCATGTTTGAAGACTTCCCTGTTAAGGGAAACCTACCCTTCTTTTAATACAGGCAGCTGTGTGAAGCCTCATCAGCAAGATGTGCTCCTTCTTCTGACAGGTGGAGAAGACAAAAGGAACCAGGAAGTTGGAGTTTGCCTGGGAGACAGAATGGAGATGGCAGAACTGTTTGTTGGCTAAATATATGACAATAGCTGTGACATGGAGAAGAAACTCAGGAAAAGAAAGGAAATGTGACAGAAGTTTATAAAACTTGCCCTATTCTTTGCTATTCAAACTTACTCCTTTTCACTTTACAACTGTGAACTGAGTTTCATTGGCAAGTTGTAGCTTTTTCTAATAGTTAACTATTATAAAAATTCCTATTCCAGTAAAAGATTTTGACCATCTACTATATGAAGATATCTCTATGTAGTATGCCGTATGTGGAAATGTGTGGAGAATAAAGAGAGATTTTTAAAGATTGTCAGAGCCTTCTTTCTGCCCTCTTTCCCACCTATCTCAGCCTTCCAAAGAGCATTAGCATTACTTTCCTACCACAACAGATCCTGAGATTGCCACAAAGGCACTGAAAAGCTTGCTCCTGCTTCCAACATTCTATGTTTATGAAGCATGAAATAGCAACCAAAATGAGGTTACCGAGTAGGCTGGACATCAGCAACATACTCCAAAGTCACTGTCACCTGTCACCCCAGATGAGACCATCTAGCTGCAGGAAAACAGACTACCACTGGTTCTGTGTTATGATGGGCTTGATAATTATTTCATTATATATTACAATGTAATGTAATAATAGGCATAAAGTGCACACTAAAAGTAATGTGCTTAAATCATCCCAATACTTTCCTTCCTCCCTCTGGTCTGTGGGGAGATTGTTTTCCATGAAACCAGTCTGAAAGGATAGGGACCACCAATCTAGTGGGTTTATTTTTATTCTCTAGTAGATTTTAAGTGGCTCTGATGCATAGATCTCTCCCTCTAGAGATTCTGAATTTTAAAGTCACCCCAGTGGTTCTCATGTACAGTACGTTTTGATTATTGATATATATGTATAAAGATATGTGTACCATTCCATTGACTCTACTCCCCTAAAAAGGATTTAATTGATATACTTAGTGATACTCAAACTTTGCTGAGGGATCAGGGATGCAGCACCAGTAGAAGATTTAAGTCTGGAAGCTTCCTGAAGAGTTACTGGTATGAGTTGGCCTTGTTGGGCTGATGAGACTGAGGGCTGGGGATACAGCTCAGTGGCATAAGCACCTACCTGGAAATTGAAAGGTCCCAAGTTCAATTCCTAATGCAAAAAAAAAAAAAGGCTGAAGAGAATGAAGACCGCGGTGCACAGGTAGAAGCAGCAAAAGCATACCTGCCTGAACACAGTGGAGCTCTTCACTTGCAAACTAGATTCCTCTTCTCCTTCACTGCATCCAGGCCTCAAGCCTATTGGCTTGTGCCACCTACAATTGGGGCAGGTTCTCCACCTTGATTTGCTAGCCCACATGCCAGTCATCTCAGGAAACTCTGTACAGACACTTCATAAAGTGACTTGACCTGTGGTGATTACAGTTATACCAGGTGTTATGATTTACATTTAAATATCTCCTCAAACCTAATTTGGTCATAAAGGGTGGGCCTTTCAAAGGTGGCTGAGTCTAGCACTTGTGATTGGTTCATTGTCTAGTGCTGGGATTGGCAGTGTGAACTCTGCACCTGCCCAGGGAGGGGCAGCTGGCATACAATATAAGGGAGTGAAGGAGGCATGCTTTCCCCTTTTTGCCTTTTTTCCTTTTATTGCTTGTGACCACCATAACAGTTGCCCCTTAACCATGCCACCCTGCCTTGAAGCCAGCTGAGTATGGACTAAAACCTCCAAAAAACTGTATGCTAATGAAACCTTTCCTTCCTTCATTTTGGGTGTCAGGTATTTAGTCTCAGCAATGAGAAAAAAGTAACTAAAACAGAATTTGGTACCAGGAGTGGAGTCATTGCTGTGACTGTACCTGACCATGTGGTTTAAGAACTTTTGGAATGTATTGTGGGAAGAGTTTGGGAAGGGTTTGGAAATGTCACCTGAAGAAGTATATCTGGAACTCCTTAGGCTATTCCATAGAGGGGATTCTAGTCAGAGATCAGGATACCAGAAGGCCAGTTAAGACCAGGCTTGGAGGTTTCTGCTGGGAAGAAGGATTGCATTGGTTGTTGAACTGCACACAATGTGTGTCATGGCTTGGTAGAAAGTTTGTCTGCATTTTGTTCCTGTCCAGAGACTTTGCCTGAGACTGAGATTAAGGACAGTGGACTAATTAATCTGGCAGAAGAAATTTCAAGGCAGTTGAATGTTGAGACAGTGGCACGATTATTGCTGGGGACTTTTAGCCAGATGTATGTTGCAAATCAGGAACAAAGAGCCCATTAAAACATTGTGAGTCTGGCCAGAAAAAAAGCTCCAGGAAAGCTGTGGACTGTAAAGATAGAGCTGAGCTATCCATTGCTAAGGAACACAAGAGTAGAAAAGATGGCCTGGGGGCATCACAGGAAGTGGCAGCTCTCCATTCTTTGCAACCTCAAAACTGCAGAGGTGAAAGACTTTGCTTTGAGGAGAAAGCTACAGAGCGCCATGTTCCAGAATAGTAGTGGTGGCCACACAAATTTACAAAATGGTGGCAGCCACACCAGGACCCAGAATGGTGGTAGCATAAAGAATCTGTTCCTCAAAATCAGGTTGAGAGTGCTCTGGGATCCAGGCACTTGACCCCTACAGCCATGAGAGAGGAGAGCCTGGCTACTGCTCCAACTGGCAGCAGATCTCAGCACCATCTATGTGTGCTGATTTTAAGTGCATACAGAATGCATGAGTTCTGAGGTTAAAAAGGCTTTCACTCCAATTTCAGAGGGTCTGGGAGGTCAGGCCATGTGCCCCTGAGAGGGCAATGTGTGAAGCTGTGAATGTGATGCCAAAGGTGCATCAGAGACCCCAAAGTTTAGAAAAGCAAGGAGCTTGGATTGTCTAAGTAAATTTGCAAGGATGGAGCAAAGCAAGGCCAAGAGAGAAGCCATGGGAGCTACAACCACCATAAATGCTATAGGGGTGGAGCTGTACAAGCCCTTTGGAGCTCACAATTTGCCACAGATTGCTTCAGATGCTGGACATGCACTAGAGGACATAATGCTTGCCCTGTTGGATTTTGGACTTGCTTTTGCCCCAATCCTTTCTAACCCCCTGTTCAAACATTTTGGAATGAAAATGTTTGTCTTGTACCATTGAATGTTGGAAGTGTTTAACTTTGTTTTCATTTGTACAAGGACTCACAGCTAAGAGTTTGTGTTAGATCTCAGAGGAGATTTGGGACTTGGACTTTTCAGCAATGCTGAAACTGTTAGGGCTTTGGCAACTTTTGGGGATGGACTAAATGTCTTTTGCATAAAGGATGTTCATGAATCCTTGGAGCTCCAGGGGTGGAATGTTATGGTTTGTGTTTAAATGTCTCCCTAAATCCTCATGTGGTCATGGGGGGCAGTGAGTCTTTTGAAGGCAGCTGAGTCTAGCAATAGTGATTGGTTCACTGTCTAGCATTGGGATTGATGACATGAGTGCTGTACCCACCAAGGGGTAGGTAGCTGACATACAGTATAAGGGAGGGAAGGAGGCATGCTTTCCCCTTTTTGCCCTTTTAGTTTTTGTCATTTGTGGCTACCATGACAGTTGCCCCGTAGCCATACCACCTTGCCTTGGACCCAGCTGAGAATAGACTGAAATCTCCAAAAAAGTATAAGCTAAATAAACCTTTCCTTTCTTCATTTTGGGCATCAGTCATTTTGTCTCAGCAATGAGAAAAAAAAATAACTAAAACACCAGATAAGTTTTCCTCCAGGTAGAGAAAGCATTAGACACCAACTATTTGCATATGTCTAGACTTCTACCTGGAGAGCAAAAGAATTGAGACATTTTATCTTTAATTTCAAGAGACCTATAATCTATTCAGAAACACAAAATCTGTAGAGCAATTTTGAAAATAATTTAGGAATATTAGCAATTTTAAGGATATTAAAGAAAGCGAATACAAACCATACTTTACGCAGAATAAGAGAAATAAGGTCTCAAATCTGGTGCTGTAGGAAGGGTCTCTAAAAAAGAGAATGGGGTTTATTTTGAGGAAGCAATGGACAAAAATTGGATGTTTGAAGGGTATTTCAGACGGTGGAAGCCATGCAAAAGGTAGGTGTTTAGGGAAACTATGGGAACAACACTTATTTCTAAGGTAACTGAGGGCAAGGAGTGAAGGAATTTTCACTACGTACCACTTCTAAGAAATCCACTAAATGAAAACAAAGAAATCTCTAACGTTGAAACATATGAAAGTTTAACCTTCTGAAAACTGATTAACATTTAATATTTTACGCAAAAGAGTAATCTAGAGGGGAAGACAGGAAGAGTGGGCAGTGAGGAGAGGCGGGGAAGCTCTGGCCTGGGGTCTGGGCGCCCAGAACGCGTTTCCCTGCTTTTTTCTACTATTGCATTGGCCAGCTTTGCAGCCCTGGAACCAAACAGTTGACAACTTACGGAAGGGAGAAGTCTTTTTGCTCAGGTTTGGAGACCACAACCAACCCGGGACTGGCCGACTTCAAGGCAGAAGCAGCAAAGTGCAGTGGAGCAATGTGCTGCTTCGCTGCCTTCGGCGGGCAGAGCAACTAGCCCCGCCAGAGGCCAGGCCAAAGATGCGCCCAGGGCACCCCGAGCGCCCGGACCTTCAGGGCGCTCTGCTGACCGCTGGGCAGTGTCGCACTAAGTGGCCACACCGCGGTTGTCACCGCCTCTTACCTCGCTCCATGCCCTGTGTGCCACTGGACCATAGCCGAGGAAAGGGAAATCCCGACTAAAGTATTTGCATGGATAAATTTAGCTACTAAATTATTCTTTAGTGTTCTTCACTGCGACGCCAGCCTGGTTCGTTGAAATCAGATACTAGGTTGTCCTTGATTTTTTAAAAAGTAAAGAAATAATGGTAAGCCGTGATCCGCATGGTCCGTGTCCGAGCAAAGGCGGCCTGCCGGATCCAGGCGCAAAACCGTTTCGTTTCCCTGCACAGTGGAACAGCACAGTGAGCTGTTTCATTGCCTTTTTTCGTTTTGAATTTTTCCTGAAAAATTTTGGTCATAAAGTACACAATTTCAACAATCATTGATAATTTGCCATACTGTTTATCTTTCCTACACTTGGAAAAATTCTCTTGGGAGTTCAGGGGACATGGCGCCAGGGCGGAGTCCTTGCCCAGCACACAGGAGGCGCAGTGTTTTCTCCCCAGCACCACAAATAAAATAAAATAAAATAAAATGAAATGAAATAAAATAAAATAAAATGTTAACAAATTTGTAAAAAATCAGGTTTGGTTGGAGTGTAGTAAAGCAAACTCCACACAAATTGTTTCAATTTGTCCTTAAATATTTTAGTGTGTTTATTTTTGAAAACAGTGGTGAAGACCAGATATGAATACCACCTGGGGAGCCGAGGCAAGAGGATCTGGTGAGTTTGAGGCCAGCCTGGGCTACATGGAGAATTCAAGGCCAGTGTGAACTGCATAACAGGACCCTGTCTCAAAAAACAAAAATCAAACAAACAACAATAACGTTGTTTATTGTTGTTATATAGTACTGGAAATTTTCTTACGTGAGCACATGCCATTATTTTATATACTACCGCTGACAGTAATCCCTTTGTTTTACTTAATGCTCAATCTATACTCAATTTTTTATTGATTTATTTTGTGGTGCAGGGGATTGAACTGAGGGCCTTGTGAACGATAGGCGGAACCCCAAGCTCTTCAAACTTTTCCTTATCTAAAAGCTTTCTACAAAAAGGGAGGGAGATTCCTCACCACCCACGTCCAGATGGGCCTCACTGTTTACTGAGCCCTCTCTGCCATCTGCCTCACTGAGAAAACCAGGTCACTGATCTGCACTGCCTCAGACAGCTGTGGGCTCTCCCCTGCCCGGCATGTGGCCAAGCGGTCAATTTGAAAGGCTCAGGTAGACATGGTTTACTTTATTGCGTGCCTGACAGGTGGGGTGTATGACCCGGGCTCTAGCCTTGCAGTGTCCTACCCTTAGATGCTAAGCGTGGTCCCTGCTGAATGCTGAGTTTCTGCATTGTGAATCCCCAACAACTCTTCGTGTAATGATTTCAGAATCATGATGTGAAACAGGTATTTCTGCATTCAAAGACACAATAGCACTGATGTGCTACTTTTTCCTTTTCCCAGAGATTTTGTAAAATTTCTGAAATTTCAGCTTAATTTGGGGAAAATGTTACTTATGTAATTTTTGAGAATGGTTTAACTTTATAACAAGAAATAAAAATCTAAACAGAACTCAATTTTACGGTTTATCTCTAGATGTCTCCCCAAGGCCTCATATGCTCATGGGTGGGGGCTTTTCGGAAGTGACTGGACCATGGGTGTGACATACTGGACCGTGGGTGTGACATACTGGATCATGAGTGTGTGATACTGGATGCCAGGCATGTGATATTGGACCATGGGTGTGTAATACGGTACCATGTGTGTGTGATATGGGACTATGGGTATGTGATCCTGGACCATGGGTGTGTGACACTGGATCCTGAGTGTGAGATATGGAATCATAGATGTGTGATAGCAGGTCATGAGTGTGTGATACTGGATCAGTCCACTGATGGGTTTGCAGCTGAGTGTGCTGTTGAGAAATGAAGCCTGATGGGAAGAGGTAGGTCAGTGTGGGCATGGCCTGCAAGTATAGACCTGTCTTTTCCACTTTCTCAGTGATGACTCACAGTCCATCCATGCCCTGGACTGTTTCATCTCTGTTAGGCCCCTCTGCCACACCACCCTGCCTTGGGACCAGTTGACAATGGTTGAAAGCTCTACAAACTGTGAGCCAAAACAAACCTCTCCTCACAGGTATTGGTGTCTGGTATTGTGTCTCAGCAACAAGAAAGTAACTAAGACACTTGGCATGTGAATTTTCCTGTCCTACAGTTAAATATGATAGATGGGCAGACAGCTCTCCCTGTAGTTGTTGGGCTAGTCTATTAGTGGAGAAGGAGGTCTGCCTTGCTTCCTGCCCAGACTCTGAGCAGGTGAGAGGGCTTACTGAAGAAATTAATGATTTCACAAAGCAGGATACCAGAGGACAATGAAAAGTGTCTATCAGGAAAGAATGACATTGATGCCTTAAAAGTTGTTAAATTGGAATTTACACAAGACAGAAAATCACGGATACTACAAACATAAACTGATGAAGTCATGTGCGCAGACAAGTTTCATTCAAAAGCACAAAGCTGAGAAGAGGTCATGGGACCTGTGCCTGGTCCTCGCCTGTGTGGATGTTCCCCAAGTCTCTTTTCTGTTTTAAAGTGGAAGAGGATGGGAGATGCAAGCCCACCAAGGACTCAGAGGATGCTGTAAATAATCATTTGGAAATATTTTAGAGTGCTTGACCTCCTCTAATGCCATGGCTCCAATACCCTAGAGCTGCTGGCTCACTCCTTACATCTGACAGCTACCTACCGACTCCTGGGTGCAGCAGAATTGCACCTCCACCTTAGCCTGGGCCTAGAAAATACTGAGTCCTGGGAAGAGTCTGCAGGAAACAGGAGAAACATACTAAGTTACAAAATCTCACAAAATAATTCTCAGACATATAGACAGAGGTAGCTTTCACATGGTTACACTGTGCTAAGCAAGGCTTCTAACTCCTTCCCCAACACACACACAGAGAGAGAGAGAGAGAGAGAGAGAGAGAGAGAGAGACAGACAGACAGACAGACAGACAGACAGACAGAGGGACATACAGAGAGACACACACACACCCAGAGACAGACAGAGAGACAGAGAGATAGACAGGGAGAGAGGGAGAGAGAGTCTAAACATGTGGCAAACCCTGTAGACTCTTGTCTGAGTCACTTCTATCCACCTGAGGGGACTGAGGAGCCAATGCTTCTGTTCTGGGCTCTAATAAAACCTGCAACAGCCACACCTCTTGTCTGGCTATTCCTGAGGTCAAGTCTGTGGAGGATCTGAATCTGTTGTGTTTTCTGCAGCGCTTCTTTTGGGTTTTTGCTTTTGTTGTTTTTTGAAACAGGGTCTTGCTATGCAGTTCAGACCCTCCTGCCTCAGGCTCCTGAGTGCTGGGATTACAGAGGCATGCCACTATACTGGACAGCAATGCCTCCCTTGGCATGAAACAGCTTCACTAATGCAAGGCATAATTTACTCAATGTGCTCCTCTTGGTGATTCCACTCTTACAGCACTGGGCACAAAACATTCACACAACAATGGGGAGTTTTGGTAATACCTAGTTTACCCTCAGACTCTGTGTCAGAATCATTAGCCCTGGTAAACAGAGGAACTTAATACAGATGAAAACCAAACTGAGGTTAATCAGTAAGGGCTAGCAATAGTCATGTCAGAATGCCATCTTGTTTTGTATAAAGACAGAGGCTTTTCTAGCTTAGTGTGAAATTGCAGTGACACTGTGCCATCACACTTTATCTGGGTCTTTGTCTTTGGCTGTGTTTTAGCTTTCTATCATACTGTTTTTTTCTTGCTGTTCTCATCTGTTATAACTACTTTTTTGTCCGAATACTCCTTGGGATATACCTTTTTAAAACTTTTTAAAATGGAGGATGCTGGGCATGATGATACATGCCTATAATCCTAGCATTCTAGAAGATGGGCAGGAGGATCACCATGAGTTCAAGACTGACCTGGGTTCAAAGCCAGCCTGAACTCCATAAGCAAGATGCTGTCCCAACATTCCCTCCCAAAAAAAAAAAACCCTAAGAGGTAGTAATTATACATATTTATGAAGTACAATGTGATATTTGGAACATATGCAATGTATAATAATTAGATAAAGGTATTCATATATCCTTCAACTCAACATCTGTTTTTTGTGGGTCAGGAAACTTCAATATCCTTTCTACAGTTAATCAGTGTCAACCATAGTTAAGCTGTGCTCCTATCCAACAGCACTCCCCTGTCCATTAACTCTCCTTCTGTCTTCCCTGTTGTTTGTGACACTGACCCCTTCCATAATCTCCTGCTTTCTCTGCTAGCATACCCTCCAGAAATTCCTTGGATTCCCTAAATGTCAATTTAAGGTTATGTAGTATAACTTCCCTGACTTGCTGCTTTTTCTTTCCTTCTACTCTTTGATTTTCCTATTTGGGGGGAGGGGAAGTACCGGGGTTCCAACCCTCAACCTTGCGTTTGCCAGGCAGGCACTTATGCTGCTGAGCTAAAACCCTAGCCCTGACTTTTCTATTTTTAAGGATGGTTTTGACACATTATAGTACCGAACACCAATCTAAAACACTAGTATTTTCAATGACACTTTCCATGCCCTTGGTACCCAATTTATCTCTTCCTAGAAGTCAGACCCTGTCAGTCACTGGATATTTTTAATTTTTTTTTTTTTAGACCGAGTTTCACTATGCAGTTCAGGCTGGCCTTAAACTCACTTTGTAGCCCAGGTTGGCCTTGAACTCCCAGAAGTCCTCCTGCTTCAGACTCCTGGTTGCTGGGATCATTGGTATGTACCACCATGTCCAGCAAGTCAATGGATTTTAATGCTTCTCCTTGAAGATGTTTTATAGCCTCCTCTTGGGTTTGGTGGAATACTGCTTTTAGGTTTTCTACCTAAATGACACCAACTTTGCTTACATTATAACAGAAACTCTCTACACATTGCCCCACACTCCACAGTAGGTTTGCATGCTGAAACTGAGGCTATTGATTGGTTTTCCAACTCCTAAGGGTGACATCTGCTGCATTTCTCTGAGTCTTGGGGTGCTGAGTTACAGGACTCTGTGCCCTCCTTCAGGGTTCCATTGTCTGTGGTTTTAACTGCCTGCAACCAACCACAGTCTGAACTTGCTAGATGGAAAATTCCAGAAATAAACAATCTACAGGTTTTTAATTGTATTTTTTTACATCACCCAATGAAATCTTGTGCGTCCTGCTCTGTCCTGCCAGCATTCTAACCATGCCTTTGTCCACTCTGGGGATATTGTCAGCCCCTTGGTACCACCTAGGTGGCCACTGACTGTGGGTAGAGAGACTTGTGTTCATGAAGCAAATATGTGGTCACCTAACTCTGACTCCCACTGCCCACATCCTGTGCCTCACTTCTACACATTCCTTGGGCATTGTGTCATCTCCCCATGAGAAGGGTGAGTGCAGTGCACACACACTTCCATAACTTCAGCATAGCACACTGTATTGTTCTAGTGCCATGACATGAACCTTTGGAGCTTTCAATGACAAACAGCCAGCTGTGGCACACGTGTCATAATTTGCCACCATTGCTCTAGTTGATTAGTGTTGATCAATTGCTGTATTTAACTTAAAATTAAACTTTCTCACAAGTATGCCTGTACATGTGTAAGAAAGCACTGACATGCAGGCTTGCTACTCTTAGGGGCCACAGGCCTCTCACGGGATATGGAACACATCCTCTGCAACCAAGCAGGATCACTGTATCCTAAGGGGCTAGGATTGAGGTTAGTTGCAAGTGACATTTGGGCCAAAATACATGCGGCTCAAACAAAATAGTCACTTAGTCCAGAGAGATGCAGGCCACTGCACCAAGGAGCCCTGCTCCTTCTGTGTTGTTACTCCTTCATGTAATATCTGCATTCCCTAAAGCATTCCAGAGGTCAAAATGGGTTTTGAACTCTATCTTCATTCCAGTTAGCAAAGGGAAAAAAGGAAGCAGTGGCCCTGCCTTGCTGCAAGAACCTTCTCATGTTTTGTGCTACACTGTTGCTCTCACCTTTAACTGAAACCCACTTCCATGGCAGCCTTACTTACTTTTCTCATGTTGCTGGGACAAAATACCTGACACTCAAAATTAAGGGAGGAAAGGTTAATTTAGCTCACAGTGTGGGCAGGTTTTAGTCTGTACTCAGCTGGCTCCACAGCAGGATGGTGTGGCTGAATGGCAACTGTTCATGGTGATGGAAGATACCAAAAACAAGAGCAAAAAGGAGGAAGCAAGCTTCTTTCCCTCCCTTATATTGCATGCAGGCTTCCCTCCCTTAGGGTGGTTAGTTAGAGCACTCACATCCCAATCCCAGCACTAGACAATGAACCCAACACAAACTTTAGATTCAGCTTCCTCTGAAAAGTCTCCCCCACACACATGATTTGGGGTAACATCCAGACACAAACCATAACATTCTGCCACTGGCCCCCTAAAGACTCATAGACATTCCTTTATGTAAAAGGCATTTAGTCCATCTCTTAAGAGTTGCTGAAGTTCTAACAGTTTCAGTATTGCTGAAAAGTCCAAGTCTGAATTCTCTTCTGAATATAAGGCCAACTCTCAGCTGTAAGTCCCTGTACAAATGAAAAGAAAGATAAATACTTGCAGCATTCAATGGCATAAGATAAACATTACCATTTCAAAAGTTATACACAAGGGCATACAAGGGATTGAGACCAAAGCAAATCCAAAATCCAGTGGGGTAAACATTAAGTCCTGTAGTTTCAAGTGTAGTATCTGAAACAATCTGTGGCAAGATGCTACTCCAAAGTGCTTGGGTGGCTCCACTCCTACGGTACTTAACGTGATTGTAGCTCCCATGGCTTCTTTCTTGGGTCTGCTTTGCTCCCTCCTTACAGGTTTCCTTAGTGATCCACATTCCTGACTTTTCCAAACTTTTGGGGTCTCCCCTGAACCTTTGGCTTCACCCTCACAGCTTCACATGCTGCCCTCTCAGGGGCACACTGCCTTGCCTCCCAGGTCAGGTCTTCTAAAATTGGGGTGAAAGACTTCTTAATCCTACAACTCTTCCATTTTGCATGCACATAAAACCAGTGCCATGTGGATGATGCCAAGGTCTGCTATCAATTGGAGAAGTAGCCAGGCTTTCCTCTCTCTTGGCTGCAGGAATCAATGCCTGGATCATGGGGCACTCTGAATCCATTTCTGAGGAACTAGTTCTCTATGTGGCCACCATTCTGGAACATGGTATTCTGGGGCTCTCTTCTCACAGTCTTTCACTTTTGCAATTTGAGGGCTATAAAGGGTGGAGTCCTGTGATTCTTTCATGCCATCCATTTTATTCTCCTGTTCCTGTTCTGTAATCAAGTTCTCCTCTCCCCTATCTTTGCAGTCCACAGCTTTACTGGAGCTTCCTTTCCAGTCAAACTCAGAACATTTTAAATCATTCTACTGGACTCTTTACTCTTGATTCTCAACATAAATCTGGATAAAAAGCTCCCAGCAGTAGTCATGACACTGCCTTGACATTTGACTGCCTTGAAATTTCTTCTGCCACTTTAATTAGTTTGTCGTCCTTAACTTTAGACTCAGGCAAAGTCTCTGGACAGTAGCAAAAAGGGAAAGCAAGTCTTTCTTCCCCTCTTATACTGTATGCAGGCTACCTACCCTAGGGCAGGTACAGCACTCACACTCCCAACCTCAGCACTAGACAATGAATCAATCACAAACATTGAATTCAGTTGCCTCTGAAAGTCCACCCCCACATTGATGCATGAAGCTTTGAGGGGACATCCAGACACAAAGCATAACAAAGGCCAAGTGTAGTTTTACTCTGATGACTAAGGGCTGTGATTAAATGACTTTGCTCCCTAGAAATCTAAGGTTGAAACTGGATGCAACAGTTGGAAGATGCAACCGTGGGGAAGCAGTATGTCCTGGGTCACCTGTCTTCAGGGCTCATTGGTTCTCCTAGTACAGGTCATGACAAAGGTGGCTACTCTTTCTTTCTTTCTGTCCACTGGACCTCCTTTCTTCTTTCCTGAGGATGCAGCACCTATGTTCCTCAGATGTGACACTTTGAGTTTAGACCTTCAGCCTCTGTTTCTGTTCTTCATAAATTACCTGGCCCCAGGTCTTGCTATAACAGCACTAAGTGGACTACAATATCATATATCCTGTTAAAACTTGTAAGTTCTAAGAAAGAGGGAGACAAAAAAATGGATTTAGGGATATGTTTTGGTTATTTTTCTTGTTGCTGAAGCAAAATACCCAACACCCAAAGTTAAGGAAAGGTTTATATAGCTCACAGTTTGTGAAGGTTTCAATCCATAATTGGCTGGCTCCAGGGTAAGGTGGCTCCCTGGTAGCGGGGCAACTGTTCATGGTGGTAGAAGACAGTGAAAGCAATGAAAGAGACAGAGAGAGACACACACACAGAGAAAGAGAGACAGAGAGACAGAGAGAGAGAGAGAGAGAGAGAGAGACAGAGAGAGAGAGAGAGATAAAGGGACAAGCCCCTTTCTGTTCCTTATATTGTATCCAGTCTATCAGGATTAGTGCAGTGTCAATCCAAACAGAGGACTGATCCAGCAATAACCCACCTTTAATCCCAGCACCCTTCATCCCAGCATTGCACTATGAATCACACACTCTAGGCTCAACTACCTCTGAAAAACTCCTATGATCACATAAGGCTAAACCATAATGACATAATCAGCAATCTCTACTAGACCACCTAACTGCTGCTTCTTCCAACCTGCCAACCCAAACTCTTCAGGACACTCCAGGCACAACTGTCTCGAGGCAGCCAAGCAGACACTTACTTTTTAATTGCCTAGTTAGTGTGACTCAGTGACTAAAAGATTACTGAATTTTCTTCTTTCAGCTAGAAAGAAGGAAGGACCCAAGACTGACATAGCCTAACTCCCACCTGCTATTGCTTGGTTCATTGTCAGGCAAGGTGAACAGCTGGATGATCCAACTGTCAGACAATGTTACTCAGTTATTAGGAAGTGGCTGTATATCATGTGTGATAATGTATAGTATTATCTTCTTACTATCATACATAACTTTATACATATAAACATATATGTGCTATACAATACATAGACAAAAGAAGACAATCTAGTAATAAATTGTGTTAAATGTCTATATTTACCTATTTGTTATTATGTTAGAAATATGTTGGGTACAGTACTGTAGATGTAAATTTACAAGTTAGCAGAGAGATAAGAAATTATACTAATTCAGGGAAGTAAAATCTTACTTAGGAAAACAATATCAAAATGGAAAGACTTTAGCACTAATTACTGTGACCAAATACCAAGAAAAAGAGCATGAAGGATGAAAGACATATTTAAGTGGTTCCAGCTCATGGTGGGCTGGTTCCACTGCTGTGTGCTGGAGCTGAGGCAGAGCACCATGGCAGAAAGATGTGGAGGAGCAATGCTGCTCAGCTTATGGTGACCAAGAAGTAGAGGGAGTGGGGAAGAGAGAGAGGAAGAGGCCAAGGACTAGATATCATCTCAGAAGTCTCATCTCTATAAAATCCCTTCAATGAGACCCTCCTCTGGTCTCTATCACTTCCCAGTGCATCACCAAATTATGACCTACAATGGTTAACCCTCCTGTTTTGTGTCTAGGTGGGGCTTTTTCAGAGGTGGCTGGATATAGTGTGTGACACTGGCATTGAATGGTGCAATGCTAGGCCCACGTGGACTAGAATCAAGGGTAACAGTGCCACCCACCTTACATGGCCTGAATAGGATGTAAGGGATAGAAAGAGTCGTGGTCATCTCTTGTTGCTTTGCTACCTTTTGCCCACCATGAACCATTTCTCCTTTGCAATGCCTGTCTGGCATGTGCCACCCTGCCTTGGAGCCAGGTAACTATAGACTGAAATTTCTACACAGTGAGCTACGATAAGCCTTTCCTTAATTTTGGGTGCCCAGTATTTTGTCTCTGGAGAAAAGTAACTTTGGTGCTTAGTAACCAAAAACTGTAAGTCTTTGAAGGCATATTTTCCTCTAGATGTCTTAGGAGAAAAGAATCAAGATCAATCTCTTGTATTCCTAAGGTACTGGGGATTAAACACTGGGCTTCATGCATGCTTGGCAAAAACACTACCACTAAGGTACACTGCTAGCCCAAGAATCAAGATTCTAGTGTGAAATACAGTCTTTGAAAATTTGTACATAAAGTCAGAGCAATAGTAGTTAACGTACATATTAGTGTTTGAGAGAAGATACTAACTACTCATACAGATTCTGGCATTTAGGAAAAGGTTTTTAGGGATGAAATTAATAGAGGATCATCAAGACTGGGCATGGAGGTGCACACCAGTGAGCCCAGCACTCTGGACACTGAAGCAGGAGGATCGCTGCAAGTTCGAGGCCAGCTTGGGCTATAAAGTGAGTTCAAGGCCAGCCTAACTGCATAGTGAAACTGTCTCAAAATGACAAAATTAATTAATTAATTAATTAGAGGGTCATCTACTTCATATCGATGCTATCTTTTTATCACAAGATACAATGTTATTTATGATGTTACTTTTTATTAAGTTACTTGAGATGGCACTGAACAAAAATAATTACATGGTTCTGGCTAGGTACATTTCATAAACACACATAAATGTATCATCATGAACACAAGTACAGCAAAGATAAGCCACGGGTATTAGCACACATACAATAATGTCTTTTCCAGGGCAGGAAAGGAAGTAGATAAAATCATTACACAGCTGCTGTGAAAAGAGAACCTGATATTGTCCCATTCTCTGAAAGAGAAGGAAAACTAGTGATTGTAATGAACCAATTTTGGATTTTAGTTCTGTTGTTTGTACACTTATGACAGGTTTCTGGCTTGCTATTTCTAGTCAAATACAATAACCAGGAAAAAATGCTTTGGAACATGAGATATTTAGTTTATTTCATCCTCCCCTGATAACATTTAACCGTGGTTTACTGCGTATACATTGTATATCTGCTCTCTTGTTACAACCGCCCTGAGCAAACAGGTGATGCTCCACCCTTCTGCAGGAGAGGGGCGCGAGAGCTGGCGCCTGGGCCAAAGCAGGAGCAGAGAGGTCCGCCGGCTGCGCCCGCCCGCTCGCTAGCACAGCGGGGCGAGGGCTGGGGTGGCCGCGAGCTCAGGGCTCGTGCACCGGCCTCGTTCCGTCCCGCGGTCAGGAGAATACCGAGAGCGTCTGCAGTGCTGCGGCCTCTTCCGCGGCTCACCCACCAGGAAGAAGTGCAGGGACCTGACAAAGCCTCTCCCACTGACACTGGACGCGAAGCGGCCAGTCCGTCAACACTGCTCAGGCGGCCCGATCACCGTGCACAAGGGAGTCGGCGGAGATCCGGAGACAGTGCACAGCACGCCTGCCCGCGACCCACAACGCGTAGCGCTGTCCATCACGTAACCGGGCGGCCGCAGCACCTGTCAGCGTCACCCGGAGGGGCGGAGCGGCACCGGTTGGGGAGCGAGGACAGAGGGGACGGCGGGGACGCAGGTGCGCGCGCCGCCTCGCAACACGTGACTGCGCCGCCCTCGCGCGCCTCCTCGCCCGTCGCCAAGCCCTTAGCTCCGCGTTCCCAGCCATCCGCTCTCCCCCACTCGCTCCCTGCTCGCCAATCGAGGCTCGAGTTTGGGAGCGCCCGCCCCCCCGGCCCGTCTCTCGCCTGCTCATAGGCTGAGGTCTTGAGGACGCGTCCCGAGGGCGGGCGGCGGCCATTGGTGGGATGAGCAGTCCGAGTTCCCGGATGAGGGAACATTCTGCAGTATAAAGGCAGCGGGGAAGGCGGGAGACAGCGCAGTTTGAATCGCGGTGCGGCGGCGGAGTAGCGGTGGGCCTCGCTGCTTGTCGGACCGGCCTATTCACTGCCTGCGTGCTTGCGCCTCAGCAGAATTGGAAATGGTAGGCTCGGCGGTGGCGGCGGCGGCGCGGGCTGGGCCGGCCGCGGCAGCGGCTGAGCAGGGCGAGGGCGCCGGCGGCGGCGCAGGGCCTCGGCCTCGCGGCGGCGAAGGTTGGCGGGGGCGCGCGGCGGCGGCGGGGGCGCGCGCGGGGGAGGGGCGCCCGTAACCCTATCTCCGCGCTCGGCGTAGGCTGGCGGGAAGGCCGGGAAGGACTCCGGAAAGGCCAAGACAAAGGCGGTTTCCCGCTCGCAGAGGGCCGGCCTACAGGTCAGTGGCGTCGCACTTCGCGACCCGCACGCGGGTCGCACAGCTCGGCGTGGGGGGCGCGGGCGAGGGGGTCACGTGGACGCGGCGCGGACCCCATCTCTGACTGCCCTCCTTGTCCCCTGAATGCAGTTCCCCGTGGGTCGCATCCATCGACACCTGAAGTCCAGGACGACCAGCCACGGGCGCGTGGGTGCTACGGCCGCCGTGTACAGCGCGGCCATCCTGGAGTACCTCACGGCGGAGGTGCGGGGCCGGGCGGGATGGGTCGGGGCGGTGCGGGGACGCCAGGGGGAGCCCGCGCCCGGGAGGCGGCGCCTCGGGCCTGCGCTCTGTCAGTCGGGCCGGAGCTGCGGGGCCGTGGATCGCCGGGTGCAGCCTGGCTGCAGCGTGGCGGGACGGCTGAGAGGGCTCTGCCTTTCAGGTGCTGGAGCTGGCAGGAAATGCATCCAAAGACCTGAAGGTAAAGCGCATTACCCCTCGCCACTTGCAGCTTGCCATTCGTGGAGATGAAGAATTGGACTCGCTCATCAAGGCTACGATTGCGGGTGGTGGTATGTAATGACTAAAATCTTACTTTAAATTCTCTTACAAAAGACGAGGATTCTTTAATTTTTACTAGTATTTGGAAGGGCGCATTCAAGTGCTTTTTTTTGCAGTATATGAAAGTATAAGAAACTGATGTATGCGTGTAACTCAAGTTTTCACTTTATAATTAAACTTGATGTCTTTAAAAGCACTTAGGTGGAACAGTAAACTGCCGTGGTTTTAAATTTTAAGTGTATGTATACTGGAAATAGAATTAATGCTGTCACTTTCCTAGGTGTCATCCCACATATCCACAAGTCTCTGATTGGAAAGAAAGGACAACAGAAGACTGTGTAAAGGATGCCTGGATTCCTTACTATCTCAGGACTCTAAATACTCTTTAACAGCTGTCCAGTGTTGGTGATTCCAGTGGACTGTATCTCTGTGAAAAACACAATTTTGCCTTTTTGTAATTCTATTTGAGCAAGGTGGAAGTTTAATTAGCTTTCCAACCAACCAAATTTCTGCATTCGAGTCTTAACCATATTTAAGTGTTACTGTGGCTTCAAAGAAGCTATTGATTCTGAAGTAGTGGGTTTTGAGTTGACTGTTTTTAAAACTGTTTGGATTTTAATTGTGATGCAGAAGTTATAGTAACAAACATTTGGTTTTGTACAGACATTATTTCCACTCTTGTGGATAAGTTCAATAAAGGTCATATCCCAAACTGGGCCTCCTTTGCTTGATTGTAATAGGAACTTTGTTGTGACTTAACCTCATTCAGCAGTAATCTGTTGATCAACAAACCAGATAACCCGTGCCATTTCTAGCTTGCATCTGGGATTCTAGAGGGGCTGCTGGGGTGGGCCGGGTGCCCACCTGCTGAGCTCTAGCAGTTGCTACTTGGTGGGCTCCAGCTGCTTGAGCCCTGCAAAGAGGGGCGACTACGTCTTGCCGGTGGGAGAACCGGAGTCCGCCGGGAGTGTGGGGTTGCAGTGGCCATAGCCTGACCCGACAGGCAGAGCTGAGTGGCTCGGGCGGCGTGATCTTCCATTGGATTGGTCCAGCGTCGCCCTCGGGCGTGCACAAGGCGCGCGGGTGGCCCTTTGCTGGCAAGGCGCTCGTAGGGTCACGGAGCACAACCAGGCCTGTGGCTCAGCGAGCACCGCGGGGTGCAGGGTGGGCTGTGCCGGGTGGGCCCACGTTTCTGGCGGGGATCTTCCCAGAAACCGCGGCTGGAGCCGGGGCCTCACTGGCGCGGCCGCGGAGGGGCGGGGCGGGGGCGGGCCTGCGTCGTACGTCCGTGCGTCTGTCCGCCGGTGCGTCCGTCCGACGGGCCGCCCGGGCCCCGCGCCGGCGCCCTGCCGCCGGGCTTGCCGCCCGCTTCGCCTCCCGCCCCACATCTCCGCCGCCGCCGGCTTCCTCTCCCGCCGGCCGGCCCCCTCGCCCGCGCCCCGCCGCGGCCGTCATGGAGGGGAACCGGGACGAGGCGGAGAGGTGCGTGCGCATCGCGCGCGAGGCCCTGGGCGCCGGCGACCGCAGCAAGGCCCAGCGCTTCCTGCAGAAGGCCGAGCGGCTGTACCCGCTGCCCGCCGCGCGTGGTGAGCCCCCGACCCGACCCCAGCCCGTGCCCCGACCCACCGCCACAGCCACCGCGGGCCGAGACCCGGCGGGACCTCGGGATGTCACGGCCTTCCCTGGAGGGTGCGGGGTGTCGGGACTGAGCGGTCGCCGAGCAGCGCCGCGGGCTTGTTATGTAAATGTCCGGGCTCGGCTGAGCCCCCCGCCGTGTCCCCCACGCCGGCCCGGCGACCCTAACCGGAGCTCAGCGCCCAAGCCGCGCCGGCCTGAGCCAGGGCTGTTTCATTCATTTCTCCCAGCAGTCCGGGAGAGGCACAGGGCTCCTGACCGGGTTCTCTCGCGTGAGAGGCCTTTAGTAAAGATTAAATGAATGAATGGGAGAATGTCAATGAGTGGAAATATCTTAGCAAGGTCACACAACGATCAGTGGAGAGTCAGATCACCCCCAAAGGCCCTTTAACTGCTGTACTCTAGTACCGTGCCTGCCAGTAGGACGTCTTCCCTGAGATTCAAAGTACTTCCGGGCTAAGAAGACCATTGGTAAGTTCATGAAAATGCGGGGCTAGCTGTTTTAGTCTGTTAATTTCTTCTACATTATTCAAGTTCTTGTGCTTTTTGCTTTCTCTCTGACTTTTGCCGTTATCCTTTATGACCATTGAACACTGTATCAGGTCAGGAAAAGAAGTCCAAGATAGGGGTGCTTAGTGTTAAGCACATGCACACTGTTGTGCAAGAGATCTTCTGAACTTTTTCACTTTACCACACTGCCACTGCCAGTTAAACAGCTCCCCCGGCAAACACCAGTCTACTTTGTGTTTCTGCGAATTTGATTAGCTACTTCCTGTAAGTAGAATCATAGTGTTTGTGTTTGTGTGACTGGTTTATCTCACTTGCATGACGTCCTCAGATTTGTCCATGCTGTTGCATCTGACACATTTCACTTATTTTAAATACTGGATGCTCCATTATGTGTGTTCATCTGTCTTGGCTATTGTGAATACTGCTCCTGCGCTACCATGAATACGGGCTTGTAAACTCCTGCTTCAGTTCTGGAGATACATGTATGGATTGCTGGATCAGATAATAACTCCAGTGGTAGGTTCTGAGGAAGCAGCGTACTGTACCTTAGAGGCCGCACCATGTCCTCTCTCTGCCTTTCCAGCTGGCAGTGTGCAGGGTTCCAGTTGCTGGCATCCTCAATAGCTCTGCCTTTTTGTTTTGCTGATAGCCTTCCTAGTGGGCTTGAGGTGATGTCTCCTTGTTTTGATTTGCATTTCTTAGAGGATGAGTGCTGTTGAGTAGTTTTTGTTTGTTGGCCGTTTGTATATATTTTTGGAGAAATGTCCCCAAGTTATCTGACCATTTTAACCTAAGTTTATTTGATTTTTGTGGCTTGAGAGCTTTCTATACTCTGGATATTACCCCTTCTCAGACATGTGGTATACAGATATTGTCTTCTGTTCTGTAGGCAGCCTTTCTGGGTCGATCCTGTCATTTGGTACACAAAGTTTTTAAGTTCTAAAATAGTCCAGTTTGTCTGTTTTTGCTTTGTTTCTTGTGTTTTTGGTGTCAAATTCAATAAATAATTGCCAGGAATTGATTCTTGCATCTCCCCAACTGTATGAACATGATTTCATGTCATTTTTAGTCCTGGGGCAGGGGTAATTTTGACATTCAATCAGGTAGGTACTCGAGGTAGGGTAATTTGGCTTTTAAAGTCTAGCTCTTCTCCAGCCAGCTTGTAACTTCATTGTGGGTAAAATTAGACAATGGCTCTCACCTTTGGCTTTTTTATCTTTACAGTGGGTACAGTGTACTGATTTTACAGTACTGTGTGAGGGTTAAATAGGGCAACACATTAGAAACATCTAGCAATCAATTCTGATAGCCATTTTATAACTGAGAATCTGAGAATTTCTTTTTCTTTTTTCTTTTTTCCTTTTTGGTACTGGGGATCAAATTCAGAACCACGCTTTCAAAGCAGGCACTTATGCTGCTGAGCTAAATCCCAGCCCGAATCTGAGAATTCTTAAAAATTGCCCAAACTTCCACAGTCATAATTCTGTCATGTAAACAACTTGAAACATTCTTTAAAAGCAAACAGAATAGTTGTTGCCCTTAAAGACATGAATGTAGGAAAAAATTAATAAACATAAGAGTCAAAGTTCATGGTACAAATAAATGCATGCAGTGTGCAGGGCAATATGTAGTTGCTAAATAAAGTAATAGGGTACAATTTTGGGGCAGTCTAAAAAGTTTAATTCAGAGTCAGACTTCCTGTCTGACATTTTTTTTAATCAGGGTCAAATTATTTAGCTTTTCTGAGCTTTAATTATATGTAAAATGAAGGTGTTATCTAACAGTTAATAGGAGCTGAAATAAAGTTAGTGGCTAGTACTTACGTGTACTTATATAGAACATTCTCAGAAGAATTTCATTACCATAATTTTAGAATTCAGGAGAAGGGAAGATCTCACATTTAGTAAATATTCCAATAAAAGACAGTACAGAAGGAAATTGGAGCCATTGATTACAATGAGATTTGCACTTTTATCACTGACTTTGCCTGTTCTAGATCAAGACCAAACTCATAACTCTGAGTTAACCCAATTTTTTTTTGGATATATTTCCATTGTTCTTACACAGTGAATGGAAAAACGTGAGACTAAATTCTAGCTAACCTCCAAAAGAATTCTTGTCCTCTTAAGGTTTTATTCATGTTGGGTAAGCAATTTAATTGATAAAACACTTTAATACATTGGCAAGAATTTTCCTTGGAGAAAAACGAGGTCTTTAGGTGCACTTCAGACCTTATTGCTTTCCATGTTTTCATTTCAGAATATTAATTTACAGTGTACTTACTGCGGTGTACTTAATGAATTGTCCTACTTTCAAATATTTTCACCCTGTGAGTTTAGGTTTGAAAGTGGCAATGTGTGTGAATGGATACCACATAAGAAATATAAATATTCTTGTAAAGTATCAGTCGACAGGAAGTAAGCTGAATTTCTTAAATTCTACATTTATATTTAATTTCTGCTGTGTTTTGGACTTTTGTAGAGGGATATAGTCTCAGTATTATAATACTTTATTTAATGCATGTATTTTAGTTTTTCATAGTAATGGGGGCATTTTGAAGTAGATTTTTAAAACAAGAAAATCATTGTTTTACAAATAACATCTTAGTTAAATGGTAGCCTACAACTCAAAAATGGCTACATTTGCAAATAACTAACTTTAATGAATGAATGCTCTATTATTGTAGCATTTATCTATACAGTAACAAAGTAACTCTTGCTGCATTTTTTTCTCATGTAAGAGATGTGTGTACATTTTGCTGTTTTGTTTTGTTTTTTTACAATGGTTTTCAATTTACATCTAACAAAAAAAAGTTCTATCCTCCTCTCACTTGAAATGGCAGAGACTTTTAAACATTGTCATATATCTGGTATGTTACTCAGCTGGCCCCTTTTTAGATAACTGCATATTTTTTCTATGATTTAATTAAAATGTAAATTAAAGATTTAAATATTCAAAGTAATTTTTTCTATACCATTAAGTGTTACAAAATGATCCCCAAATGATTTATAGTAGCCAGACTTTCAGACAGGAAAAGATGCCCAGTTTGAGCCTTGATTTAATAGTAGTCTGACCTTGGGCATATAAGTTTGCCTTTTGAGCCTCAATTTCTGCTTCTATAAAATGGGATTTATATATTCAGCCACTGTTTATTAACACAGATTTCTGTAGCCAGCAATCTTCTAGGGACCAAGAGTCAGTGGACAATAAGACCAGGACTTTGTATTCATGGAGCTTGAGTTCCAGAGGAAATATTAACCCCCAGTGGACGTAATATTGATTCACTTCCGGTCATTCACCTTCCTGTGCTCAGCCTCATTTTTCTTATCTGTGATCTACACTGGATTATTTTGAGGATATTTTATTATCTTAATGGCTATAAGAATGTTACATGTTATTATTGTGACAAATAAATTGCATGGTGCCTTGGGGTTGGCAGTATATTTGTCTATTTTCTGTCATTTTAAAACATAGTTTGCACAGAACTATTGTTTTAGATGAGAATTGATCACAATTTTTGTGAAACTACCTGTTCCATTCTTAACATTTAGTTCCTATGGCATTTTGTTTCCTCCTTGTCTGTGTATCTAGTTGTCTCTCTTTTAGATTAAAAACTCCACAGATGAAATCAGGAGCTATTTTAATCTTAACTTTTTTTTAACCCTAATAGCATTTTGCATGTGACTTGTACAGGTTAGGATTCTGTAGAATAATGTTTAAGTTTACAGCTTTCAATAAAGAGAATTTGCTAAGTTAAACAAAAAAAAACTACACACACACATACACACACATACATGGATTGTGACTAGCAAAAATTTGGTGAGAGTTGGCATTTATGCACTGTGCCTTGGTTAGAAATGATGTGGATGGACATATGTTTAGTGCTATAAAAGGATATTCAGTCTATCAACAGTTGAATAAAGTTAAGCTGCAAACATGTGGATTGTCCTATTTTTTTTTTGTTGGCTCTTAACTAGAGGACTTAGAGTTAAGTATATGGGAAAACATCATGGCAATTGTTTTGTTCTGTGGAATAGTTAAGTGATTTTTACTTTGTTACCTTTTTTCATGAGCTGAGCAGACATTAATTGATTCTTATAAAATTCCAAGCAAAGCAATATGGCTGGAAGGTAAAAGCATAAAATAGAGTTGAATAGTTTCACAGCCTGCAAGGTAGAGGTGCTATGGTTTAAGAGTACTGTTGCCCTCTGTGTTTGTTATGCTACACATTACTACAAGTGAGATCTAGTGGGTGATAAGGCATTTAATAAAGCAGAAAAATCCAGTATGCTCTAAATTCTAGGAGTATTTTAACTGAATCATACTATCGCAAGCATTTGTTTCAGTGATTATAAACACAGAACATTTTACTAGCTCTATTTTAAAGATGATGAAATGGATTTTGAGGCCAAGAAATGGTAGAATTTGTCCAGATTTTCTCTGGCAGTGGAGCCAAAGAATGTTTAATGTAAACTCATGTACAGAGCTATGATTAGGCAGAGTCATGGAGCATAAACTTGTGGAAATATTTGCAGGATCATAATGACTACTGCATGTGCAGCCGGCCTGTGGCCGTGCTTTAGCATGTGCAGCATGTAGCCGTAAGTGTGGGCGATGTCCAGGTTCACACAGCACAGGTTCACTGATGCCGGGTGTAATAGCCTAACTAAGAAATAAAAATTCGATCCAATTAATCAAAGGTGAAGGAGTTTTATTGCCAAGCTGGCGACGCAGCCTCCGGTAACCGGTCTAGAGACTGCACGCCTCACAACAAAGGGAGTTTACTTTTATAGAGGAGCAACGCAGCCGATTGGTGGGTAGGCTGATAAGAACACAGGGAGTGAGCTGGTTGGTCATTTAGGGCGGCAGGTGAATCGTCATTCCGGGGAAAAGGAAACTTTTGTAAGAAACAGAAATTTACTCCAGAAACAGGAACTTATCTTGTGACAAGAACAAGGACTTAAATCTAAAATGGCGCATACAGAACAAGATGACAGCGCGGGTAGTTAGTGGATGATCTGAGTATTACATTCCCCTCTGATGTTGTGACTTGAGCCAAATCTTTGGCTCATTTAGTGGGAAGGATCTCATATTGAGTCCTTAGGACCATTAATCTAGTGCTCTGCATCTGCTCAGAAATAAAGATGCATAAGCGGTTTATGATACAAGGTCCTATAGTGGCGACTAAAAGGAGCATACATAATGGTCCTAACAAGGGAAGGAGATAGGGGAGTATGCCGTTCCATGCACTCCAGAGGGGATTATCATATAATTGTCTTCTTCTTTTGATTAGGTCATCCTGCAGATTTTTGATTTTATCTCTGACAATGCCAGACTTATTTGCATAGAAGCA